>CM034153.1:696200925-696363556 GCA_019776745.2 Taxus chinensis
AATACCCATAACAGCAAAGTTTTCAATATTAGCAACATTTGCTTTCCTTCCTAGAACTCAAGGGTAATTTCGAACAACTGTATTTTGAGGGAAGTGACAACCTACCTCGTGAGAGTGTGCCCTTTGACCAAGCAGTCGCCCAAGGGGAAGAAACAGATCAAGATGGATGCATTAATCTCAAAGGAAACAAGATTCCTAAAGGGTTGGTGAGTTTGGAGGAACTATTTGATAAACATGACAGGTATGTGAAATCTAGAGCTTCCACTGGGCCTCAACAATCAGCTGAGTATGATAAGATTGATATTGGGAGTTCTACTGACCCTATAGCTCATGAACATTGGAAAATGTTGCACAGCAGATGAGAGGAAGAAAGCAATTGCTCTTTTAAAGAGATATAATGATGTTCTCGCTTACTCTTATGAAGATTTGAAAGCTTTCAAACCAAAATATATGCAACACTTTATTCCTCTTAAGCCTGGAATTAAGCCTTTCAAGCAGAAACAGAGGCAATACAACCCCAAGATAGCAGACACCATATTTCAGGAAATACAGAAGTTGTTGAAGGCTAAAATCATTTTTCCCATTCACCATTCAACATGGATTGCAAATATTGTGCCTGTTAGGAAGAAAAATGGTGAGATCCGCATCTGTGTTGATTTCAGGAATCTGAATCAGGCTTCTCTGAAAGATAATTATCCTTTGCATATGATGGATCAAGTATTGCAAGCAGTAACAGGATCTGAAATGTTATCCATGCTTGATGGATTCTCGGGAATATAAATCAGGTAGAGGTTGATACTGTAGATCAACACAAAATAACTTTCACTACTCCTTGGGGTACCTTTGCCTACAAGAGAATGCCTTTTGGGATTATTAATGCTGGTGCCACTTTCCAGAGAGCTATGGATCTGGCTTTTGGAAGTTTGAAAGGGAAGTGTATTGTCATATATCTTGATGACCTGACAGTATTTTCCAAGACAAGAGCGGATCATTTTGATCACCTAGAGACAGTTCTGCTAAGATGCAGAGAGCATGGAATTTCTTTGAATCCTAAAAAATCTGTCTTTTGTGTTACAGAGGGAAAACTATTAGGGCACATTGTCTCCAAGGATGGTATTAAGATTGATCCTGAATGAGTATAAGCTATCCAGCAAATTCCTCTCCCAACCAGTAAAAAGGGCGTGCACTCCTTCTTCAGTAAGATCAATTTTTTGAGAAGATTCATCCCTGATTTTGCAGAGTTAACTTTGAATATTTCTCAGATGATGAAAGGGAAGCAAACATTTGGTTGGTCTTCTGAAGGAAAGGAATCCTTCGAGGGTATCAAGAGAGCTATCGCTAAAACTCCAGTTTTGGCCTGTCCTTATTTTAGTAAAGATTTCATCATCTATTGCTATGCTACAGATAATACCTTGGCTGCTGTCTTAACTCAAAAAGACTCTAATGAGCATGAACTCCCAATTGCGTTCATGAGCTATATTCTGAAGGATCATGAGTTAAAATACACCATGATGGAGAAGCATGCTTTTGCAGTGGTCAAAGCTGTTAAGCAGTTTCCTTTTTATATCCTCAACTCTCACTCCATGGTGTTGGTTCCAGATACAACTGTTAAGTCAATTCTCACACAACAAGAATTTGGATCCAAGAGAGGGAACTGGGTTGCTAAGGTCCCAAGAGTATGAAATTGACATCAAGCCGACCAAGCTGGTTCATGGAAAAGGCCTTTGTGAGCTCATTATTGAAGGAGCTAAGCATGAATTTCTGGAGAAAGTTGACCTTCCTACTGTTCTATTCCTTAGTTCAGTTGACGAATGGTATGCTGACATCGCCCATTTTCTCACCTATGGGGAATGCCCCTCTCATTTAACTACCAAAGAAAAGAGGACTGTTAAATTGAGGTCAGTGCAATATGTATTATGGGAAAATGCTTTGTTCAAGCGTGGCTTATATGGGAGATTTTTGAAGTGTGTGGACAAGGAACAACAGAGAAAGTTGCTCTCAGCTTTTCACGATCAGGCATGTGGAGGGCACTATTCATCAACGGTTACAGCTCATAAGATACTCCGTGGAGGATATTACTGGCCTTCCTTGTTCAGAGATGCATCCAAGTGGGGTGGATAAATGTGAGGCTTGTCAGACCTTTGTGGGAAGACCTCAATTGGCTTCTTTGCCTCTCAAGCCAGTTGTGATTGAGGATACCATTTCAACAGTGGGGTTTGGACTTCATTGGTACACTTAATCCTGGTTCTAGTGCTGGTCACACTCATGTACTAACTGCCACGAACTACTTCACCAAATGGGTGGAAGCTATTCCAGTTAAGAGCACTACTTCTGAAGTGGTATGCAACTTCATCAAGGAGAACATCTTGGTAAGGTATGGTATACCTAATAAGATTGTAACGGATAATGCTTCGAATTTCCCTTCAGCTAAGATAATGGACTTCTGCTACGGATATGGCATCTCCCTGGCTCATTCTTCAGATTACTACCCTCAGGGAAATGGGCAAGCAAAATCCACTAACAAAAATCTGGTGACTATTATAAGGAAGTTAGTCAATGAGTCTCAACGAAACTGGCACAAGAAGCTCTATGATGCTCTTTGGGCAGACAGGATTACACCAAAGAGAGCTATTGGAATGTCCTCCTTTTCAAGTGGTATATGGAGTAGAAGCTCAACTGCCTAGTAACAGTGGAACTGCCAGCCTTGTATCTAATGAAGGCCATTGAGGATACTAGTTTCAGTGATGCTCTGGATAAGAGAATTATGTACCTTCACAAACTGAATGAGGACAGATTGGAGGTTGCTGATCGGATATCTATTCACCAGCAGAAGGTAAAGGTCCTGTTTGACAAGAAAGCCAGGTTCAGAGATTTCCAAGTTGGAGACACTGTGCTGTTATGGGATAAAAGGCTATGAACATCGTGGCAACCATGGAAAGTTTGATTCCCTGTGGCTCGGACCTTTCAAGATCAGACACTTTGCTGGTGAGAATTCCTTTTATCTTGATTACATGGATGGTTCTTCTCTCCCACTTCCTTATAGTGGGTAGTATCTCAAGTTGTTCAAGTCATAGGTGATTAGGGAGTCCTTTGTATACTATGTATAGTGTTTTTGTTTTTCTTTCCTTTTCTGTTTTGGTGTGTTGTCCTCTGTATTGGTCTGCTTTTTGACTCCGTGGCCCAATGGATAAGGTACTGGTCTGCTTCCTCGAGTTTGTCTTAGTTCTTGTCTTGTCTCATTCTTTGAATTTATGCCAAGTCATCCCCAGAAGGAGCCAGCTGTTGTCTACTCAAAATTCCCTACTCTTGAAGAAAGTGAACTTTCAAAATATTTTGAGTTTTAGTGTCTTATCTGTTATGCTGAAATTGTTAGAGGTCGTGAAATTGAGAAAAGTCTGCAGTTTTGGGTCATTTTGTATGTATTTCGGGCCTATCGGACATTTTTGTCCCGCGTGTCCCAAGTTCCGAAGTGCGTTTCTGTTCTCCAATCGGCCGATTTCCCGGAAGTTGTCCCGATTTCGGGCCCGTCGGAACTTTTTTGTCCCAAATGTCCCAAGTCAAATTGTGCGAGCTGTTCCATTTTCAGCCGAAACACCCGAAACCGCATCCTTCGCGCGTTTTCGTCCCAAATGTCCCAAAATGCATTTGTGCGTCTTTTCCCTGCTTCGCCCGAATCGGCCGAGCCGAGTGTTTCGCGCATTCGCGTCTCACATGTCCCAAGTGAACTAAGTGTCATTTGTGCTTATTTTTCCCACTCTACTCGAATATCATGCTTATTCAAATTGGTAGGTATGTATTAAATGCGCATTTATGACCTTTCTCTCTCCTAAACGGCTATATTATTGAGCATTTCCCCTTTGCATTTTTCGCACTACTTCCATGCTATCTTTTGCTCGAACCCTTGCAATTTGAAAACCTGCGCGTGTATCCCCTCCCTCTGTAATTCCTTTCTGAGTCTGGTTTGCGGCTCTGTCCTCCTAGCTACTATCAATATGAAGATCAAGTTTCAGGGACAGGAACAAATTTCACCACTTGAGTCTGCCGTTCACAATATTGGGGACAGCGAAGCTCGTCATCTCGACTTCAGTGATTTTTGGGCGAGGATGGCAGACGCTAACCCTACACCAATGGCACAAATGATTCATGATAGCAGTTTGGCTTTCGCTAGAGGTTTCCCGATCTCGGTACAGTGCGCTGATACCATGCTTTCGTGCGAAGCTCACTTTAACCCTGCTTCAAGTGAATTAACCAATATACACGGGGGAACTCATCGCCAAACTAGATGTTGCCACCATTAGCACTACTTTGAGGATTCCAGAGATGGATAATGCCATAGTCGTTTCCTGGGATCAAGCACAGGCCCTGTTCAACCAAGACAATGAAAAATATAAGGCACGAGTGGCGAAGTCATGGCTTAAAAACCCTAGGAAGCGAGCCTCTCTCCTGTCCAAAAACCCTTTTCCGGGCATATTTTAATGAAGAATTGTCTGACTTTATAATTATGCTGGCTCGGGTTATGGGTTTGCCCTCTACCAACAAATTCCACTTCTGGATGTGTCCGCTCATCAGCATGGTGTGTGAGGGAACACAAAATATCAGCTGGGCAGAGATCATTAGCATGAATTTGGCAGAGCAGCTGTCCAACGTGTGGCAAATGAAGAAATTCTATATGACTTCGTACCTGATGTACACTCTGGCAGCATCAAGGCAGTGGTTTGGTTTTTCTTATATAGATGCACACAAAGACGATCCAGTATAATGCCTACTGCCCGCATTTCACCTTGGAGACCAACAATCATAATTTCAGAAGGTGTCAATGACGCTTTTACCATGTACGTGGTCAGATTGCTCGAAGGTGACACTGCCAGGAGATTTTCAGATGAAGCTATGACTCTAATATCACACTACGGCGCTTACTTCATTCAGTTCAAGAAATTCTCTTATATCAGGCTCGCCGGTCTATGAGGGCACCCCTCTGAGATTGCCCATGTTCTGCAATGATAAAATGGCCTTGATAGAAATATGCAGGAAACTAGACAAGTTGCACAGAACTTGCAGAGATAAGAAGATTTCTGGCTTGCACTTTCCCATCTCTCTGGGAAACTACACTTGCAAAATAGCCCTGGATGCTCAGAACATAGAGAGAACCCTGGTCCCTATCACCGTTCATTTCTTCAAGCCAAGGACCTGCTTCGACTTGAAGAAGCTCATTGAATAGAACATCAAGATAATCTACCATCATAGGGCAGATACAGAAGACTACTGGGCTGACTGTGCAGATGATTTTGAGGCCAGGAGAAGACATTATGGCAGGTTCTCTCTGCCACTGATCTAAGAACTCGGTCTGTATCAAGTTCCTGAAGGTCTCCAGGATGACAACTCTGATCTATACTCGTATGAGTATGAAAATGTGGTTAAGCACACTCCTTTGGAGGACCTGGATTGGAACAGGAAAGAGAGGGATGATCTGGCTGAGATCCTTGCTCCAGTCTTAGTCAGGACTAAGGTCTGGTTTGACAGGATAGTTCGAGAATTCAGGAGGCATTCTGGAGAATCCTCTTCTAAGGATGCTTCAACACCAAGAAGAGAAGCATCTATTCTAAGGTCGGAAACACCAGTGAAGACCCCTCCTACCTCATCAACTCAAGGACCTGCAGCTTCCACTCCCTTCTTCATCCACTCAAGTGTACCAGAAGAAACTCAAGGAGGTTAAGAAGGAGTCTGTGGAAAATGATCCTCAAAGAAAGCAGGTAGAAGTGCCTATGGGACCGGAGAACATCATTGTTCTCAGTGAAAGTGAAGAAAGTGAAGTGCCAGCCCCTGCGGATGCTCCTGAAGGTCCAGCAGATAAAGATAAGGAAGTCCAGAGCACTGAACTTCCAAGTGTTGCTGATTCTTCAGCAGCCATTATGTCCAACGCCCTTCTAACGTCTCAACTTGAGACCACAGCTGCATAGACCTTGAGTGTCATGAGCTCTATGTCTCTCGGCCCTCTTGCCCCTCCTGTTGATTCCTCTTCCTCTTTTGCATGGGTGCAACCTTTGGTTGACAATAGGAAGAGAAAATTTTCCTCTCGGAGTTCAGGGTCAAATTTTGATGCTGTCGCAGCCTTGTTGGGCACCACTCCTTCTCGTGCCAAGAAAGCTAAAACTACCTCCAGAATAGTGTCTGATGCTCAAGGTCAGCAATTTCTGGAGATTGCTAAGCCTACAGTAGACAAATCAGAGCAAGACTTGCTGGCATCTGACTTGGAGCTTTCAAGAATTCCAATGGGAGAGTCTACTCTTGAAGGTGAGATCCATAACCTCCAGGAAACAGTCACAAGAGTCATTGGGAGGGTAGAGAAAGGGCAGCAAACTATTGAACAATTAGAAGAATAGGCCCAAATTCTCACAGGTTTCATCAAGTCTCTTTTGTCTAAGGACAAAGTTTTAGACCCTACTCCATTGACCACTCTTCCACCACCTGTAATTTTGAGCCAAGATGAAGTACAGAGTATCAAAGACATGCACAAGTATTCCGTCTATGGAAGAGCTATGGAAGCCATGGTGGATGATATGCTTGTTGCAGGGTTGAACTTCATCGATGAAGCTTTCAAACTCCATGGAAAAGTGAATAATTTACAACAGAAGCTGTCCTCTACTATCGGGATCATGGATAAAGAGCTCAAGCTCTGGAGTAGTTGCATAGTAGACCTCCGCCTTATGGGACAGACAGATGAGAACATCTTACTGGCAAATAAGGTTTTTGATGATGCAAAGGATAATCTATCAAAATCCTGGGTTTACAGCGTGGAATGGAAGATCAAAGTCTTGGAGGAGGCTTTGGAAGAGCTGAAGAATAGTTGGCAGAAGGGTGAAGCTTTCTAGACACTGGTGGTCTCTGCTTTCAAAGATATACACTGCCATCTTCAAGATGAAACTTCTGGTGTACTCCTTTCCCTGCAAGAAATCAAAGCTCAGTTCAGAGCTTTTGTCAAAGATAATCTATTCAAGGAAAGCTCCATCTCCAAGGAGAAAATGAAGGAGGTTTGCTCTCTTCAATCTACCATTGAAGAAGCAAACAAAGATTATCATACTCATATCGAGTTTGATAAAGAAATGGAGAAGTGTCTCAGTTTTTGGGGTCAGTCTATAGCCAACACATCAGTCCCTCGTGGCAGAGACATAGCCGAGGCATTGAAGAGACTCAGGCAGCGAATTTTGAAGTCGGTGGGCCCCTCTCATTCATAACCACCTGTCTCCTTCTCCTTATTCTTCTCTTCTTTTCTAATTCTTTTTCTCGGATTCATTGTAATGAGTTGAGGTATTGCGATTGGCAATCCTTAACTAATCTTTAGTTAAAAGAATTAGTTATAGAGAGTAACTGATTTGTAAGCTACATAATGGCCTTTCCACGCCATTTTGAAAGAGGAAGAACTTGGCCTATTTTCTGAAAAGTGTAAATATATCATAAAGAAATCAATACAGAAGGACTTTCCATTCTTTGTCTATCTGATCTCTGTTATTCCTAAGCTTTCATTTATTTTCTTTGTGAAGATCATTTTTCTCAAGTTTGTTAGTCTTACCGATTGCATACTCTTCAACTTTGCCAGCATGGTGATCTTATATAACCAAGAAGGAACTTTGTGTCCTTGATTAATGAATCTGTGTTATGTTAAGAAACTTTGTGTTCTAGCAGATGTTATTTACAGAACTTTGTGTCTTTGAATTCCATCTTATTTATCCGATACAAATGATCTTGTTTCAATTTACTGTGACTTCGCATACATAAAGAATTACTCTGATATCTATAATTCTGCATGTTGCCTTTCTGCTCTTTCCCGTACTCTTTTTCCTCAGTCCTTTTGTAATTGATGATCTTCATAGAAAACACTTTCGTAATATCCAAGTTTAACCAACAAATCATGTTTTGTACATTTGTAAATAGGTTCGTTTCTGAATAAGGGAAACTCTCCCATTAAAGAGGAGGGACTTCTTGTCCCCTGACTGTTGCTCTTCGTAAAGTCCTATCTGACGACCAACAATATCAAAATGAAAACTATGTCTTCTTGACTGTATCATCGTATGCTTTTCCTGAGAGGGGAAGCTGAGCTTTAACTGTGTTGGCTCGATTTGGAGTTATGTAACTGATAAGATTCTCCTTTGAGCTGAGTTAGCTCGAATTCTTATATTTCTGATTATGTCCAGAAAGAAATGCAGAAATACCTAGTTTGACATTTTCCTTATACAAGATAAAGAAAATTTCTCTGAAATGTGCTCTTTCCTTTGAATACCTCCTTTGTTTACTCAAATAATAGATCTGGAACTTTGTTAATATGTTGGAAAATGATGAAGTAATCTTCTTCTCGGGTTGTCTATAGAAATGTATTAAATGTTTGGAAATTGTTGCTTTTATGCTGCTGATATCAAAGACAACTATGTCTATATCTGATTTTCTTCATGCTCAAGACAAAAACCTTGAAAAAATTATTAGTGTACTGTGCAAGCTCTGAAAGGGAGGAAAACTTCGATGGTCTTGCAAAATTGCTTTCTCTTTAAAATTGATCATTGAAAGTTGTCATGAATGACACTTTGGTTAGTATATAGCCTTGAATTCTTATATGTGATCTTATGGTTTGTACTTGGTCCTACTTTCTTGGCAACTTGAAGTCTTATATCCCTTCCTTTTGAGCTTGGTATTTGGACATGACAGTCATTTTGATGTTCAATTTTCCTCTTGATAACAACACTTTGCTATTTGAAAACTTGACCACTAGGTTTTATTTATTTTATTGAAGTACCTTAATCATGCTTGAGTTCTACTCTGTTTTTTAATCAATGTCTAAGACTTATATTCAAAAAAATTGGCTCTACTTTGCTTGTCATAGTTGTACTCCATTGGTACTATAACAATTTTGTAGCATTCCTTGACATGTTTCTTCTGAATGAAACTTTGTACTTTGTCCTCATACTTTTAGGATCTTTCCAAAATTAAGTTCTTACCTTTTCTATAAATTGTACCCTCTTGGAGCTCATTTGATCAAGTATTCTGATGTGAGCTTTGCAATTTGTATTTTGTCATTCATAACTGAATGAAACTCTAGAAATGAAAGTTGTAATCTACACTTGATCTTCTGATTTCTGATAGAGTCTGTACTTCCCTTTGAACAATGTTAGATTTGAAATATACTTCCTGAAATTGATCATGGTGTTAGATGTAGCTTCTTTTCTATTTAATATGGTATTTATTTTACTTTGTTCTTCTTTGATATGGATAATATTGCACATAATTGTACTCTTCTTTTAATGACATGTGATCTCTTCCTTGCTCATATGTTTTTATATCATTCATTATCTTCATTGCTGCAATGTACTTTATTGCCATCAAAATAGTACTTCAATTCCTGTACCTACACACTTCACAAAACATTTAGAAAAATAAAGGCTTGCAGCCTTCTTGCATTATGTGGTGATTCTCTTTCCTATCTTGACTCTGAAAGCAATACAATGAGATGTACTTTATGATTCTACCTTTATCATTTCATGTACCTAATCTGTGCTATTTAAAAGATTCATCTACCTAAAACTATAAACAAAAGAATCAATATTAAACCTGGAGCTCTAACATAATTCTGTTGTTTGTCCACTGGTGTCTGATGATGGGAGATGGAGATGAAGGTGAAGTAGCTATGGCACTGAAGATGATGAATATCGAGAAAACAACAACCCGGTCAGGAAATGATGGGTTTATTCTTTCTTCTTTTTCTTATAGTTTCACGTATATGTATCTTCAATTTTAGTACATATGAGTCACATCCCACAGCTTGTGTGGGAAATTGTATTTGTATCTCTTTATGAATAAATGAAATTAAATTATGTAATTAAATTGCCTGTTTCCTTTTGCATTCAAATACTGTAGATGGTGATTATATAGTGGACTAAACAACTCAACACATAATTAATATCATTCAAGCATAAAGAAATAACAAGAAATTAATGTACCTGTAACTTAAAATGTACCTTTAGTCATGCAAACAACAACTATGTTTATTGTTCCGGAGTCCAACTCCTCAGATCTACTACTGTTCATGCCTTTATTAGGGTTGTGTATTAGTCCCCTGGGGCTTCTACATAACTTTGATGAAGACAAACATGGAATGACAACATATGTGAGGCGTTGCATCTTGCAACAACACACAGAGCTGTCAAATTTCTCTCAATTCATCCCAAAACTGCTTATAACTCTGTAACTGAAAATTTTTAGTACCCCCTTCCGATGACGGACCAAAAATGGTCAACAATTATTACTGTAGGGCACAAATTTAAAGCTTAATCCCTATCAACTTCCTCACTTGTTTCAAATTGCAAGGTCAAGATGTCATTTTTTAAATCCATCCCACTGTAGACACTAAATCACGCACTTTGGGTATATTTCTAGGTCTTGATCACATACTACTATTCATATGATTCCTAAGCGAGAAAAATATTAATAAAGCACTATCTTTGGCCTCTTTTCTTTCTTTCTGGTTTTCTTTTTGGCCGTACACACCCTATTGCCCAGTTTGACTTTTGATACTTCAAATTTTTTGAGTCTGGACACCAATGCCCCCGTACCCTCTGGGCGCCCCCGACCTCTTTATATATTTCTCGCATATTTTAGGTCTTTCATAGTTTTTGGGCATATTTTTCTCTTATGGGTCAGCATTTTAGTGGTTAATTACGAAATTCAAACAAGGGAATCATATAAATACAAAGCTATATGACCATAATAAAGGACCAAGCTCTAAGCATCTACTACTATCACCTAAGGTTACATCCAAAGGAATTTCAAGAGCATTAAAGCATACATTCAAGGGAAAAGGGAGTACATTCTTTTATATACACTCTGTAGGAGGGGAAGTTCATTTTTCCAGGCACACATCTAGGGTAAGAGTAGGAAGTTGATGGACAAATATAGGGTCATCCGTGGACGTCATATTGCAAAAATAGCAAAATCTCAACTTGTAGGGATTATTAGCTATACGCGCACTCAAAATTAGAAAAAATTATATGAATATGAATCGTAGCATTCAGAATCTAGTTTCTAAAATACTAATTTTTTTAAAAAATGGACAAGTTTAGCTATATTAAACACTTAAAATTATATGACTTAGTTTTTTTTTTGAAAAAACTTATAAGATTGTAGTCCGTTTGCCCGCATTTTGGATGACCAAATCTTGTTATTTTTTTTTCCTTTGGTGAAACGTTAGATGTAGTTGTCTATCTTGGGATGGATTTTATTTTGTATTTTTTTGAGCAAAATTTTTTTAATGATTTTTCCCGTGAAAGTGGTCTGCAAATATTTAGAAAATAGAGTGCTTTCCGTTTGCCCGCCATAACTATATCAAAAAATATTGAAATCAAATTTTTTTTTTTAACGTGTATAGAATTTGTCCACGCTTGGGATGGTATAAGTTTTATCACATTTCGATAAGAAAAACAAAAGTTACAGTCTTAAACATAGACATGAACATTCACAGAAATTTTTTTCTTAAAGACCTATTGTTAGTAAAAAATTATAAAATGATATTTATCTTATTCTATTCACTTTAAAATCAATATTTCTACAAAGATAACAGTCTCCCCTTCGCAATGGTGCCATTTTTTTGAAATGTTTTCAGTTTGTTAGCATGGTTCAAGTCTTTGGAAGAGCAGATTTGAGGTTTTTTGACTTTTTACACTTCATAATGACCTTCCATAGCTTTGGTTGGGGAAAAACAAAGATTTCCTGAGGCTTAGGTTTGGTAGATAGATCCGCGATCGCGGTTTATAAAGCATGCTCGTGGTTCATAAATCATATTTACACACATCCCAATGTCTGAATTACCATGTGATTTTTACTCTTTGACCTTACCATACAAACTACTGTAAAATTCTATCTTTTTCTACACGTTTTTCTTATCATCGGAAGTAAAACATCATGGGAGATAAGAAACGAAGTCAAAAAAAGAAGTCATTAAGTAAAAAAATACCAAACAAATTAGAGGCCAACAAAATTCAAAATGCTGAGCGAATACAGAAACTTCGTGAATCAAGAAGAGGTTCATCTTCAACCCCAACTATTGTAAGAAATGAAGAACCAGGTAATGTTTCTACTGTCAATGTTGAAGTTGGATTAAATACTCGTGATGAAGATGTTTTTATTGTCAATGTTGAAGAAGAATTAAATACTCATGATGTAGCAAATGTTGAAATTGAAGGAGACAATGAAAATGTGAATAAGGAAATTCATGTTGAAACTGTAGATGGCAAAATTTGAAAAAAACACCTCGTAGGATTTTACGTAAGAAACCTAATTTTTTAATTGAAATTGATGAAAATATTTTGAAACCAATGTCTAACAAACTTTCTGAATGACAAATCAGAAGAAAAACCACTAAAATTTGGGATAATCATTTTGAAATTTTAAATGATTCCCAAAGATGTCAGTTGTTGGTTAGTTTGATGAAATTGATTAAAATGAGACCTACATTAAACACCTTAGGATTGACAACATCTAATATACGTGGTAAAACCTCTACAATTGTTGAAAACCTTCATGATGCATATCACCCTGTTGGTGTCAAGAGATGCACTAGGGATAGTAATATTGTGCATCGTGTACTTGCTACTAGTGTTGTAAGTGAATCAATAAAAAAATAACGTTTGATTACGCAAACAAGTTGAATGTTGCAAGTTAATTGAAAAACTCTAATGAAAGCAATTAAAAGATGTAATATCCTTCAATCACTCAATAACGCCGATTTTTGGGCATTTTCTGCTAGAGCACCGCGTAAGGACAAAAATAATTCTGATGCTATAAGAGAAGTTGTTATTAAATTTTGGCATGATAACACTAGAATTTCACCTAATACAAGAGATGTTATAAAATAGAGAGTTGGTTCTACTAATTGTGAACCACATCCAAAGCATTTCTTAGATATGACTCAAACTTAATTTTTGCGTAATTTTGAACAAGAGAATCTGGAAATTAAAATTAGTCAACATTTTTTTGAAATGTTGAAACCATTCTATGTGAAAATCAACCATGCTCGCACCACTTGTTGTTGTAGGCAACATGTTGAATTTGCGATGCATTATGCTAAATTTTTACGTATTCGTTCTAATTTTCATTCTGAAACTATGTTATTGGAATGTGGCATTCAAGTTCCACTAATATCTTCCAGGGATTTCATTCCTACTATATTTTGTGAAAAAAAAGTTGGACACTTTTTTTATAGTTAGGATTGTTTAGATGGAAGTTGTAGTACATGCGGCAGATTACCTAAATTGAAAGTTACATCCATGAGAAAATTGAAGGTACAACAGGACATAATTTAGTTGAGTTTGATAAATATAAATCAGTTGTATACTAGTTGAAAGATGGAAAAGAGTCTAAACGATATGAGCTAGTTACAAAATAAATGCCTATTTTTCAATTTTTGAGAAAATTTAAGGATGAAATTGTTTATGAGTATGCAAGGCATACACATAAAGCGCGATGGTTAGATGAACAGTTCAAGCTATGCAAAGACACATTTCCTATTGGTACTATTGTTTCAGTGGTCGATTTTATAGAAAATTACACATTGCAACCACAAATGGAGGTTCAATCGCAATATTACAACTCAGTACAAGTTGCCATTTTTGTGCATATAGCATTTCTACATTCTCCTGACAGTACAGAGAATGATCAATTTTTTTAAGAGAGTACCACTTTTATATCAGTGATGATTGTACTCATTCTACTGAATTTGTGCAAGGGTGTATCTAATTATTTTATGGAAACTTTTCTGATAGGGACATCCACTTCAAACAACATTCTATATGGTCAAATAATTACACGTCTTAGTTTAAGAAAGCACGAATGTTTTATTGGATGAGAAGAATGCACGTCAAGATGGGTGTGCAACATATTTGGAGTTTCACTGAGGCTGGACATGGAAAAGGAGAGCATGACGGTGCAGGGACATGTGTGAAAAGAGCTCTTGTAAGAGAAGAGTTGAAGTACAAAGATGGTGCTAAATTAAAAGATGCAAAGAGCATAGTGGAATGGTGTATTGACAACATGGCCTGAGGTTTTCAAGAAAATTCCACAGTTCACAAATATTTTTGGTTGATAGAGGAACAACAAATTGCTAAATACGAGGATTGTATGACACTCACTGGGTCCAATGATATGCACTCATTTTGTAGCTCAGATGCTACTTCGTGGGCTGTATGGACAAGAAAGTTGACATGTTTTTGTGCATCTTGTATCGAATTTGTCACTGCTGAGTGTGATTCACAAGAATGAGTGGATGGATGGATTTGTAGGCCTCTAACTCCGCTTCCTAGTTATCAACCTCCACAAGTATCACGACTTGTTTATGTAGATGAAGTTGCAACATCCAAGGACTTTGACAAAATTTCGATTTTAGTGCGACAAGGTATTTATGGTTCTTTATTTAATTTTTGTATTGAGTTATGTCCATTGAAATTTTAATATGTAATTTAAATTTGAGTTGTTCAACCTTTGTTTTTTTGTAGGACATGTGTTTGTAGTAATTGCGACAGAAGACAATGAAGAAGGAATAGACTATTTCTTATGTTTTTACATCGAGGAAAGAAAGAAGTTGACTTCTACTATTATAGATGGCGAAGATATTGAGTATCCTACAGGGTCAGTAGTAGTTACTGGAACTTGGCTTCGACGGTATCCATTAAAAAACTCCTCTGTTTGGGTGTTTGAAGACTTTGAGACACACATGAAAATTCTCTTATATTCGCATCTAGTTCTAGCGATAAATATTCAGCTGTATAGATATCAAGGAAGACCTAATAACAAGATTCTTTGGAAGGTTCGAGAGTTAGATCATGAAGCAATCTTGTCTACTATTCAGAGTAGATCCGATCCTGATGGTTCATGGGAATGAATTTACAATGCTCATGTCTAGTATATATAATTTCTTTGATATATATATAAATTTGTTAGTTTAAAGATCTAGATTTAAGTTTGAATATATTTTATTTTAAATTTGTGTATTTTTTATATATAGATAATATATGGTTTTGATTTGAAACTTAAATTTATTTGACTAACACTTTTATGTTTAGGTTAGTGGTGCCAGAAAAGCTTCCACCTTTACATGGTTGGCACTATTAGTAGAGAATTTTAAATTCTCGAAGCTAAGAGAAGCTTTCATTGTTTGAAAAAGTTGTAAATTTTGAAAAAGTTGTAAAAAATGTTGTAAATTTTGAAAATGTTGTAAATTTTGAAAATGTTGTAAATTTTGAAAAAGTTGTAAATTTTAACAAAGTTGTAAATTTTGAAAAAGTTGTAAATTTTGAAACTGTTGTAAATTTTGAAAATGTTGTAAATTTTGAAAAAGTTGTAAATTTTGAAAATGACTACTCCCCAAGTGTTTACAAGACCATGCCTATGCGTGTGCACCGATCTGGGAAGGAAAAATCCAGGAGAGGATATTGTAGAAGGTTCCTACACCGAGGTGTCGGATCAGACGAGACGTCTCTAGGTGCCACGGAGTCCAAGTAGTCACCCGTCGAAGTTGAATGATATTTTGGTCTCAGGGCTCTTAAGGGACTACGCCCGAACGAAGTATCCCGGAAGCAACGAACTTGTCTCGCACCGAAACATGACCTCCTATAACATTCACCTGGCCACCCAGACATGTCAGTGTAGTCGGTTCGGTGTCATGACCCACCGTTTGCAAAATATAGCATTTGATAACCTTACACTGGCTCCAACTGCACTATTTCACGCGTTTACAAACAATAGGGCAGCGAGAGCACTGATATGAGAAGGAAAAAACCGAGAGAGGATTTTGTAGAGGGTCCCTACTTTGAGGTTTTGGATCAGATGAGGCATTTCTAGGTACCACAGATTCCGAGTAGTCACCCGTCGAAGTTGAATGATATTTGGTCTCAGTGCTCTTAAGGGGCTACGCCCGAACGAAGTAGCCCGGAAGCAACGACCTTGTCGTGCATCGAAACACTGCCTCCTCTAGTGTTCACTTGACCACTTGGATGTGTCGATGCATTTGGTTTGGTGCCATGACCCACTGTTTGTAAAATATAGCGTTTGACAACCTTACACTAGCTCCAACTACACTATTTCACACGTTTGCAAACAATAGGGCAGCGAGAGCACCGATATGAGAAGGAAAAAACTGAGAGAGGCTATTGTAGAGGGTCCCTACATCAAGGTTTTGGATCAGACAAGGCATCTCTAGGTGCCACGAAGTCTGAGTAGTCATCCGTCGAAGTTGAACGATATTTTGGTCTCAGGGCTCTTAAGGGACTATGCCCGAATGAAGTAGCCAGGAAGTAACGACCTTGTCACTCACCAAAACACCACCTCCTCTAGTGTTCACCTAGCCACTCGGACATGTCGGTGCAGTTGGTTCGGTGCCACAACCCACCGTTTGCAAAATATAGAGTTTGACAACCTTACACTGGCTCAAACTACACTATTTCACACGTTGGCAAACAATAGGGCAGCGAGAACACCGATATGAGAAGGAAAAAAATGAGGGAAGCTTTTGTAGAGGGTCCCTACACTGAGGTTTCAGATTAGACAAGGTATCTTTAGGTGCCATGGAGTCTGAGTAGTCACCCATCAAAGTTGAACAATATTTTGGTCTCAGGGCTCTTAAGGGACTATGCCCGAACGAAGTAGCCCAGAAGCAACAACCTTGTCACACACCAAAAAACTACCTCCTCTAGCATTCACTTGGCCACCTGGACGTGCCGGTGTAGTTGGTTTGGTGCCACAACCCACCGTTTGTAAAATATAGCGTTTGACAACCTTACCCTGGCTCCAACTGCACTATTTCGCGCATTTACAAACAATAGGGCAGCGAGAGCACAATATGAGAAGGAAAAAAATGAGAGAGAATTTTGTAGAGGGTCCCTATGCCAAGGTGTTGGATCAGATGAGGCATCTCTAGGTATCATAGAGTTCGAGTAGTCACCCGTCGAAGTTGAACGATATTTTGGTCTCAGGGCTCTTAAGGGGCTACACCCGAACGAAGTAGCCCAGAAGCAACGACCTTGTCACACACTGAAACACCACCTCCTCTAGCATTCACCTGGCCACCTGGACATTTTAGCGCATTCAGTTTGGTGCCACGACCCACTGTTTGCAAAATATAGCATTTGACAACCTTACACTGGCTCCAACTACACTATTTCACGCATTTGCAAACAATAGGGCAGCGAGAGCACCGATATGGTAAGGAAAAAATTGAGAGAGGCTATTGTAGAGGGTCCCTACATCAAGGTTTTGGATCAGACGAGACATCTCTAGGTGCCACGGAGTCTGAGTAGTCACCTGTCGAAGTTGAACGATATTTTGGTCTCAGGGCTCTTAAGGGACTACGCCCGAATGAAGTAGCCCGGAAGCAACGACCTTGTCACGCACCAAAACACCACCTCCTCTAGTGTTCACCTTGCCACCCAGATGTGCCAACACATTCAGTTTGGTGCCATGACGTCCAGAGGCATGACTTCTCACTCCTCGCCTCTATTCATTTCCTAGGACTCAAAACATTCAATGTCACTTGTTTACCTTCCATCTCTCTTGTTCTCTTTGGACTTGCCTCTGTCCTCTTAGGTGCTTCATCATTGCCCTTGATTTTCTCTCTTGAGCTATGTTGTTGTGGTGATCTCTCTCCATCCTCTACTGCCCCAGCTATGTGCTTACATGCTCATTATTTTTGCATTGTAATAGGATTCTTCATCACATATCACTACACAGAATTAGGAGTATAAGTAAATCATCAAACAATTAAGGGAACACATATGTGAGGGAAATTTTATTCATAAGTGCCATCATTGATTGCATGAGATTAATCATCTCTGCCTCAAATTGAAGCAATGTCTCCCATCTGAAACTTAAACCCCCCAGTCCATCAAGCAAGATCAAGCATTCATACTGCAAAGAAGGACATGTGACCATTGGGTGAGCATGATCCTTGAAAAAGGGAATGATCTATTTCCTGAGATTATCTCTTTGTTTAGATTGTTCTTGGTCATATTTTTGAAAATCAATAGGAATAGAGTTGAGATCAAGAAAGAGAAATTCCATTGGGAAAATAATCTCCCATTTGCGAGTGAGATGAATAATTTTGATTCTCATTCCTTGGTGAGCTCAGGTGTGTTTTCATCTAACTCAGAGAACTTGTATGACATTTTGTCCCATACCATAACCTAGAGGTTTGATGCTCTAAAAGAAGCCATTTCTAATTTTGAATCCCATGAGGAGAATGTATCAATTTTTTTGGAAGATCTTGGCACAAGAATGCATGAGCTTGGTACTCCTCTCAGGGAGAATAATTCCACATGAAGAATCTTCAAGATTCAAATTTTAAGAATTGGTTCAGGAAAATATTTGTGACCCTTTCCTTCAATAGTCAATACTTTAGAAGCCCTTGTAGAGATCATAGGTTATATCTCTAGAATCCTATGAAGAGTTAAATGAAAAATATTTTAGTCAATGTGGAAATATCAATGCCATTCCTGAGAATTGACTCAACACATTGGAGCATGTGAACATCTTGGAAGATGAGAAAGTTTCATTTGTAGTTTCCAGATTCAACAAGATGGTCTATGGATTTAAGCCTCATCATTCAAGATCTTCCGCAGAGGAAGGACATGAGTTGATTCTTCATTAGAGGAGGATTCTTCATGTGATGGGTGGAACCTAAGAATACTAATAAGGGCTTACTGTCAACTTTTTACCCTTTTCAACTTGGGACATCAGAATGCACCACCACATGAAATCTCCCCCTTTCGTCACTTAAGGCTTGTAACATTCTCACTAGGTATGATTCCTCAGCACCCCAACTTGATTATGTTGCCCCCTCTCATGAATACTTAACCCCTTCACACATTATCACCCCTTTAAGTCCCTTTGTCACTTAAGGCTTGTAACCCTACCCTATCATGCCATGTAACCCTGGTTAATCCAGAATGGTCAAGGATGAGTTAGAAGGTGAGTTAGCTAGGTTAATGTTAAGAGGTGAGTATAAACATACACTTAGCCATTTTTTAAATCCCTTTTTAATATTTCCTTTTCCTTCATTGCTGCTAGTATTTAGTTATGCTACTAAATTTTCAAGAAACCCTATTGCAAAAATCACATTTTTGCTCATATCTCCTTCATTTTTGCTCCATTTCCCCTGCAATTTTGCCCGTAACTTCTACTCATGAACTCCTTGAAGATGATCTAAAAATATTTTCCATTGGTACCCTAATTTTTTATAGCATCCCATTTAAAATTTCAGAGAAAAAACTTGCCTTTTTAGATCCTTGCAATTATGGAGATCGAAAACACTTGAAATTTGAAGCAGGAAACCATATGAAAATACCTAATCTAATGAAAAAATTTCATCTCAATCCAAATACAAGAAGACATGATTAAATATTTATTATTAAATTGGCATATGAGCCTTACTAAAAATAATAAGTTTTGATAACAAAGAAAAAAATTTGAATAGTTCACCTAGCATGGTTTTGCTTAATGGAATAGGTTTGCTTAACAATTATACCATGTAGTGCTCCGGGACATTGATTTTTAAATTTTAAATCAAACATACATATCTAGAACTAATTTAAATGGTTATGAAAACATACATAGAAGGATATCATACATGCAATGAAATCAAATCAAACATATAGTTCAGATTTATCGTTATGAAAACCAACACACATGGATATATAAGAATCAAACAAAGTGTGCTCCAGACGCACGTCTCTGAAAATATATGTAAGTTCATAATGTATGTGTACATCTCAAACTAAGTGTGTCATAATGTATATAGGACCACATGCGGTCGCAAAAGGCTATATATATACAATGGACTATATGAAGAAACATGTTCACTAGGACCAAATGGCCCATATATATATCTATGTACATCCAGGTGGACTATGAATCTACTCATGAAACATCTTCCCTCTCTTCGCCCTGCTAGAAGTAGCACGTCCATGACTTGGGGATGTAGTGGAGGGAGATGCCACTATGGATTTCATCCGTGTGGTCCTAGGTGTCTCTAAGCATGCCTGCAACCTAACCTACACATTCATAAACAACAAGTTTTTAACACCCAAAATTTTAAAATACATTCAAAATTTAGAAACTTGTACAATTTAGTTAAAATGCATGTGAAATCTTACCGCAATGTCATGATCCCTATCAATTTGTTGTTGACACATCGCAGGGACAACAATAGACTCACGAGGGGTAAGCTACATACAAATAATTAATTTTCAAATTAAATATTTCACATACATACAAAATTTGATATTGTCGATTTAAGTAATAAGAAATAATGAACCTCCAAAATTTAACAAATTTGAAAAATTGTACCTCAGTTAGTGGATCTGCAGATGCTATGGCAGTATCTACAGCAGCCTCCATAGTCTACATATATGGAGGAGTCTCTCTAGCAGTCATAAGCTATACAAAAAACATGTACAAATCAATATTAAAATCTACATGACTATGCACCACATAACAGAGGTCCAAAGCATGTAATCCACGTGAACTTCCACAATTAGAAACAAAGTGTAAAGAGATTTACTAACCTGCGTAAAACTCATGTGAGGCGTGCCAGTAGCCTTAGTTCCCAGAGCAGATGATGACCCGCCAGGCTCCTGTGTATAAAAGACAAACATATTAATATGTACAACATACACGTGAAACATTATAATAATAATCTAGTGCAATCAAATGAAATTAAAAATGTAAGTTTGTACAACTTGAAACTTACGTTTGAAACACGCCCATCTGCAGTAGCTAGCATGTCGACGCCGGATGTTTCCTTCACTGGCTCTTGCTATTTAAAATAAAATAAAAAATTAGTTTTTTATATGTATGTACATGACATACAATCAAATACATATATATTAAAATCTCAAACATATGAATTAAACTATTGTATATATATATATATATATATATATATATATATTTATTTGAAATTTACCTATGAAAGACCAATATTAGTGGCACCAGTTCCAAAAACATTCCCCAACATCTCATCTATAGAAAAGAAATCCTGTGAACCAGCAAATGATGTCTCGCCCGCAGTGCATACGGCACCACATGATCCACAGTGGTGTGGTGTGCTAGAACTGGCGCTTCCACTAACATCACCAGATGCAATCTGGTCACTATGTTGGGTCAGAGTGTCAGTGAGCTCCCTCAATGCATGCAATGTATCAATCTCCACAACCTCCTTCACTATAGGAGGGATAACTGAAGGCAATGAGGGTTTTGGGGCATGGGGGATCCTAGGTTGACCTATGCGTGCACCAGGTCTACTCTGTGCAGAGCCACCTCCTCGACCAAAAAAGTCAGAAAAGTCAAAATAATTCGGGACCTCATTGAGCACGAACTCGCAATATAATTTCTTCAAAAAATAAAGAGGAACCTCATTGTTGTTGCATGGTGGATAATCAAAAACCATCCACCATCGGTCCCAAAAATTGTTTTTGATTCGGTCATCGTGGCACCAATGGATTGGGAACCGTTTGCAAGTAACTGCGGGGGGGGGGGGGGAATTGGTTCTAGGGTCGGTAAATAATGCAAAAATGAGGTCTTTTCCATTTTTTTTGTCTTTTACGGCCGCATGGGATAGTTTATCTACATACCACCGCCTACAGTCACCTCTAAAGGTATTCCATCTATGTATTTGGTTGGTGGCGGAGTCGACTTTGCCAATCAATGTTTGCAATGTATTGGCTAAAGTCATGTGGGATGGATTTGTGGCATGATTTTGTCTTATAGTCTGAATAAGGTTCTCAATGAAAATTTTATTTTCTTGGATTCTTCCAATGATATTATCTTGTGTTCCTGCTAGCTCAGTGGGGACAGAAGGAGCCACAGGAGGCAGATCTATGTTTGGAGGAGGGTTTTGAGGAATGTTCGGAGGGTTTTGAGGAATGTTCGGTGGGTTTTGAGGAATGTTTTGATGGTTTGCACGATTTCAAGCTTGCCGAACAACTGATAAAAACAAAAAAATTGTATACATAAACAAACATTTCAAAAAACCCATGAAAATGCAAAAAAATAACCTAAAATGCAAAAAAAAATGATTAAAATCGGGGGCTTACCTCCTCGTCTTGGCGGCATGGTTGAATCTATCACGATCCAGAAGTCCGATGAGCAATTTTGAGGTGCTATTCACAACTCTAGTGAAAAATGTCTAGGAGAAATCGCAGTTTGAAATGAAAAATGGGGAAAATAAGGACTCGCAGGACTGCTAATTTTTGTCTCAGAGTTCCGCGATCGTAGTTTATAACCGCGCTCACGGTTCTAAACCGTGATCACAGTTTTAGGTTCGGTAATTGCCGAACCTGAAATTCAGGAACCGCGATCGCGGTTCCTGAATTTCGAGTTTTTATGTCCATGGAATTGTCCACCAACTTCATGCACTTACCCTCTACTTACATTTGCTATATCTAGCTATTGCTCACTATCAAGTGCATCTTGTATAAGATCCACCTTGGGCTTGATTCTACACATGCGCGCGTAGAACTACATAGAGTCTGAAATGTAGTGTAGTACCCAGATCGTAAGTCCTCTAAGTCGAGTGACTCCCGGGGTCAGTTTGACTCCCCATTTGCATCTTTTTCTTTTAGGATATGATGTGTTTTGGGGTTTTGCAAGTGCTCTTTCTATTTACAAGCTACAGGAAAACCTTGCGGACTTAGTGTGATATACATGCATTCAACAACGAAGGGCAGTGACATAGAAGTGACACTATAAAAGTCATTTTATGAGGTTTTGAAAAATCACGTGCACCCAGCAGTGGTCTACACTGTCTAGGCAGCCCTGACCTAATCCAGGAGCCCCAGTCTAACCTATTCCAAAAAATTTACATTTTTCTGGGCTCGGTTACAACCATTTGTCTTCCTATTCCATCATTTTTTTAGCTTGACAAAGCTTCGATATTATTGCAAAATCATCTAAGAATCTCATCCCTTCTATTGTACTTAGAGTTTTTAATTTAATTGTTTATTTCTTAGGTTAGATCCGTACTTTTTTACATATTTATTTTGTTGTGACTTTGAAATTATAATTTAACATTTATTTTCAATATTTTTTAAATCATTTGGTGAACCCGTCGCTCAATTCCAAACTTCTTTCTAAGGTTTTCTTCTTATGCACATCACCCATAGTGGTTATTTTAGGTCTTTTGAGCATCTTGAGCTTCCTCCATCTGCCTGTATGGAGTCTAAATCAATGGCTGAAACTGATAATCCATTTGCTAACTCTCAACAAGTTCCTCTCGAAAATATTGAAGCATCTAATAGTGAGTACTAATATGATGAAACACAAATGTTGATAAAGAACAATTGGACAAGCTCACAAATTTTCATCAAGTTTTGCATGATAATCCTTCCCATCTTCCACATATTCTTCATGCTTTGATTGTTGCTAAACACTCTTGTGATGCTGATTCGACACATCTTGTTGGTTCTTCCTCAATAGCCATAGACTCTACCCATCCCCTTCATATTCCGTCTTCCATTCCCACTACTACCACTCCCATCATTCCACCTAATGCTTCTAATGCACAACCTAGTACTTCTTCAAATATGCCTGCTTTAACTTCTTTACATTAGAATTTGCAAACTCAAATTCGTTAAATTCAATTGGCCACTTCACGTGCATCCTCATCTTTGGATTTCACATTACTACTTCATATTCCTTTCACACTTGCCATTTCCCCTTATGCACTTCCTCTTAATTTCTTCACTCTTAAGATGCCCATTTTGAAATTCCATGATGACCCTCAAGAGCATCTTCGAGCATTTCATGTAGTGTGTCTAGATTATGCGGATGATCACACTTTACTAGAAAAGATCTTGCATCGTAGTCAATATTATGTAATACGTTGGTTCTATGATCTACTTGTCCACTCGATAACATCTTTTATGCATTTAGTCAATGATTTTCTCACTCATTTCTCTATTAATATCATCTCTAAAATATCCTATGCTCAACTCATGTAACATCTAGCGAATTATGTCTTGTGATATATGAACAACTTAGCTAAGATGTCTAATGTGCTTGTTAACTGCTAAAGTTCAAGATTTATTTTTTCCAAATTCTATTACCACCTCTCTAGGAGATTGTTAGCTTCGAGACATCTCCATCAGTCGATAATTTATGTCATATTATTAAGCTATGTGAAACTAAACTATTATCCATAGGAAAGCTTAAGTATCATGATCGGGATTCATCTTCTACACGCTTTTAAAATAAATCAACTTTCAAGCCATCTACTAAACCTAATGAAGCTAAAGCTACTGTCAAAGTTGTATCTAATCCTGAAAATCTTCAATGGTAACTACTTAAGCGTACGTTTACTAAATTACCTTGTGCTTTACATATTATATTGCCACAACTAGTCGAAAGCAATCATATTACGCTTCCTCCTCCGTTAAATATGGACCCATCTCATCCAAAAGGTCACAATAAAAATGCAAATCTTAGATGTGACTATCATCAGTGCATTGGGCATTCTATAGATCGATGTTTCAAACTTCAAAATCTTATTCAAGATCTTATCAATAATAATGCAATTAAGCTTCCTAAACCTACAACATCTACGCCGGTTGAGGAAAATCACAAACTCAAGATCTTCAAGAATCCACTTCTTAAGCATGACAAGCAAGTGGTTGACTCTTCAACCAATCATACATATCGCACCAGGGATTTGTTTAATGGCAAATATTCCATTTTAGAAAAAATTGAAAAGGCACATTCTTTAGAGCAGGTCAGCACCTTGTTTGCCTAAAATTTACAATATATATTTTTTAAGGATCGGCTTCGCCTACATTTTAAAACATCTCCTATAAAAACCTAGGTGATTCATTGGGTAGTATACTACTAACTTACTACTAGTTGAGGTATCGACATATCAAGTACAGTGAAATTACAAACTCTAAGCACCATTACGTACGACTTATGTTATTTGTTAATGCACGAAAAAAGATTTCTATTGACGCGTGACAAGGGTTCAGATGTTGATGCACGAAACTTCTTTTGTTAACACACAACACAATATTATTCTGATGTGTGACAAGGTTAATCTGCTGATGAACGACAAGAAAAAGGTCCTTCAGGCTTCTGTTGACATGCAACAAGGGATAATTTATTGATACACAATAAAGGATAGGTTGTTAACGCACGACAAATGATAGGATGTTGACGCGATAAGTGATAGGATATTGATGCATGAAACTCATTTGTTGATGCATGATACAATATTGCTAATGCGGGACAAATTGTTTAGTGATTCATGACACAAGTTCTACTTAGCCATTCAGAACAATGGAAGATGCTAGTGCTCAGAAGACCCAAAATGTAACAAAAAATCTTAGAAGTCCTTGTTCAAGTATTTTGGAAACTCTGCTGCTATAGATACCGTAACCACTAGGACCCATACAGCTGCCACTAGAATCAATCAGAGTACAGACTGTGTGGAAGGTGTTATTAAAGTGGACATGCATTCTGCAAAGTATCAACCAAATGAAACCTATGATGATACCATGCCAGAGCTTGAAGATATTCCTGTTGAGGTGCAACCAAGAGTGCATCAAGATATCACACATACAAATACTCAGCAAAATGGAACACACAAATCAAATTCAAATTTTTATTCATGAAAGAGGAAACCAGGTGATTGTGATAATGCTCAAAATTCTACTAAAAAAAGCAAAACATTGAAAATGAACAAGAATATGTGGACACTTGGGAGGACATACAAGTTTGATTGGGCTGCCAAATTTCCTTTTATCAAACTTGTACAACCAACTAATTTAGAAGATATCCCATCTAAATGTACATGTATAATATGTATGTGGAAATTGGGAAAGCAACAAAAAATGCAACCGAAGCTGGACACAATTGCAAAACACCGTGGAAAAAAATATTTGACTGTAACGAGGGAGGATGGCCAGAAAATAAAAACACACAGGTGGAAAACTGAAAAAGAATGCATGCATGTTAAATACGTAATTGTTGGTGTGTGTGACTGTCCAGTCATCCTCCACATCACCTAGGTGAGTCATCTCGCCTTGCGAGAGTCATAGGTCTTAGGAAGTCAAATGACAAGTGTCAGATTCTGTCATAGAATCTGACATTGTCATTTGCGTCAATGCGTCATAGGAGTTACATTCCTTATTTGGAATTGTAACTCCTCTTCTAGTGGCGTCATATGCGTCAGTCAACGTCATATGCATCAGTGGCGTCATTGATTTCTTTCCATGTTTAGGCATGGGGGTTACACATCACCCCTATTTGTACTTCCTATTTTTGATCTATGAGTATGAGTAGACCCATTCTTCTTACTTGCAATCTTCTTTCCATTGTTTCGAATCTTGCGTATTGCGTTGGCTTGACGTTACCATCGGAGTGCAACTTCGTTGTGGTGCATCGCTTTTCGACATCGGTTCTCGCGAATCCCTCTTTCATGGTATCAGAGCTGGTTTCGGTAAACGTGCACTCTTCGTTTCTCAGTTGTTTATTACTTCTGGTTTCTTCTCATTTCCTCGTGTGCAAGTTTTTTTCGATTATCATTTTGGAATTATTGCTCACCTCGTATTGAGGTTTCAGCAGTTGCAAGTTAAGGTATTTGGTTGGTTTGTTTATCAGCTGAGTTCATATTTGGATATTTCTAGATCTTTGTGGCTGTTGTTTCTGGGTTATTTCTTGCTGGTTGTGTTCAGATTCAGCTGCAGGGTAAAAGAAGAGCTCGTTTTTTGGCGTGGACCTGTGATTACTGGTTGGGATCGTTGTTTTTTCTTCACCGGTGTATACTCAGACTATTCCGAGCTTCTTCCTCATCGTTGTGGTTCCTTGCTGTCTCAAAACGTTTTTTGCAAACCTCTCACGTTTTTTGCAAAACCTCTCACGTTTTTGCCTTGTCTCTCACGTTTTTTGCAAAGCTACTCACGTTTTTCCTCTGTTCTGAGCATTTTCAACTGTTCCAGACATTTTTTTGGGCCTTTCTGACTGTTTTCTCCCTTCCAGGCATTTTTTTGCCTGTCCTCAGGCGTTTTTCTCCCCTGGCTGCAGTTTTCTCCTTTGTTCCAGGCGTTTAAACCTGTTCCAGGCGTTTTTCTATCACCTGGCTGCACTTTCTAGGCATTTTTTTAACTGTCCTAAGGCGTTTTTTCTCCTTTCCCGTGTTTTTGCACGCTGTTCTGGCGTTTTTGGACTGTTGAGGCATTTTTTTGGACTGGTAAGGTGTTTTTTCCTTCAGCTGGCATTTTTTGGACTGTTCTGGCATTTACTTACAGTGGACAGTCACTACATTATCTATTTTTACCTGCCTTTCATCCCCACGTGGCTTTCTCAGTCCGCTGCCAGGTAATATCTCTCTAAAAATACGTTTTTTATTCACTTTTCTTAAAAAACGTGGTTGCATTCTTTTTATCTTATCACTCTTCTAAAAAAACGTGTTGTTTCATTATTTTTTAAAAGGTATAAGGTAAAAACATTACATTTTATTGGCATTGTAAGTTTTTTGGCTTGTTTTATTAACCTTCCGTCGAGTGCTAAAGACGAAGGGTGAGGTCCGGGATTGACAGGTGGCTAATCCCCCCTCGCAATACAAACAAACCCTATCTCAAATTCCGTGCCATTTCCAACGAGCATACATACGACACCTTTTGCATGCGTTTAGGGCACTTTTTTAATCCGTTTGCAGGCTTATTGGCTTTTTCCTCATCAGTTGCGGGAATTGGTTTTTGCTATAACTTTTGACTCGTTGCTCGGTTTTGAGCACTTCTTTAGTCAAAGTTGCATGTTTTTTCACACTCTAGATGATGGGATCATTAGTTTTGTAAACGCACTAATTTTATAAAGTGCCGCATTCTGGGGGGGTGTCTTTGTATTGCTTAATTCAGCTCATTTTTTCTTGAGCTTTGTTTTATTCCTTTTTGTGGACTTGTGAGCGCGTCCGCCACAGTCTTATGACAAAGGGATTCTTTCGTGCGAGGTGAGATGCTATTTCTCACAAAGCTCTTTCTTTCCCCTCTTGCTTCTCTCTTTCTGTGCTTGCTTGCAGTGTCGATCTGTTGCGCCCTACGAACCTTGATTGTTGTCTCCACCATTGTGCGTTATTACGCTAATTGCAAAGTGAGTGACAAACTGGTTCTCGGAACACAGTCACATCTGGTTGTAATCAATGCACTGAATTATAAAGTGCCAAACTCGGGGGGGTGTAATTTTGTTCTGGGGGGTTGTTATTGTCCTGGGTGTTGTATTACATGCAGACGCATTATCGGCCGAGTCCGACGTCTTACATTTGTGCATCTTGCACTTTTTGATTCTGCATCATGGAGGGTGCTCTTTCCAGATTTGAGCGTCGTAGGATCACCTTGCAGCCTCTGCCAATTCTTACTGGGAGAGAGAACTATTCAGCTTGGCATGCTTCTATGGAACATTACTTCACCTACAAGGGTCTTTCTCACTTCTTGGTTGGGCCTGTTCCTGCACCCACTGATCATCGTCATCTTAATGATTTTCTCAACAATTGCGACCGTGTCTTTGGTCACATGATGATGCATGTCTCTACATCTCAGTGGGTTCACGTGGAAGACTCAGATCCACCCCACCATGTCTGGAGCATTCTTCAGTCCCTCTATGGAGACCCTTCACATACTGCCACAGTTGTTGTTGCAACTGATTCAGTTATCTCCTCTATTTTTTTGTGTGATGACAGTTCCACTGACACAGACTCGCTTGGTTCTACTTTTGATGACGAGGATTGTGCACCCAGTTCTGATGATGAGAGTACTACAGAGGAATCTTCTCCTCCTTCTCTCACTATTCCAGAGAGTGTTGACACATCCCACATCTCATCATATATTGAGCAGTCTCTTATACAATATCATATAGTCATCACACCCACCTCTTTTCCACCTTCAGTGTTTGAGGCCCATTTCACTCCTCAACCTTCCTTGGATGACTCATACATATCTGACATCGCTCTTCTGTTTGTTGAGCCCCCTCATTGGGATGAGTATCTGCCTGACCTTAGTTGTCTTTTCGCAGAGCACACTTGTGATGTACTACAGGTTCCTCATCCATCTACAGGTATTTCAGAGGAGTTCATCATCTCTATTGTTGGGAGTGCCCCTTCTGGGACTCTTGCCACTTCCACTTTTCCGGAGACCTTCATTGATCCACCCTTGCTTGTGGATCCCTTTTCTGTTGTGGGGGATGTTTTGTTACTTTCACATCAGTTGGACATCCTTTCTACAAGTGTTCACCCTTCATACTCTGACAGTTCTTCACTCGTGACAATACCCTCGGCTCCTTTGCACTCACTTGCTAGACCTATGTCACACTTTTGTGGACCAGACTCAGAGTTCTTCATGCTACTGCCTTCAGTTTCCTTCGTGGAGTGGGCAGATTTCCAACACATCTTTTCTGTCCTTCGTAAGGGCAGACACACAGTACGGTGTAGATGGCTCTTCTTCAGTCCAGAGGTAGAGGATCTCATCATCGACATACAGTATGTTCAGACAGCTGATCAGGTTGCAGACATTTTCACCAAGCCCTTCACTGAGGTGAAGTTTCTTCACTTGCGGTCTCTTCTTGGGGTGAGGTCTGCTGCAGCCACCCATCTTCTTTGAGCTATATAGTCCTCCTTCTTCTCCTCTTCTTCTTTCCAGAAAGATTTTGTTTGTACATGGGCACCTTATCAGGCCTTTAGTTGCCGGGGCCCATTGACACATCTTTCTTAGTTGTCTAGGGGAGTCTTCTTTTTCTGTTCTGGCTTACCTTGACCTCTTCCTCGGCTTCGATGAAGGGGGGGTGTTGGTGTGTGTGACTGTCCAGTCATCATCCACATCACCTAGGTGAGTCATCTCACCTTGCGAGAGTCATAGGTCTTAGGAAGTCAAATGACAAGTGTCAGATTCTGTCATAGAATCTGACATTGTCATTTGCGTCAATGCGTCATAGGAGTTACATTCCTTATTTGGAATTGTAACTCCTCTTCTAGTGGCGTCATATGCGTCAGTCAACGTCATATGCGTCAGTGGTGTCATTGAGTTCTTTCCATGTTTAGGCATGGGGGTTACACAACACCCCTATTTGACTTCCTATTTTTCGATCTATGAGTATGAGTAGACCCATTCTTCTTACTTGCAATCTTCTTTCCATTGTTTCGAATCTTGCGTATTGCGTTGGCTTGACGTTACCATCGGAGTGCAACTTCGTTGTGGTGCATCGCTTTTCGACATCGGTTCTCACGAATCCCTCTTTCAGTAATAGAGTATGAAGTAGAGCAGAAAAGACGCAAACATCTCATGGAAAAGGGAGGAATGATCACATCACAAATTGGCAAGATGAATCAATCAAATTTGCATGCTAAACTCATGCAGTTCTCTACTTTATTTCACATACTTAAGAAAGGAAGTCTGATTTCATATTTCCTTGATAACAAAGGTTTGTATCAATATAATGGAATGCACAACATTCCTCAGTATTATTGGTCAGACAATAGTGCATCAGAAATGGCCAAATTCCTTGCAATGATAGAGAAGGAATAATTGAAGGAGAGTGTAAAAATGTAAATTTTATCTCTCTATCAATTGATGAAGTTACATCAGTAGACAAAACCGCATGGGTATGTATCCATGTTTATACATTAGAAAATCATATAAGGACACAACATCTGCTGGGTGTTATGAAAATGGTTGAAAATTACAATGCTGAAAACCTACATAAAATAGTTATTTCTCATTTGAAAGATATTGCTAGCATGACTGATTATGAAATTGCTATGAAGTTAGTATGTGTTGGAGCAGGGTGCATCGGTCATGCAGGGTCACCGAACTAGGCTGTGTGTTATATTGCAAACACCAATGGCCCCTTATATGCTAGCAATTCACTGTATGGAACATAAAATGAATTTAGCATATAAAATGGTTAGCAACAATGAAAATGTTGCTAAATGGTTAGCAACAATGAAAATGTTGCTAAAGTAGAAGACCTTATAAGAGAACTTCATGCATATATGGAAAGCAACCCAATTTCTTGAGTTCTAAAAATTTGTAATTGGAATTACAGATGGCAAAAAAATTCAGAAGGATGTTGAGACAAGGTGGATTTCTTTGTATGAGCCTGCATGCAGAGTGCGTGAGGAGTATCCTTTGTTGGTTGGTTTTATGCATGAATATCGTCATGATGTTGACAGGGTGAGGGACTTGTTGTTCCATCTAACTGATTTGGAAATATTGCTTACATTGGTTGGCATTCTTCCAATGTTACAGGAGATCAATACATTGATGAAGCATGCATAGGGGAGATTAATCTATATTGTTGATTTTATAAAGATGAGAAAAATGGTATGTCAAAATCTTGATGTTTTGTACACTTCCCAAGATAGTTTTGATACACCTGTTTTTTCTAATTGGAAAGCTTTATTAGATCTTAAGAACCCCAGTAACTATTTGATATTTAATATCCATGATCACCTCTGTATCAATTTTAATGGGAGGGACATACCACTGCACATTTTTTAAAAACATCAAGATATTATAGGATCGGAAATAGAAGAAGTTCTTGTGACACGTAATATGTTTGATTCTATTACAATTGAAACAAGAATAAAACTTAGAAAAATTTCAGAATCCTTATCATTATAAATTAGAGAACGTTTCTGCAAAGATAAAATTCTTGAAGCAATGGGTGTGGTGAATCCTAATTTTTGGAATACTGAAGGTGCTCGTGCAGACTTTGTCAAAAAGCATTTCCATAAATCCATGGGTACAATAATGGAACATTTCATCAAGATGGAAGAAAGTCAAGGTTATCGAAATCAAATGTATATTAAATGTTGATTTATTAAAGTCTCAATCAACACATTTTACAACGACAATAAGGAACCAATATAAATTATTAGATGAACCTTTCGAGAGTGGTGCTATTATAAGGCTCTGACGAGGAATCTATAAAAGTACTATGTTACAAGAAGGCATCAGTGAATATTTTAGATTATATGAGCTGTGCCAAATAATGGTTTTGGGATATGTGGATGACGAAAGGGTTTTCAGTGCTTTATCATTTATAAAATCAAAACTAAGAAATAGGTTGGATAAAAATCTAAAAAGTTGCATTAGGTGTTATGTTTCTCGCTACTCCCTAGAAAACTTTCCTTTCGATAGAGAAATTACACATTGGAATTCCCTTATGGAAAGAAGTGCTGTAAATAATACAACACGTATAAATGTTCCCAATGATGAGAATGGAATTGTAGCCTCGTCAAACTCTGCATAAGTGAATATTGAGTTTGAAAAAGCTATTGATAATGGATTGTTTCATCTTTAAATAGTTATCTCCTTGACCTTACTTTTATTCTATCACCTTACATTTTAATTGTGGTTATTTATTCAATTTCATATTAATAGATTCAAATATAGAAATTTATAGTTAGAAGTAACACAATTGTAACTCTACAGATGAAAATATTGACTATGAGGAGGATTTTTAACATATTTTGTTTCAGATCTTCTTATCATTGAAGATGTTACATGTATAATATATATTTACATTTATTTAAATACACTTATTTATAAAAAAATCTGTTTTATTTAATTTCTATTTTGAATTTTTCAAATTTATTTGATGTTGTGTTTGTGACATGCAGACTTCCAGAATTCCACTGTCCAGACATGCACAGGTTCTAATTCTCTTTTGCTTTAATTTTCATTAATCTCTTTGTTTTCTTCCTTCATCTACTCAATCAATATTTCTTCTTTTCTTTATTGAAAATGTGGGTTGACATCCATCCGAGGAAGCTCCCATTTCTTGGGACTGACATTTTCAGGCAACTCACCCATCTATATACTAATCCATTTTTTGTTTTGAGCTCTCTGGAATTAAAGGTTGTCTAGTTCATTGCAAAGGATGATTTCTCATTTTCCTAACATATGCTTTGTCACACCAATCTAGAAGACAAGAGGTACCTAAGTTTTCTTTAATTTTCTTTAATCTTTCCGTTTCTACTTTCATCTTTCATGTGCTCAATCAATATTTCATTCATCTTTTCTTTCTCGAAAATGTGGGTTGACATCCATTAGAGGAAGCTCTCACTTCTCCGGACTGAAATTGTTAAGAAACTCACCAATCTATATACTAATCCATTTTTCAAGTTAAGTTCTCTAGAATCAAAGGTCATCTATCTCGCTGTGAATGATGATATCTCATTTTCCTTTCATATGCTTTGTCACACCCATCTAGAAGACAAGAGGTACCTTAAACCCTATCATAACTAGAGTTTTTACATTCATGTTTAATGTATTTTGGTATTTGTAAAATGCTTTGATGTTGTGTTTGAACTTTGTGGCATGAATATCAAATTACATGTAAAATTAATCTTCCCAAAAGACATTGCATTCACAAGTAGAAAGAAAATGATATTGAGAATTTTTAAATTTGAAGAAACATGATACAAAGTTCGAATTTTCCAAGTAGAGAAGAATATTTTACTTTATTAAGATGTCTCTATCATAACACATTTCAAATTTCTTAAAACATTATTGTTTAAATCCATTATATTATCATCATCCATGATCATGCTAGAATCTACATATATTATAATGTCATCATCCATATCTATTCTAATGTCATCATCCATATCTATTCTAATGTCATCATCCACATCTAATGCCATCATCATTACAGGTAGAGAGAAGAAGATTTTGAGAAGGTTAAATGTGAAGAAACCTGATACAAAGTTCGAATATTACAAGTAGATAGAAAAATATTTTTCTGTATTAAGATGTCTCTATCATATTACATTCTAAATTTTCTTAAAAACAATTATCCATTATCATCATCCATGATTGTTCTTGAAGCTAAATCATCATCCATATCTATTCTAATGTCATCATCCACATCTAATGTCATCCTCATTACAAATAGAGAAAAGAAGATTTGAGAAAGTATAAATGTGAAGAAACCTGATACAGAGTTCAAATTTTACAAGTAGAGAGAAGAATATTTTACTGTATTAAGATGTCTCTGTCATACCACATTCTAAATTTTCTTAAAACAATTATCCATACAATTCATACATCATCATCCATATCTATTCTAATGTCATGATCCACATTTAATGTCATCATCGTTGTAAGTAGAGATAAATTATAATAATGTCTAATGTTTAAATCCATTATCATCATCCATGAATCATGATTATCTGTATCATCATTTTCATCTATTACTATTATATTCGTAATAATCACATCCATATCAAACATAAACACCATATACAATCTAGAATTTCTATATATAAATATAACAACATATTAAAATCCAGATTGCAACTTCAAATTAAATAAATATTCAAGTTTCATTCTCCAATATATATAAATATTTCAAGTTTCAATTTTTCAAGTCACTATTCTCCACAACCACCAAACTCCATACCTACTGAATGTCACACCCATTGAACTCCATACCCACTAAAATAGTCATTATTTTCTCAAGCCTCAATCATTAACTTTATCCATAGGCCCACTGGCACTTTCCTTTTGAGTTTCTGTGCTGCTCTCTCTAATGACTTGCCCTCTTGTATTATTTGCTTGAATAATACCAAAACTAATCAGATCCTCCGCAACAATGTCTAGATTCCTTACGATTACTTCTTCTTCCTTTGTAGAATCTCCATGGGATGCCAAAGAAGGATCTGCATCTGCCTTTTCTTTGAACAAATATCAGTTTCGAAGCCACTCTCTTTGACTATCCGCTTAAGTGTATTGTTTTTTTGTTAACCAAAACAATATTTTCCTTCATCTTTATTGATGTGTTTAAACTGTTCTTTGCAGTTTCCAAGTGAACTTGGAGCACCTTTGCTCAACTCTTTAAATTTTCATATTTCAACTGCAACAAAAATAGTGAGCTCAATTAAACATATTACTAAAAGAAGAAATTTTCAAGTTAATAAGAAATATGGTTTCAAATTGATAATACTTACAACAAATCTATCTCTTTCAGCATTTGCAATTGCCACCAAATCCTTGTCCTTCGACCATTTTTTGAAATAGGCCTGGGCTTCAACACTAATATTTTCCAATTTTTTTAATACTTTATCTAAAATATTTTCATTATAATTTTTGTTATATGTTACAGTCCCACCTCTTACTTGGATGAGTAAGGCATCCATCTTGGCAGGTTGATTTTGGACTGCCCTATATAAACTGTCTCTTTGTCAATGGTTATCATAACTAATTACTATCTCGTTGATGAATACATTTTCCCTTCACTCCCATTCTATGAGCTGGTTGATATGAGGTATAATAAACTCTTTGACATGGGATTCACAATCCTTACCAATCAAGTTCTCCAAAGGAAATGATGGCAATTGTTCACTTTTTGTATCTAAAGAGGATGATCCCGATGATGTCGATGGAGGGGTATGGGGGCTTTCGGGTTGAGCAATGTTTGTTAGCTTTTTTTTCCTTTGGGCGCCTTGATCCTATTTGTGATAAAATTAATTAATATTGAAATTGAAATTAACATATGAACAAGTTAAATAAAGTACATTGGAATGGAAATATACCTGCTGGCCTTGAAGCATATCATGTGTGTTGAAAAAACTTGTTGGGTCATTGTTATCAATGCCAAAATTATATTTCATCTAAATTTATATTATTTAAAACTGATACGCTAGTTGCGTTGGGCCAACAACTGAGAAAGAAGGTTGAAATTGGAAATGTAGAGGCAATGTTTAGTGTCCCGCGAGGGGCCAAAATTGGCATGTGTTTACCAATGGTATTTTTACCTGAACCTCTTGTGGAGATTTTGAATAGTAATGATGTTGGTGGAGGGTGTGGCGGTGACACTGTTTGAGTAGATGGTGGAGGAATGCTATGTATTGTAAATTCCAAGAACAATCAACAAAATCATTACTAAATTATATGAAAATTTAAAAACTACTAAAAACTACACAAGCTTCTAAATCATATGAAAAACTATTAAAAACTTACACAAAAACATTAAAATTATACCTTATTGAAGGGCAAGTTGTCGTTGAACCAAAGGTGGCCATGTCGGAGTTTGAATTGATTGTGTTGGAGTTATAGGTGGCTGGTTTGGTGAAGGAGGGTGTTGCAATTGCTTTGATTGAGAATCGATAATTGCACATGATTGGACTGAGTGAGTTGGTGATGCCTGTTGAGAAGCACACGTATAGTCCAAAATCCCTGCAAGTGCAGCAAATACATGTCAATTCAATATGGTAAATGTTAAATGGAAAATAGTAAATGGTAACTGTAAAAAACCCTAAATTGAATGTTAAGGGTATTATGTCTCTGTTGTTTAAATAATTCAAATGCTTACCCTTGAGGGTTAGGTTATGAGTGAATTTTCATTTTAGATTGGGAATCTCCCAATGCCTTAGCGTGTTATTGGCCTCTTCCTGTTGATGATTATTTTTTGTGTGGAAGGGCCTCCAAAAATCTTCTCTACATACGGTAAATATTTAATCAGAAGTACATAATGTTAGTGCATAAAGATTCAATCAGAAGTACATAATCAAGACAATAACCTTACTAACATTGAAATATATAATATAAACATGTTGTTCTTCAAATGGAATTGACAAATTCTTCATTATCTCGTTATTGCAAGTGGGAGTAGGTTCAACTTTTAAATTGAAATATGCCTCGTAATAAAGCATAAGGAGATATTTTGTGGAGTGAATAAATGGTTTTTTAGAAAGTGATGCATTTGTAATGTTAGATTTTATATTATTAGATAAAAATGGGCACCAATAAAATTTTGCTTTCTGATCATTGCAAGAATGTATGCAATAGCCCAATTTGGAATATCAGTTGTCTGACCCTACAGAACAATTCTGGATTGAAAAAAAACAATCATGGCAGCAAGAAAGTGGTGTGTAATTCCTTGCATATCCACACCTCGTCTTGATTTGTTGACATGAGCTGCAAAAGGTCAATTTGAATTAATATCAAAATAAAAAATCTTTCAAATGAAATTAGGTTACATGTACAATCAACATGGAAACCGAAATGATATTCGAGGTAAATGTTATCATCTTTAGTGACAGTTTCTTTGGTTATCAATGTGGGAAATTTTTTAAATGGAAGGCCTATCAATTGATGGAAATCCATTGGATCAACACTGAAGCTAAATGTATGACCATCTTCCAAATTAACAGTAAAATGATTGTCTTTTGTATTGTATGAGGAGATAAGGTATTTAAGAATGTCATGATCAATCTCAAACTGGGGCATGTTAACGAGCCCTAAGAATTCACATGATAATAAAGAATCCTTGTATTCTGCATTCATTTACACGACTGTATAGATGTGAGGACACATCAAGATGTTATATTGAATCTTGCCCTTGGGTAAGGTTTGGGGGGTCTCCAATGCCTGGTTAGTTTGATTTTGTGTTGGATTTTAAGCTTCAGCACTAGTAGCCATTAGTACTTGAGCTTGATTGGATTATGGAGACATGGAGTTTCTTGTGTTTGGTTGGACCACTAGTGTGTGGACGTATATTTCTTGTAGTAGGTAGCATTGGGAGAACAAAGGAAAAATTTTAGATTCGGGAAGTGCGAATGTGAAAATGAGGGCTAGTGGGGTATCTATAGAGAAAAATTAGGGTTATTAGAGCTGCGGACGGTGGACACATGAAAATGAGGTTTTGTTATCTTGCGTCAACAACCATTTACTAATGTGCATCAACAATTCTGTCAATAAGGGTTTTTGATGCTCGTAAAAAAGGGTTGTTGACGTGCGTCAACAAAATGTTGCTATCGTGTGACAAATTTTTTTGTTGCCGAATGCCAACAACCCTTATTGTCATGCGACAATGAGAGTTGTTAACGTGTGTCAACAAGAATTGTTATCGCATGACAACAATATTTTGTTGATGTGTGTCAACAACCTTTAGTTGACGTGCATCAAAAACACTTATTGTCATGCGACAACTCTGCGTTAACAAAACCCTGACTCTCCCTTGAAAATATCAGGTGAAAATTTCGTTCTGAAATCTAGGGAAATTCACCTTTCTGACGAAATGGGTTCAAGGTATATTCGTCGGGTATTTTCCACCTCCAATTTACTAGAGGCTTCTTAAAGTGAACCATGTATCGTGCAATACCTCCTCCTACATCAGGGATCTTGAATTGATAGTTTCTTACGCTGAGGTATCTCCACTGATCATTGAATTTGTTGATCATGAATATCATGCTACATTTTCCTCTGACACATTACATATCAATGGTTTAATTGGATTTGATGTTATTAACAATATCATGATCAACTCATCGTCTTCTATGTGTGTGTGTGTTATTTTGCACTTATTTTTTCTATTAACTATCTACTATCGCATATTTCATATCAAGTACCTAAATCATATGGTTATGTCAAGCTTCTAGTCACAGTCAATCCTCTTACCATGCGTGTGCCTTTTCTTGTGGCACCTTCAGTCAAAGGGTGTGACATGCTCTTAGGTATTCCCTAGCTCTGTGCAACTCAGGCTATCATTTCTATGAATCACTTGTGTTTAAATTTAATTCACAACACGTAAGTCATTACTATCAATGGTGTTCTTCCATGCACACCATGGTCGTAACCTCATATTGAGGTTTCCATTGCACTCACTAGATCATCTAGGTACCAGTGACCTCTCAAATCTAAAGCATAATATGCTCCTAGCACACTTGTTCGCACATGGACTACTCGGTTTCATAGGTCTACCAACCCATCTCATAAGGCTAGGTCCATCACTCGGGTAGTTCCTTCACGTAGGTATACATCACCTCCTTATTTTTCATCACATAGGTATACATCACCTATGTGGTAGTAGAATTTCCAATCCATTAATGTTAGTCACAGAGTGAATTTTCATCATAGTTTCGACCACGGGGGCGAGAAGGATCGAGATTGAGCAATGGAGGAAGAGTAATAAGATGGCTTTCGATAAACTGTGGTAATATAAGCCAAGGTGTGTAAGGTACTTAAGTAAAAGCATGCCTCGTGGGTTGTAATTGAAGTTTGTCATGTGTAGAGACATCATTAACAATGGACTTAGCTTTAGTGGGCTTAGGAGATGATTTGAAAGCATATTTAGTGTGAAACATGTTAGAGGATGAGGATGAAGAAACATCATAGAATTTCAATTTTCCCATAGATAAAATTTTTCCTTCACACAATTTGAGTGTATGGCATGATTGATTAAAGGAGGGAGAGGTCTCAAATATAAAACTCGCTTAAAGTAGAGGTAAGAGACTTTGAATAAATAGGTCTTGCAATTTGGAATTAATGAGTACATTAATCATCTTAACAAGGCTGTACTTATAGTGTAAAACATAGTCTGTAAGGTGCTCATTGGATCCTTATTTGATTTGAGCTAATTATGCATAGGATATTTTAGTACTGATATTGATATAAAAATGTGTAAGAAAAGCATCGGTTAAATATGTGAAAGAGGTTACCAAATGAACAAGTAGATCTTAGAACCAATGAATAGCGTAATCTTACAAGCTTCTAGGAAACAATTTAGCAATTGTAAGGTCAACCGCATAGTCAAGACATGCCACATGAAAAGATCGAAGGTGCTCTAGAGGGTTACCATGGCCATTGAAAGTGGGAAGTTTTGGTTCAATGAAGTTAGGAGGTAGTGGATGAGAGAATATGCTAGGTGTAAAAGGGATATGAAGGATAAGTGAGGAATCAAGAGATGGTGAGGAATGTGAAGTATCTTGCTGTAGTTGGTGGATTTGGATTTGTAAATCCTGGTATAAAGAAGCTAGGTCATGAGTGCCTGAAGAGGAACGAGGTTGTTTATGTGAAGTATTAGGAGGAATGAGAGGAGTGATAGTTGTAACAATAGAAATAAGAATATGGTAGAGGGTGAGGTGGAATACATGGAAGCCGAGGAGGAACCTACGAGAGGTATAGAAGAAAAATATTGAGAGTTTTTAACAAGTAAAATCATTTAGAACATGGATAATATGCATACGGTTGGTGCGTAAAGCTTAACGTAAATTAGTTAGATTATCTAGTTGTTTTTATCAACATTAGTGTCCTCATCATATGATTATTCACTGTCATAAGTTTTAATGTTGTTGAGAGTAACGTTGTTGGAATCAATCAAGGGATTGGAATATTCAGCCATTGATTTAGAGAACTTATGGAAAAATGGAGGAAGCTCAATGTGCTTACGGGGAACAAAACAACCACTATGGGTGATGGGCATAAAAAGAAGACCTCGAAGGAAGGTAGGGTTTGAGCGAGTGGGTTCACCAAATGATTTAATTTAAATTGAATTAAACATTTAATTTCAGAGTAACTACAATAGCCAATGATATTAAAAATGATAATAAATAGTAAATGGACAAGCAACACACAAGCAGTAATATGAAACCCTAAACAAGTGAAGGAGATAGATGACTTAGCTAATTTCGTGTTACCTAGAGATGATCGGGGTAGGTGAATGGATGAAACAAACTGGAAATAGTGTTGTTAAGACTCACTTGAGGTTCTGGAACTCAAAAATGTGTAGGGTAGAAGCCCCTATAGGAGGACAGGAGCGCTCGGGCACTAATGACTGATATGGGTGCTAGTGTCCAACCATATACTCAAGTTCTGTCCTTTTCTATGTAGGAGGAGATTCTTTGTTGGTTTCCTATTGTCACTCTGGTTTCGCTCCTAGATTGTCGAATGTATATGTAACCTATAAAATAGTTGTCTACCTACACACGTCCGTAAACCACATAAAATCTAATAAAAAAGATGCAAAATGTGAAGTTGGATTGACGCTGACAGTCACCCGAAAATCAACTTAGTACCAAGTGTTGCACTACATTTTAGATTCCATGAAGTTATGTGTGTAAGTGTATGTAATTATGCCCTAGGTTTCCCTTGTGCAAGTTTCACTATGATAACAGGATAGATCCAAAAGGCTCTAAATGATGCAAATGTGTGCAATGGAATAGAATAGACTTTCCCTCCTATGATGTGTATGTAGAGTGATGTATCCCTTGTCCTTTGAGTGAATGTGCTAGATGGATGCTTTGTAATGTTCTTTTTGGATTTGGATGCAAGCTCAGGTGATATTAGATTTAATACTAGTGCTTGACCCTTGATTTTGGAGAAGTAACTAAGTATATAAATGATTCCCTTGTTTTACATTCATAATTAACAACTGAAAGGATGACCCAAAGTGTTAAAATATTCCGAAGAAGTAAAAGAGACCCAAAAGAGTGTGAAAAGGATAGAGAGATTCGGGAGTGCCCATGAGGAACAAGAGTGCCCGGGTGATAGTTATCGAGGCTATAAAAGATAAATAAGTTGAGTTCTGGTAGGGTTGTAAGATGTATAAGACCAAAAAGAAGGCAAAAGATAAAGAAAAGAGGCCAAAAGGAGTTGTCAACCACTAGTTTTCTTACTTAGGAATAATGTATATATTAGTATGATTTAGGACCTATAAATGTACCCAAGTGCATAGATTTTGTGTCTATAATTATATTCTTTGATTATTTTACATCTTAAGTTATTCTGATATATACTTGAAAGGGATTATTGTCGTAAATCATTATAAATAAAGATTAAGGTTTATCCCTTAATTGAAATCAGATTTCGTGACTTATCTGGTTAAAGACGTATCTTATTATTTGGGTTAAAAATATAGATATTCTACTTATACATTATATTTAATAATTAAGCTCATTATTCTTAAGTTATGTGATTATTTCTAATTTCATTAATTTAGATAGAATAATCAAAATGAAATGAATAACGAAAGATAAACTGAATAGGTTAACAATGAAAACAAAATAAAGATATTTTTGTATTTTATGGTATTAATGAATTATTCATAACGAGTAAATGTAATAAAGTAACTCGATATTTGAAAAATAATAGTCAACCTACACCTAACAATAATTACTAAGTTGTTAAAATTATAATAAGAGGAACTATAACATTTAGTAACTCGTTGAATTATTATGATCCTCTTATGAGAACCTTTTAAACATTATAAAGCAATAATTTTAAAATGATATGTTAAGGAAGACTTGGTTACTTTTTATAACTAAGGTAACATATGAGTATTAGGAACATACGGCACAATGATCCTATGTCTTCTCACAATAATCTCAACTTTGTGCCAACTTAGGATGGTTACGAGAAGGGTAGTGAGGACGTAATGATGAGTAATCATTACCTATTACCTATCTTTCCCATAGAGATCCTAAGATGTTACGGATGGGATTCCTTCATTAAGGAAAATAGTTTATTTTAGACTCTTCTTCTTCTAAACTAGATCACCTTCCTAAACAACAATGAATCTAGATAAATATATTGAGATGGTTGTGTGGTGACAAAAGACAAGTTTCATAGGCTAGTGTAATACTAAGCTTGCAAAGCAATGCTTGAAAATTTATGCCAGAGTAATGTAATAGATTACTACATTTTTTGTTCAGCAATCCTCTAAATCAACAATGTCAGATACTTGATGGAAGTTTCATATAATCTTCCAGGTTGGCACTAAAGAGATGCACATATTTCTCATAACCTATAAAAGGTTTAACTAAGTATACACACTCATTGAGAGTGATTTAAGGGAGATCATGGAGATCTAGATATACCCTTACAACTGCACATGGTTATCATATGTTATCAGATGGATTATGAATATTTTAATAATGTTGGATTATTTAGCATTAAGATAAATAAAAATGTTAATCATTAATAACATTAGTTGAATATTAAGGGTATGATTTTTTAAAAAAATCCCTTTAGTTTGTATGATCATAACATGGGTGTAACAATATTGGTATTGTTATTATTTCCATTCACACAATTATAGGATGTAATTATGTTACTTAGAGTGACTCTTTTGAAGGAGATATTTCATTCTTATCCTCTTTGTGAGTAGGTGCATCTTGTAGTATAGATGAAGTTATATCATTTAGTTCTGAATTATGATCTTTCGACATAGATGTATCAAATTTAGGAACCCATTTAGATTAAGGAACATGAGATTATTGTATAGGGGATCAATACAGTGTGTCAAAGAAAATGAAACCCTTATGCTCGAGATGTTGTATTCTTCATTGTATAAAAATAATTTTCACAACTTTCATTAATTCCATTATTATTATAAGATGATTGACCTTTTATTTTTGCAAGATGATAGTAGGGGTAGTAATGAGCAGGTAACAAATTGATTAATCAATTATTGTGTAGCTCATAGAGAATATCAGGTTGTAGAGTATTCTTATCAGCTAAAGAGGTGTTTTATAATGTTGTTGTCATAGTATGTGAGATTGATCATTTGGAACATGTACACATTGTTGCCTCCATATAGGAATTTCAATTCACTTGTATGAGAACATGTAGCAAACATAAAATTTGTATCATATTACTTTTTGGCATTCTTAGAAATATATTTACCATGATGCATAGAGACGTTATTGACATGGGAATTTGAGGGATAATTTAGACATGTTATCTTATCCTTGAGAGATTTGACATCTTAATACTCATAGCTTGAAGTTACTCTTGAAATAAGACATTGTAAATAATGAATAGATTCCAAGATAATCTTGTAAACGTTTTTAATGCTATAACCATCTACTGATGAATAATCCATATGTCATGGGTGATAGGGGTTATTTGCACTATTATCATTAGAAGAGCGGTCCACACAAAAGATGGTTGTAAAGAATAAGGAAAGGATAACTAAATTATGATGGGGCCTCAAAAGGAAACCTGGGGAAGTCAGGGGGAGGAGAATGTATAAGATATGAACATGTTAAGGTCATTAAGCTGTATGTTGGTCCTATGGGCATTAATTCTAATCATCAGGTTGAAGCCTTTGCTGCCCTTTGAGGGATTAGAATTTCAAGAGATATACATGTTGGTAATATCATCATTGAAGGTGATTCACTTAATATCACTAATTTCTTGAAAGGTAATGGACATGTTAGTTGGATTATTAAAAACATCATTAAAGAAGCTAAACATATCCTTAACATGTTCCAAACTTTTGAGGTGCAACATATCTACCGAGAAGGGAACCAACTTGTTGATGCTATGTAAAATATTGGGGTCATTATTAGTGAATTCAAAATTGGAATGATGATGAGAGTCCGCTGCCTACTGTTGAGGTTATTATTAATAATGAAAAAGGGGAGTTTGATTGTAAATTTGAGTGACATGTGTGGAAGTCCTTTCACACTTCATTCTATATCTTTTTCCTCTTCGATATCTTTGCCAATAAGGCCCATTTTTTCTAACTGATTTTAGAGGTCAAGATGGGGGGCGAAAGATGCAGGATCGAATCCATAAACATTGACGAAAGGAGGAACAATACAGAGTTGTGGGAGATTTTAAGTAAACTTGGATTCACTCGATTGTTGGAAAGGATTAAGGGGCATGACCTACACATGTCGTAGGAATTGGTGAATAAATAGAACAATCGAATGGTCACCTACAAGGGAAGATATTTTGAAATCAATGTAGAATTGATCACTAAGGTTACAGGGTTCAATAAAAAGGGGCTCAATTTCTTAAAAAATAATATCGATAGTAAAGTTGAGGAGAAAATTTTTTTGAATGAGGGGGAGTCTCTAGTTTGAAAGAACGGAGGATTTGTCTTTGACTCCCTGCCTCCTCCTTACAATAATGTGGCGATGACTATGAAAAAATTGATCACTATGGAGGGCAGGTACTCCATCGTTCCATTTTTCCACATTGTTTTCCTTAATCATTTTAGGGGAAGATATGTTTTTAGTTTCCCATTTTTAATTCTTCATTCTCTGGAGAATTTTGTTGATTTGGTTATAAGAGGAAAACAGGTATACCCTCTTTTTGGTTAGAAAATTTGTATCACAATACAAGAAACATTTCAGGGGACAACAGTCCCTCATATTTATGGGAGAGGTTCCCTTATTTCCAAACAAAATGAAAACCTACTTATTTACAAATGTACAACCTAACAATATCTAAGTAAGGATTTTTATGTGGAAAATGTTCCCATATTCAATAATACTCTCAATACAGAAGACATAGGGGATATACGAACTTATAAGAGGAAACGATAGCTTTAAATAAGCAAGAATGGTATAAAGGAAATTCAAGGTTAAACTTCTCACATATCAAGAACACAAGTGTTCTCCTTGGTTACCCAAGATCGCTTACTATTGTAAGAGAGGAAAAAGAAGAAGGCAACACTTTCAGATATGTAGATTTTAGAGAAATATCATACTAATGCATGCATGGAATATTTAAAACACATGAATTTATATATATTTAAAATAACCCACAAGACATATATGAAACAAGTTCTCAGCATTACATCAAATGATTTGAACACAAAGTTTCACATTCAAATATAACAAATCCACATTTGCAAGTTAAGAAATAAAAATAGAAAGAACAAAAGAAATGAGGGAAGAACTTTGTCTGTATTGATTCTTGTTTAGTTTTGTGTTTTTACATTCTAAACATCAAAATCCAACAACCCACCCTTTACAATGAAATAAAAAACCTTATATAAGCATAAGGTCGGTTGTAACTAAATTTCTTTGATTCCTTTATCCCTTAATCACTTAATTAATGAATTACACTTTAGTTAGCTTTATTTATAATTTCACATCTTTTAAAATAATAAAGCTAACGTTGAATCATATCAATTAGAAAGAAAGATCTAGGAAGTAAGAGAAGGAGCACTTGTAGATGATGTTGTTGCAGTATTCACTTTGAGTATATTATTCCTGAACTTGACTATGGCTCCAACAATCTCCACACCTCTGGGGATGACGGTATTTTCCATAGAATTTTTCCAGTTTTCTAAGGAATCCTCCATCTCTTTTCCCATATCTGCATTATGTACTAAGCCTTTGGTTTCCTCTATGAATACATTATGAAACTCACTGGTTTCTTCCACTTTTTCCCTAGTAACAGTCTCAGGCCTAAATAGATCCTTCTTGATGAGTGTTTTGAAATTCTCTTTGATTTCTTGAACTGTGTGCCTCTCTGTAGAATTATCTTTATAGAATTGGCACCAAACATCTAGAAATTTAACAAGTATTTCAAATTTGAATTCCTCTTTATTTTGCACCATAATGTTGAGTTCATCATATGCTTCTTCTAGCACTTTCATATTCAATTCTACACTAAATACCCATTTTTTAGAAAGATTTTTCTTTGAATCATAAATAATATTATGTGCAAGGAAAACGTTTTTATTGGTATCCCTCATGAGTCTGAGATCCTGAATACATTTTGATCAAAGTTTAAGTTTATTTTCAGAGCCAATGATTACTGAGTCAATTTGACTTTAGATTAGAGAAATGTTGTCATAAGGTTTATTTACTTCATCACTAAAATTTGAGGCAAATATCATCATTCCATCAACCATTGCTTCAATTGATTTTCCATAAGCAACATGTTTATGAATGTCCTTGATAGCTTGAACTTCTTCATCAGACAAGACAATGGGAGGAGGCATTGCAGTCAAGGGGCCAAGATCAAGCACTTTATCACTTGCAAGAAGGGATTTGATGAAACTAGAGAGGACGTGTACTTGATCCTCAAGTTGTTCCTGTGTTTTCTTCCCCTTTTCCACCCTTTTAATGACCTTAGATTTTGTTTCTTTCAAATTGTGAACCTCCCCCTTAGGATTAGATTTACCCAGTGGAATTCTTGTTAGTTCCAAGTCAGCAATAATTAGATCTTTTTCATCTTTCTCGACTCTTAGATTTTTTATCTACAAGTATTGTTGACCGTTTCAATCAGAAACCAATCTTGATGAAGTTTTTGATTTTTTGGAAGCAGGGGTGGGAGTTGTACCAAGGAGGGAAATTATAACATCAAATTTGGGAGCAATGATTTGGGAGGATGCCTTTCTCTTCCTATTATCAATCATGGGTTGAACCCATGTAAATGAGTCACTAGGAGGTGAAGCAAAGAGAGGGCCTAGAGCAAGTGAACTGAGGGAATCAAGGGTTTGATCAGTAAATACCTTGAGAGTGGGTGCTCCAACACTTGAAGAAGATAATTATTTCATAGGTGATTTGAGCTTGGGAATTCTCAATACCTCAAACTCTGGTTCTGCATTCTTCAATTTATTTCCTTCATTTTCTTCTTTCTCAGTACTCTCTCTTGCATAGTTGTTTTCTTCATGCTCCTATGTCCCTTTTCATTCCTCCTCTGAAAGATCCACAATTTGTTCAACCCTTTACAATTTTTGTGCTTTCTTTGGAGAGAGAGACTATTTGCCTTTTTCCTTAATCGCTCCTTCCATATTTTCAGTATTCCTAGTCTTCTCATGCCTTGAATATACCTTGACTGAATGTTACGTATGTAAAGGAGAAAGAGTTGGCTAATTTGGCACTTTTTTATGTGAGGCAAAAACTTCCTTATGAGATAATGATGACCCTTAGGAAGAAGATATAGCCACTCCTACATTATATGATTTCATCTTCCTATCAAACTAGAATTTTTTCCTCACCATGACTGGGTTTATCAACTCCTAAAGATCATATTTTTCCTTCTTGAACCAATTGACGGTGACAAGGGGTGTATGCTGAATAGTATTATTGTATTTAAGAGAATAAAATTCTTCATCATCATCAAGAAAATCCTCTGGTACTTTGTAAATTCCAAAATATCTAACTTGCTGCAATGAGAGCTAACCAAAATATCTTATTCTCACCTCATAATCATCAGAACAATCTTCACATTAATCCTCCAGTTTAGGAAATTGATAGAAACCCATTCCAAGGTTATTAGAAATGAAGCCTTTGATGTCAAAACATGACCTTTTGTGATAAGTATAGAAGTTGAATGTAACTATGGTACTTTCTACATTTTGAGCATCTAATGATGTCCTGCAAGTATAATTTCCTAAAGTGGTTGGGAATTGAATACCTAATATATTTTTATCTCTGCAAGTTTTATTTAACATGTCAAGTTGCCTACAAAATTCCACTAGAACTTGTTTATCATTACAGTACATGGGAAGCTTGTTGGGTGCACCTTCAAAACCAATCAACTTGATATATGAGAACCTTCTGAAATGGATGAAAAATACTATAGGTTGAGATTAATTTCTTTGCTTCAGCTAATACCCTCTAAGTTGTGTTGCCTTCCAAGAGTCTGACAATGTACATTGTAAAGGAATAATTGAATCTTGTGAAGTGATGTTTAATATTTTCAAGATTCAATTGGGGATAATATGCATATGCTGGTGCATTCTTCTTTTCATCCATTGGAGTAAGACTTAGCCAGACCCTATATGTTGTAATGTTGTACATAAAATATGAAGTCATATACAATATCTGCTATACTGAACATTGACTAATTGTTCACTGAGGTTTTCACAAATTATTTCTCCCCAGTTCAAGCTTTGCTTCCCTTCACAAATAATGTTTATATAAGGACACATCAAGAAGTGAAAATCATTGGTTGAAGGAAGACCCATGATTCTAGACAACATAGTAATTATGTCAGACAACTCTTCTTTGAAATCAACCATGTACATGTTCTTAGGCAACCTGGATGCCCCTTTCTTTGGAACCTTGAACCAAGATTTTTCTATCATTGTTTTATATTTCTCCTTATCTTGTTCAAAAATACCTTAGGCCTGTACCATAGTGAGGGTGTTGGCATTTTCAACCACAGGGATTCTAAAGGCAACATTTATGTAATTGACATCTAGTTTAGCAATCACTTGGCCTTAAGGATCTCTGATTTCTTTTAAATCCATATCGAAACAAGAAGCACAGGCTAAAACGGTATCTGCACATTGAACTAAGATAGTGAAACCACTAGCATGAGCAATCCCACTATCTTTGATACACTAAGCCATATGAGTGGGGTTTGCATAAAAAATACGAGCTTAAAAAATGTTGAAGTCAATATGACAAACATCATTATCTCCTATGTTAGGCACTGATGTTTCAAGGGATGAAATATGATCGTAACCCCCATAACGGTATTTCATGGTGGCCAGGTTAGGAAAAAAATACTCAGAGGAATGAAAAATCAATGACAGTTTTGGAAAAAATGGCATGATAGGGCATAGAAGCAATTTGATACCAAACTCTCACTGAAAGCTTCAAAATTACTCGCTCTAGCTGCAAGAAAAGAGACGTTCCTCTCACGATCACGAAATAGTTTGAATTTTTGAAAATGGTTGGAAAAAGCACAAGATACGGCTAAAAACGGATTGGATGGCACGGGAATAGGAATGCACAAGACTTAACAACAATATCTAACTTTCCAATGGTAAAAATGACCCACTTTACCCATTTATATACCATCCCATTTGAAAAAGATGCTTAAATAGGTATTTGAGTTGTATTACGAGAAATGAGAGGCTTTATGGAACAATTTATCAATTTTTCTTTTGTATTGTGGTTATGACAGAATGTAGAGAAATGAAGGCACAAAAGAACTTGGGACAAGAGGAACTCAAATCTTCGACATATCCACAATATATAGAAAAATATTCAGTTTGCGGAAAAAGCGGGCTTGCAGAGAATTGATAGCTGGGATGAACATGGGACACGAGGGACATGAAAATCCAAAACACACGCAATACAAAAAAACCCAGGCGAATGTGGGAAAATCAGGTTGGTAGAGAACATGAGGTTTGTGGGACATGGGGACGTGAGTTCTCTGAAAACCCACAAAGTCCGTAATACAAAGAAACACTTAGTATATTTTGATGAAAAATTTGTAGACCGGTGGTGGCTGCAGAGAACACGGGGACGAAGGGAAACAAATTCTAGGAAGCACAAGGGCCACGAGTTATTTGAAAGGCCGTAAAATACGTAAAACAACGAATGAGTGCTAAAAGTGAAATCAAGGAAAATGTAGGAAACAAGAGGCTACGGGGAACTAAGGCTCGGACAAAACAGTTCACTGACGAACGTTAAAACTTGCAATCAAAAGACTCAACAAAGTGTGGCAAGGGTGGAACCATAGATAACTGATGACCCAGGGGAACTATGGATATGAATGCTCTAAATATCCGATCTTGCCGCAATGCAAAGGAAAAGGCACAAAAACTCAAAAATGACTAACTGTTGGGATCATTTATCTTCCCTCGGACTTCATAGGGGCAAACAAAATTGTCACAAAGGTCACTTTACCAAAAAAATTAAAAAATTTGAAAATGTAACACATTTTTTGGGTAAGTGACAATAGCTATCTATTTTTGGGGATTGGGTTGGCTTAAGGCATAGTGAAAACAAGACAAAGAAAAGGACCCCAGAATATCTTGTTTCATGACAAGTGCTTTATCCATTGAGCAATAGAGTATAGAACAAGACATTACAAAAGGCACAAGAACCAAAAACACAAGACAAACCAAAAATAAAGACTATATAAGACTATTTCAAAGACTGTAAAAAGGAGTACATGTTCACTTAGGACTGAAACAATTTAAAATTTTGACCAATATATGGTAATGGAAGCGAAGTTCTATCCATATAGCTCAAGTAATAAACATTTTCACGAGCAAAATGTCTGATTTTGAAAGGGCCAAGCTAGAGAGAATCGAAGTTACCATAACTTCCTCGAGGTTCTCACCTTTATTCACAGAGTAGGACAATATCTTCAACTTGGAATTTTTTGGATCTGGGTTTCTTATCAAATAGTTTCTTCACCTTTTGTTGGTGTGCACAAATTCTATCAACCACATGCAACCTGTCTTCATACAAATCCTGCAGGTACATCACTCTTTTCTCCATGGCACTAGTAAACTCCTCATCTTCAATATCTTTTACCAAATTCAATGCAGGAAATTCCACTATGACTAGCAACTGGGCTTATGTTCCATATACCAACTAGAAAGGAGACATTATAATAGCCCTCTTTGGTGTAATCCTACCTATCCAGAGACCGTCATAGATCTTCTTATGCTAGTTTCTTTGTGATTCATCAACAAGATTTCTTATAATTGTCACCATATTCTTATTAGTTGATTCAACTTACATGTTCCCTTGTGGATAGTAATCAGAAGAGTGTGCAAGGGAGATTCCATATCCATAACAAAAATAGATCAGCTCATGTGAGGAAAAATTTGGGGCATTGTCTGCGATAATTTTGTTTGGCACTCATAACCTGACCAAGATGTTTTCCTTGATGAAATAACATACTACTTCAGAAGTGGTTCTTTTAACTAGAATAACTTCTACACACTTTGTTAAATAGTTAGTGGCTCTCAACACATGGGTGTGACCTAGACTTGAAGTAGGATTAAGGATTCCTATGAAATCTAGCCCCCATTGTTGAAAGGGCTATGTTGGTACCCAAATTGATTCTCCAATGGAAGCCGAGTAACATCAAATATTTCACAAGATACTCAAAGATAGACAGATCAAAATATATGTCATTTTGTAGCCGGGGAGGCGATTCATCTGGCTCCTTGTCACTTGGTGTTGAAGAATTGGATAGCACCTTAAAAGGATTTGATCTATCCTCACTATTTTAGGTTGTGCCTTTCAACCAGGGTAAGAGAACCCATTTTTTAACCTCTGTTGATGAAGGATATGAAGAGATTCTTATTTGCACAAATCTTATAAAGAAAACCTTGGGAAAATATGATCAATGCTCCACAATTTAACTCTCAAGAGTTGTCACTTCTAAATAGTGGGGATATTTTCAAAACAAGGTTAAGGTTACTAAAGACATTATGGAATCTTGATTGTTCTGCATATTTTAGCAAGTGGATTTTGTTCTTTTTGTGGATATATAGGGAAAAATAGGGGTACTTCAGGTGGGATTCATTGTTTTTTTAAAATAATTTTTGTGGGAAATGTAAGAAGGACAAACTTGATTTTCTAGATCTTTGAGGGCCTTAACAATAATTGGGAAACTTAACAACAGAAAACTTCAGAATATTCCAAATGTTCCTTCAACCAGAAGGTGTGCATCAATGGAGGCCTAGATTTACACATTTTCACACAATATTTAGGAGTTTAACACGAAGGCTTGAGCTAAAAGACCAAATTAAACATTATCAACCTCTGTTTTATCATGCCTAAGATACCCTCAAAGGCTTACAAACAATCTTTACCAGCAAATGAGAGTAAGGTGATTTTAAATTGTTTATTTCATTATCAGATGAAAGCTCTTCTAATAAATGAAATTACAAATGCCACCAAACATTCAAAGAGATAATATCTTGTGTGATTCAAAAAGGTTTCAATGTAAGATTGAAATAGGAACAAGAAAAACTATTTGCAGACGTTCTGAAATGAAGCAGACACAAATTTTTCCCGAGATTAACACAAATTAACTCGAAATCTCTTAGATTCATCAATAGGGGAAAGTTATTTAAAACAATCTCAAAGCTTGTCAATGGTTGTACACTTGTAACCAATTTGACATGATAGAAATCCAAAAACACAAGAAATTAAGCAGGTTTCTCAGATGGTCTCTCAGGAAGATGGATTTCTCATATTTTCTCATGAAAATGAACCCTCGACCTTTTGTAATGAGCCAAGCTCTTACATTTATAGATGAAACGAAGAGAGAAAAAGAAGAGAAGGAATGAAATTTGATTTGGAAGTTCAACCACCAATCATTAATGCTCTGTAAATCCACCTAAAATCTATCAAGTCTGGTTCTACATGTCTTTGGCATGCTAAAGAAGCAAGGATGAAAATCAGATCAAATATGATCCAGTTGAAGCAGTTCGATCACATATTAATGGTGTGAAAGATGTTTCCCAATTCTTCCCTATAAAATCCTACTAAAATCTTATTTTGAAGGGCCTATCATGTAGCCCTCATCATCATCTTTCCAATGGTATAATTTTTTTTGAATTTCATGCACTGGATCAAAAGTTATGATCATTTGAATATCTAAATCGCGTCTGTACAGAAATGGCAAAAATGCAATTTTTGCAAAACCGATCCGCGGGCCTGAAATTGAAATTTCACTTTTAGCACAAAAGATGCAAAGTTCAAAAGTCTCGCTCAAGCCCCGTAGGCCCTAAAATGCAACTCTTGATATAGGCTTGACATATGGATCAATCTGGGCCTCAACGGAGTCGCGGCTTAATTCTGTAGCTTTACCTCTTTTTTGCAAAAAAGGAAAATTTTCCAAATTTCCCCCAACAACCCTCCCTTCTGCTTTTAGCTTCTGATGTGGGTCCTAGTGGAGTCATGGATCACTTTTGCAATTTTACCCCTTTTTAGGAAAAGGGCAAAAATCTTCAAAATGCTCCGACAGCCCGCCTTCCTGCTTTGAACTTTTCAACACAGGCCTTAACTACTTTTTTGGCGCGGCCACACTTAACTTTATAGCTTTATACCTTTTTTCACAAAAAGGGCTTAAATTCTCAAATTTCCCCAATGATCCACCTTCCCCTTTTGACTTGTCAAAGCTGCCACATGTTCCTCTCTGATTCGCAATGGAGTTACGGTTCTCTTTATAACTTTATTCCTTTTTTCACAAAAAAGGCTTAAAAACTTCAAAGTGCTCCGGAAACCCACATCCCCTCTGCTTTTGAATTTTCAAACCACCACTTGTCTTTCTTTGATTGGAGTGGAGTTACGGTTCACATTATAACTTAAATCCTTTTGAATTTGAAAAACTTCAAAGTAACCCAAAATTCCGCCTCCTGCTTTGACTTTTCAATGTCATGTGTTCTTCTGTGATTAGAGCGGAGATGTGATTCATTTTATACTTTTAATCCTTTTATAGAATAAAGGCTTAAAAACTTCAAAGTGACCCACCTACCCACTTCTATGCTGAAAAACTACCACATGTGCTTCTCTGATTCGCAGCGGAGTTTCGGCCCATTTCTACACTTTATAACCTTTTTCCAAAACAACGCCAAAAACTTCAAAGTTCTCCATCGGCCCACCTTTCCACCTTTGACTTAGAAGCTGCCACATGTCCTCTTGCCTTAGGTAATTTTTTCACATTTTTACCTTTTCACCATAGTGCCTTAAAGCACAAAAAACACCCACTTTCCCACAACTACTTAACTTCTGACACTTGTACACCTTCGGGGCAAAAATAAGAAAATTTCTCTGCCACTTAAATTTTGCTTAGCCAATCAGAGCTCGACGGGGCTACGGGACCAAATCAATCCTTTTGCCAAAATAGCCAAAAGTGACAATTTTATAAAATAAACCTGCCATGCCTCAACCAATCAAAGGAGACCACATAGCCATAGATGTTGAGATATAATTTGACAGGGAAAACATGCCCATCAAATAGTAAAATGCAGGGGAACCACCATTTGCACTCTGAATTCAAATTTTTTACCAAGGACAGAGAAAAAACAAATAATTCATGGCTTGACAGTAATCCACGACCATAGAGAAGGATCTATAATGACATACAAATGAAGGATAAAGACTTTATGCATCCATTCAGGGAGATAGAAAAATATGACGAACCAGGCGGGTTGAGAATTTCTTGAACAAACAGGGTGAGATCAAATCGAGCACCAACATCGGCTCTGACTCAGGGATGGGCACTCCCAGTGAGTGCCACAAGAACAAAACAAAAGACCAAGTGCCAAAAACCATTGGGCAATGGAGTCACAAGCCAACTTGTAGAGTAGGGAACAAAAACCAACTTCCCAAGAACAAACTAAGAACTCAACAAAAATGGTCACCAAAGACTAGAACAAACCAAAATGGAAAACATAGAAACAAAACCAAAGAAAAATACTATATACTATACAAAGATGTGAATCTTGATTCTGAGAAATCAATCAAGGAAATGCTTCAAGTGCCTGCCATTAACAGGCAACTCAAGCAATTCCCCATCTAGATCTTTTAGGAATAAGGTGTGTTCACCAATTCGAATGTCAATCGAATAAGGGCCCATCCATAATGCATCAAATTTACCATGCTTGCCCTTATCCTCGTGTCTACTATCCCACAATAGCACAAGATCTCCCACTCTGAAAGCTCTTGGAGTCACCTTCTTGTCAAATAAATTCTTCAATTTCTCTCTGAACTTTACATGCCTCTGATGGGATGCCCTTCTTTCTTCATCCAATTCAACAATCTGATTTATGCGAGCATCATATGGACTAACTTCTTGATCCTCCAATTGTTGAATAAATTGATATGAAGACAATTGCATATGCAGGGGTAGAAAAGCTTGAGTTCCATACACCAACTCAAATGGGCTTTTACCAGTAGCTCTCTTGATAGTGATTCTGTCAGCCCAAACAACAAACTTCAATTGCTCACCCCATTTCCTTTTGTTCAGCTCCAAGGTTCTTCTAATGATCTTCAACAAGTTTTTATTGTTGGACTCAGCTTGTCCATTTCCTTGGGGATTGTAGTTAGAAGCATATGTCAAATTTATCCCATACTCTTTACACATTTCCACCAAAGGTTTAGCTCGAAATATCATGGCATTATCAGAAACAATCTTACCTAGCACTCTAAATCTGTAGATTATATGATTTAAAATGAAGTCCATGATAATTTGGTGAGTTGCTTTCTTGATGGGGATTGCCTCCACCCACTTGGTGAAGTATTCGGTGGCTACTAAAATCAACTTGTGGCCAACACTTGAGGAATCATAAATCTCACCAATGAAGTCCATTCCCCATTGTTTGAATGGAGCTTCAATTGATACATGCTGCAAAGGGAGGGAGCCTGAATCTTTCATTCTTCCAGAAAAATGCTGGCAACTTTCACATTTCCTAACCAGCAGAGTTGTATCTTTGAAAAGAGTGGGACACCAATAACAAGATCTCAAAATTTTATGAGTTGTGACTCTTCCAGCAAAATTCCCCCCACAAACTCCTCCATGGAGATCAATAATTATTTTTGGGGCTTCATCTTCAGTAATGCATCTTAAGAGAACTCCCTCGGGGTTCTTCCAAGCTAACCCAAAATTAGTAATGACATATTTTTGGGAGGCTAACTTAAGAGCTCTTTTTTTATTTTTACTCAAATGTTCAGGGTAGCATAGATGTCTGAGATAAAAAATTATATCCTTATACCATTCAGAACTCATTAACTTCTCAAATATACTCACCCTTTCTTCTTCTACTTCATTCACCTCAATAGTTTGCAAGTTTCTCTCTGCCATAAGCTTAGCTAGGCCCAAACCTCTTACCAACTTTGTGGTTTGGATATCCATGTCATATTCCTGCAATTTTTTTACCCATCTACATCTTTTACTTGAGACCTCCATCTCTGATAGGATATCTTTCACCATGGTGTGGGGAACAAAAGCAACAAACTTTAGAGCTCAAAATGTATGGCCTGAAAACTTTTGTTGCTTTCACCAAGGAAAATGTCTACTTCTCCATGATGGTGTACTTTAGCTCATCTCCTTGTAATGCCTTACTAAAAAAGGCAATTGGTCTTTCAGCTCCTTCCTCATCCTTCTGCAAGAAGACAGATGCAATAGTATTTTCTGAAGAAAAATAAAACATTTGAAAATCTTTCTTATAATTTGGCACTGCCAAAATAGGAGCATTATTCAATGCCTCTTTGATCCCAGCAAAATCTTGAAGGGCTACTTCTTCCCATTCGATAACTTGGTCCTTCTTCAGCATGCTAGTGATTGGGATAGTTAGCTCAACAAAGTTAGATATAAATCTTCTAATAAAATTGATTTGCCCAAAGAAGGATTGAATTCCCTTCTTGGTTCTTGGAATTGGGACTTTGTTGATGGCTTCTACCCTTTCAGGATCAATCATGACCCCCTCTTTTGACACAACGTGACCAAGAAACTTTGCTTTTTACAATCCAAAATGGAACTTCTTGGGATTAAGTGAAATACCATACTCCCTACATCTTAACAACATTTTTTCTAAGTGTTGCAGGTGGTCATTTTTTTTTCTGGAGAAGATAGTAACATCATCCTGGTATACAACAATGAAATCATTAATATAACCAGAGAAATCAACATCCATTGCTCATTAGAAAGTGGCTCTAACATTCGTCAGACCAAAAGGCATTCTGACATATACATAAGTTCCCCAAGGAGTGATAAAGGCAGTTTTGATTCACTCTGACTCCTTAAAAAAAATTGATTATATCCAGAAAACCATCCAAGGTGGATAACAACTCAGAACCAGTCACTAATTGTAACATATTATCCATATTAGGTAGAGGGTAATTATCTTTCATTGATGCTCTATTCAAGTTTCTAAAATCCACACACAACCTTATGTCACCATTCTTTTTTCTGACAGGTACTAGGTTTGCAACCCAAGATGAGTACCTTGTGGAATGAATGATCCCTCCATCCCTCAACTTCTTCAATTCTTCTTGCATATTCAAGAAAAGGAGTGGATTGATTGGCCTCTATTTTTTCCTGAATGGCTTGGCATTAGATTCAAGAGGAATTTCATGTTGAAAAATATCTTCCATGTATGCTTTCAGTTCAGAATAAGACCAAGCTAAGAAATCTTGATATTTCTTTAACAATTGGGTATAGGACTGCTTTTCTTCCTTGTTCAGATTGCATCCTAACTAGATCTTCCTTTGTTTCTCCCTCGTGCCAAGGTCATGTTCTTCAACATCCCTTGAGGCTACTATATGTCTGTTGAAAATGCAATCTGCATTATCAGAGTTTGATTCAAGAGCAACCAACCCTAGAGGAATGGTATTAGTTTTTAGCTGAATGATGTCTTTGCCAAATAAAGTTCCCTTTACTTCAGCAGCACACACCATTGGTTCTCAATCTATACATTGATCAACAAATTCTCCTTTGTTCTGTAAAAACCTTTACACCTGGGCATCATCATCAAATACTTGCCAATGTTTAATGTTGTTAGGGACATATGGTCTAGTTAGTATCTCAACATCATACTCACAATATGAGGATACTGTGTAATTTTCAAATCTGGACCCCAACACTGCTAACTTTTCTGCAACATCATTAAACTTCCTATCATGATGCATAATATTAAATGAGTAAAACATCTCAATCAAATCCCAGACTGCATGCTTGTATTGTTTCATTCTCTAATTTTTAGTTGCATACAATTTTCTAACTTGCTTGACAATCAATTCTGAATCTCCTTTGACAATGATTTCCCTAACACCATATTTCTAAGAATTTATCAAACCTGATAACAGTGATTCATACTGAGCAATGTTGTTAGTACACTCACAGTTAAGTTTGAAAGAAAAATCAAACTCTTCCTGGCTTGGAGAAATCAGAACAATACCAACACCATTTCCAAATTTAGAGCAAACTCCATCAAATAACAAAGTCCAAGGAAAACCTACTTTTTAAGACACTTGCATTGATCAATTTTGTGCTCTTTACCATCAGCAAATCCAACAAAGTTATCAGCATCAACACTTGTGTATAAAACTTCATAGGAGGCATTGTTAGGATCTTCAATGAGATGCAACATCTTATTTTCTTGATATAACTTCACAAGACTGCCCTCAATTAGAATGGTGGCATAAGAAATATCCATTTGAACACTTCTACCAACACTTGTAGCCCATTTTCTTGATAACAGAATGCCCCATTTGGCAGGGCAATCAACAATAACAACATCAAGTTTTAAGTTCTTGCCTAGGTAAGATGCAAGTTGTACCACCAAACTTTTCACACATCCAACAACTGGCACCTCTCTGGAATCCATGGAAGTACACTTGCCATAAGTTGTTACTTTAATGTTCAATTCATTCATGACCTCAAGAGGCATAACATTGCATGAAGCTCCAGAATCAAACATGCAATTGTGTAACAGTCCATCCTTAATAATGAGAGTAGTGAAAAGTGGATCAACATTTAATTGAGACTCAACCAAAGATTTTTCCAAGTAAACCTCAGGTGGTTCACCTATTTCTTCCAGTACTTGGGGTTTTTCTACTTCTACAATGGTAGGAGGAGTCTCAACATTGTTTACATTTCTACCTTGGGAAGTCTTTTCTTCTTTCAATCCCAAATACTCAAAGGCCCTCTTCTTATGCTTAGGAATCCTAAGCAACTCAACAATTGGAACAAAAATCTTGATCTGACTCAAGACTTGGGAAATGCAATGTGGAACATACTTGGGCAAGGCATCATGAGGATATAAATTGACAAAATCATCTGACAGCAAAGGATTTTTCACATTCTAAGCATGGGCAGGGATACCAGTTTTGTTTAGGATAACAAGGCCTTTTCCAGATGCATCTTTCTTAGTTATTTCCTTAGGGATACTGGTAAGAACCGGGGTTTTTGGTTTGGCTTGAGGCCCTGCCCCTTTGACAACTTTACTTCTTGTGTTGTATTCCTTTTCTTGGGCAACAACAACATTCATCAACAACTTCCTATCCTCTTCTGAAGGAATTCCTCCATCATAATTCTTAATCATTAAATCCTGTAAGTACTCAAAATAATTATTAGGTAATTCAAAAGCTTGCACCATATCTATTTATAAATTATGAGAGGGAGGAAGAGGTAGTACCCGGTGAATGCAATCCCAAAAATTTGCAGCAATTATGGCACTGAATAATTCATTTGAAGTTGCTCCTTGCTGTGAGCTTGTAGAGAAACCCATCATGCAAACATCATCATCAGTGTCATCTTCAACATCCTCCTCAACTTCTCTGTCTTCAACATGTGGAGAATGGGGCAAGAAACATCTGTCACACCATTCAATTTCATTGTCTTCTTCTACAGCAGCAACCCTCGCAGTCAGAGGATCAGGAACCATTCTATTTTCCCTAGGATGGGGCTGTCTATTTGCAGATCCCATGGGCCCTTTACCTCTGTCATCAGATATCTAATCACCCCTAGGATGATTTGCAAATCTATTTTGGCCTTGTTGTTTATGCCGACCTTGGGAACTTTGTCCAATTCTCTTCTCTACTTTGGCCAACTTGTAAGAGATCGCTTTAACAGCCCCTGCCAAAGTTTTTAAAACCTCCTCCAAATCCACACTCTTGCTTGATTGAGTTTTTTCTAGATTCATTAACTTGATACCTTCTCTTTTTGGATGCTTACCAATTGCTTTGATATTATTTTCAATCTACAGAGCCATGGTAAAGGCTTGCCTCAAAGTTCCTGGGTTTTTGTCCCTCAAATAATAAACAACCTTCTTGTCAAATGCATCAAAATACTTTATCAAACAAGATTCATCACTAGGCCTTAAGATTATAGGCAATATTTTCAATGTTTTGTTGAATATAGTATTGAAATCATGTAAAGATTCATTAGGATTTTTCTTTATATTTTCAAACTCAGATAAAAGAAACCTGGGATATATTTTATCCCCATATTGCAATCTAATGGAATTTTTAATCTCAGTCCATGAATCTAGAGAATTATCTGGTAAAGCCTTGTACCAGTCATGTGCATCCTCCTCAAGAGTTTGAATAAACAATTTTATATACACATCTTCAAATTCAATTTCAAATTCTTCCATCATATTGAAATTTTTTTTTAAATGTTGATCACCAGTAATTACATTATTTCCTTGGAATTTAGGCAATCTATTTCTTACATCTTGTGGCACAACATTTGGATATCTAGCCTGTTGGTACCCAAAGTTAACCTTCCTCAAAGTTTAAGAAGCATCATGGATTTAAAAGGATACTCAGGGGCAAATAGATGATGTTGTGTGTCATTTTGCAGCCGGGAAAGCAATCTATCTGAACTTTTAGAAATTAAATTTTTGGGGAGTGGGTAGCACCCTTGAAAGGATGTGATCTTATCCTAACTATTTTAGGTTGTGCCTTTCAACCAAGGAAAGAGAACCTATAATGTAACCTCTGTTTGATGAAGGAGATGGAGATATCCCTGAATTTGTGTAAATGGTATGAAAAGGTCTTGAGAAAATATGATCAACACTCAAAATATGATTTTCACAAGTTGTCACTTCTGGATTATGGAGATATTTTCAATGCAAGGAAAGGTTACTAAAGGGATTCGAAATCCTGATTTGCTTCTGCATATTTTTGACAGTGGGGTTTGCATTTGTTGATACACAGGACAAACAGGGGTAGTATGGGTAGGATTAATTGTTTTTAAATTATTTTTTCTATTTGGGTGGGAGATTAGACAAGATAAACCAAGGTCTTATAGACTCTTTGAGGACTTCAACAAAATTTGGAAGAAAATTAACAACAAAAAGTATCAAAATGGTTAATCACTCCTTCAACCAGGATATGTGCATCAAATGGAAGCCTAGGTCTGCACTTTTCCACACAATATGTAATTATCTATCACAAAAGCTTGAGTTAGAAAGAACCAATGAAGCATTTAGTAATCATTGCTTAATCATGCCTAAGGTGCACCCAAAGGCTTACAAACAATCTTTGTAATCAAAGAAAGGTGAAGTGGTTTTAAATTTGTTTATCTCTTTATCAGATGAAAGCTCTTCTCAATGTGAGATTGCAAATGCCACTAAACTATCACAAGAATGAGATCATGTATGATCAAGAGATATTTTTAAACACAAGACTGCAATAGGAAACAAGAAACACAAATTGAAAAGCATTCTGAAATGTAAACATTCACAAATTTTTCCCAAGGACAACACAGATAACTCAAAATTGATCATATTTATCAGCAGGGGAATGTTTTGAAACAATCTCAGAGCTTTTTAATGGCTATACATGTGCAACCAACTTAACATGATTTGAAATTTGATACAAAAGGAATTATATAAGCTTCTCAGGTGGTCACTCAGAGTATGGGCTTCTTCCCAGATTTTCTTGTGAAATTTCTAAGTTTCTCAGGCTTTTCCAAACTCTTCCAACCATTTACATGAAAAATTCATGCAATAGATATCATTCAATTACATTGGAGCCTTCTTTCCCAAGAAAAGAATAAGCCAAGCATCAAGTTTGTTACAAAATTCAAACATTATTCGCAGAAAGGGACGTTTAACAAATTTACAACAGAAGTCTGCCAACTGTTTCAAAAAGTCGAATCATTGCAAATATTTGGATCATTATCCTATGTGGAGGAATTTTTTTCATCCTTAAGGCATGCAGACCCCCTTCCCTTCATCATTTCATCTTTTTCCCTTTCCAAATTTACCTCTGCAACTTTTGGATCTGATATTTCACGTTTTACGCGAGTGAGGGAAAACACCATTTCAAATACACCTCTGATCCACAAATTGAGCCTAAAAAATGATCAAATTGAACCTTGCAGGCCAAAATAATGTGAATCCATAAAAAATCCGATGAAGAACGAGGTCAAAAACGTACCTCCAAACTTCCTGGAGCTCCTTAGGGAAAAAAATGGCGGAAGAACAAAAACAATTCACAACTACCATCAATTTCCCCTTTCCAACTTTAAAATTGGACCGTCCACGTGGAAGTTCCATGTTAAAATGGGTCATCGGGGCCTCTTTTTGCTTTTTACAACCCTTTGGAAAAAAATAAATTTTTCCAAATTATCCCCGCAAGCCCACACCTCTGATTCTGTCCTTGCCACGTGTCGATCGCTGGTTGGCTGTGGGCTTGCGTTCCTCCTTTTGATTTTATGCTTTTATAGGATAAAAGCCAAATTTCTCGAAGCGACCCGATGCTCCAAAATTCCTTCATTTGACCTCAGCCATACACGTGGCTTAATCCTGACCATTGATGGAGTTGCGGCCTCGATCTGCAATTTTTACCCTTTACGCCAAAATGGGAAAAAATCTCAATTTTCCTCCAATTCCCGAACTCCCGTTGCTGACTTTTCAAACTATGATATGTGTCACCCTCTGATTGGTTACGGGGATGTGCTTCAATTTTGTAATTTATCACTTCTTAGAAAAGGAGAAAAATCTAACTTTCCCCCAAAGCTCATACCTCTGCCTTTGACTATTCAACAAAGACACGTGTCCTATTCTGATTCGTTGCAGGATCAAGGGAAGTGACATGACTTTTAAATTTTAACCCCAAAAGGGTTCAAAACCACAATTTCCTCTGCCAACCTGATGCCCCACCTTCATACTTCATACGGGCTTGCAGGTCATCTCAGCAAGCTTAGGTTTTTTGCCAAAAAGAGAGCAAAAATCACAAGTTACTCCACAGCTCCATATGCCCGCCAAATGGAAAAAATGACAACTTAGGTCCGTCGAGCCATAACTCAAAAATTGCAAGGAGTTAGGAGGACTTCTTTACCTTTTTAGAAAGGGGAGAAAATTTCCCATCTGATGAATGAGATTTCAAGAGTCAAAAAGTTCTCAGAAAGTCCTGGATCTCAAAATACTTCTTTTCAAGCTTATTTCAAGGGTATCAACTCAAAAATTTATAGTTTCAGACTTGGAAAATGAAGGGAAGTTTTGAGGATGATAACATTTGGTCAAAAATGCATAGGGTATACTAAAAATGGGCACCAACATCGGCTCTAACGTCGGGGATGGGCACTCCCAGTGAGTGCCACAAGAACAAAAAGTAGACCAAGTGCCAAAAAAAACCATTGGGCAATGAAGTCATGAGCAAGAACAACAAAGAACCATCTGAGAAACTGACAAAAATGGCTTCCAAGAACCAGGGAAAACCACAAACCACAAAACACCAAAAACAGAGCCCCCCAAAGAAGAAAAACAAAGACTATACACTATACAAGTGGTGCATACCTCAAATTTGGGGATTAATCCAAGAAATGATTCAGATGTCTGCCATTAACAGGCAGCTCAAGACAATTCCCCATCTAGGTCCTTGACAAAAAAGGTATTCTCACCAATTCTGATATCAATGGAATAAGGGCCCATCCATAATGCATCAAATTTACCATGCTTGCCCTTATCTTCATGCCGGCTATCCCACAATAGCACAAGATCTCCAATACTGAAAACCCTTGGTGCTACTTTCTTATCAAATAATTTCTTCATCCTTTCTCTGAACTTGACATGCCTTTGGTGGGATGCTCTTCTCTCTTCATCAAGCTCAAAAATCTAATTAACCCTTGCTTCATATGGATTGAGCTCTTGAACTTCAAGCTGTTGAACAAACTTAAATGAAGACAATTGCAGATGTAAGGGAAAGAGAGCTTGAGTTCCATACACCAACTCAAAAGGGCTCCTACCAGTAGCTCTTTTGGCAGTTATCCTATCAGCCCAAACTACAAATTTTAGTTGTTCACCCCACTTCTTTTTGTTTTGTTCCAAGGTTCTTCTAATAATTTTCAACAAGTTCTTATTGTTGGACTCAGCTTGTACATTTCCTTGGGGATTGTAGTTTGAAGCATAAGTCAGATTGATTCCAAACTCTATGCACATTACCATCAAAGGTTTAGCTCTAAAACACATGGCATTATCAGCTACAATCTTGACTAGCACACCAAATCTGCATACGATGTGATTCAACAAGAAGTCCATAACAACTTGGTGTGTTGTTTCTTGGCAGGGATTGCCTCTACCCACTTGGTGAAGTAATCCGTTGCTACAAGAATCCACTTATGTCCAGCACTAGAAGGGTCTGAAATCTCACCAATGAAGTCCATTCCCCATTGTTTGAAAGGAGCTTCAATTGATACAGGATGCAAAGGAAGGGAGCCTGAAGCTTTCATTCTTCCAGAGAAACGCTGGCAACTCTCACATTTTCTAACCAGCAGGGTTGCATCTTTGAAGAGAGTAGGCCACCAATAACCATCTCTCAAGATTTTATGTGTTGTAACCCTTCCAGAAAAGTGTCCTCCACAAACTCCCCCATGGAAATCAGCAACTATTTTGGGAGCTTCATCTTCAGTTATACATTTTAAGAGGACACCTTCAGGGTTCTTCCAAGCCAGCCCAAAGTCAGTGATAATGTACTTTGAGAAGCCAACTTGAGGGATATTTTCTTATTTTTATTTAAATGATTAGGGTAGCATAGGTGTCTGAGGTAAAATATTACATCCTTGTACCACTCAGAACTTACCAACTTCTCAAGAACATCTGCCCTTTCTTCCTCTACTTCATTCACTTCTATAGTCTGCAAGTTTCTCTCAGCCATAAGCTTAGCAACACCCAAACCTCATACTAACTTTGTGGTTTGGATGTCCATGTCACACTCTTGCAATTTGTTCACCCATCTACATATTTTGCTTGAGATCTCCATCTCTGATAAGATGTCTTTTACCATGGTGTGGGGAACAAAAGCAAAAACTTTTGAACTTAAGATATAAGGCCTGAAAACCTTTGTCGCTTTCACCAAGGCGAATGCCTATTTTTCCATGATTGTGTACTTTAACTCAGCAGCTTGTAAAGCCTTACTAAAGAAGGAAATAGGCCTCTCAGCCCCATCCTCATCCTTCTGCAGCAAAACAAATGCAATGGTATTTTCAGAAGCAAAGGAGGAGATTTGGAAAGACTTCTTGTAATTTGGAGCTGCCAAAACAGGTGCATGCTTCAATGCTTCTTTAATTCTTTCAAAATCCTGAATAGCAGCCTCCTCCCATTTGATAACCTGGTTTTTCTTTAACATGCATGTAATGGGTAGAGTCAACTCAACAAAGTTAGATACAAACCTTCTGATAAAATTAATCTACCTAAAGAAGGATTGGATGCCCTTCTTGGTTCTTAGAATAGGTACTTTGCTGATGGCTTCCACCCTCTCAAGGTCAATCATGACACCATCCTTTGATACAATATGACCAAGCAGCTTGGCCTTTTGCACCCAAAAATGACACTTCTTTGGATTGAGAGAAATGCCATGTTCCCTGCATTTAATCAACATCTTTTTCAAGTGCTGCAAGTGATCACCTCTCTTCCTAGAAAATAAAGTCACATCATCTTAGTAAACAATAATAAAATCATTGATGTAACCAGCAAAAGAAACATCCATTGCTCCTGGAAAGGTGGCACCATCATTCATCAAACCAAAGGGCATCTTGAAAAAAACATATGTCCCCCAAGGAGTGGTAAATGTTGTCTTAATTCTTTCTAATTCTTTGACAACAACTTGATTGTATTCGGAGAAACCATCCAATGTAGAAAGCAACTCAGAACCAGTCACTAACTACAACATGTTTTCCATATTTGGTAAGGGATAGTTTTCCTTCATTGATGCTTTGTTTAGATTTCTAAAATCTACACAAAGTCTGATATCTCTATTTTTCTTTCTGACATGTACTAGGTTTGTAACCCAAGAAGAATACCTTTTGGGCTGAATGATCCCTCCATCTCTCAAATTCTTTAATTTCTCTTGCATTTTCATGGAGAGAAGTGGATTAATTGGTCTTTCATTCTATCTGAATGGTTTGTCCTTAGGCTCAAGAGGGATCTCATGCTGAAAAAAATCCTCTCTATATGCCTTTAGCTCAGAGTAAGATCAAGCCAAACAGTCTTGATATTTTTTCAATAGTTGAGCATAGGACCACTTTTCTTCTTTGCTCAGGTTGTCTACCCAACTAGATCTTCCTTGGTTTCTCCTTTGTTCCCAAATCACGTTCTTCAACATCCCTAGATGCAAACATGTTTCTATTGACTATACAATCAACATTGTTAAAATTTGACTCTAGGGCAACCAATCCTCTAGGGATGGTGTTAGTTTTTAATTAGATGATATCCTTGCCAAACAATGTTTCTTTGCCATCAACTGCACATACTAATGGTTCAAAATCAATAAGGTGATCAGAAAACTCACCTTGATTCTGCAAGAATCTCTGAACTTGAGCATCATCATTAAACACTTTCCAATGCTTCACATTATCATGGGACTGATGGCCTAGTGAGTATCTCAATATCATACTCACAATAAGGGGAAACGATACAATTGCCAAATCTTGACCCCAACACTGTCTAGCTTGTCTGCAATTGTGTTGAGACTTCTGTCATGATGCACAATGTTGAAGGAATCAAACATCTCAATCAGATCCCAAACTGCATGTTTGTATTGTTTCATCCATAGATTTTTTGTAGCATACAATTTTCTTATTTGCTTGACAACTAGTTTTGAATCTCCTTTTGCAATGATGTCTTTCAATCCATACTTCCAAGCAATCCTTAAACCTAACAACAATGCTTCATACTCTGCAATGTTATTAGTACACTCAAAATTAAGTCCGAAAGAAAAGACAAACTCTTCCATGCTTGGAGAAGTCAGGACTATACCTACACCATTCCCGAATTTGGAGCAAGCTCCATAAAAAAACAAGGTCCATGGAGAACCTACCACCTCAAGGCACTTTGAATGATCCATCTTGTTTTCTTTACCATCAGCAAATCCAATAAAATTGCCAGCATCAACATCAACAAACAACACTTCATAGGAAGCATTTTTGGGATCTTTAATTAGATGCAACATCTTCCTCTCCCCATACAACTTGACAAGGATGCCCTCAATTATAATAGTAGCATAGGACATATCCATCTGAATGCTTCCACTAATGCTTGCAACCCACTTTCTTGATAGAAACATGCCCCACTTGGCTGGGCAATCAACAATGACCACATCGAGTTTTAAATTCTTACCTGGATAAGCTGCAAGCTACACCACCGAACCCTTTACACACCCAACAACAGGCACTTCTCTAGAGTCCATGGAATTATATCTTCCATATGCTGCCATCACTTTGATATCTAGCTCATTCATGACCTTAAGAGGCATGACATTGCATGATGCACCAGAGTCAAACATACAATTATGAAGCAGTCTATCCTTAATGATCAAAGTGGTGAAGAATGGAACAATGTTCAATTGAGATTCAACAAGAGATGTTCCCAAGTATACCTCAGGTGCTTCTCCAAGATCCTCTAATGCTGGTGGTGTTCCTGAGTCTACAATGATTGGAGGAGTCTCCACATTGTTTACATTTCTACCTAGGGTACTTTTCTCCTCTTTCAATCCCAAGTACTCAAATGCTCTCTTCATGTGCTCAGGAATTCTAAGCAGCTCAATAATTAGAACACTAACCTTGATTTGACTCAGAACTTGGGCTATGTCATATGGAACACTCTTTGGCAAGGCAACATTGGGATGAAGATTGACAAACTCATCAGATGGGACTGGATTTTTGACAGTTTGGGCATGAGGAGATGTATCTTTCCTAGGAGCCACCTTGGGAATGCTTGTAAGCAAGGGAGTTTTAGGTTTGGCTTGAGGCCCAGTTCCCTTAACAACTTTGATCCTAGTGTTATAGTATTTTTCTTGAGCTACAACAACATTCATCAACAATTTCCTATCCTCCTCTGAAGGTATACCCCCATCATAATTCTTAATTATCAAATCTCTCGAATATTCAAAGTCATTTTTAGGTATTTCAAAAGCTTGCACTACATCTACTTCATAAGTATGAGAAGGAGGAAGAAATGGTACCTGGTTGATGTAATCCCAAAAGGCTGCAATAGTCCTCACACTTATTACCTTAGTTGATGTTTCTCCTTGTTGTGAACTTGAAGAATAGCCCACCATGCAGATATCATCATCACTACCATATTCATTATTAGCTTCATCAACTTGTTGGTCCACTTCACATGGAGGATGGGTAGAAAGCACTTATCACACCAATCAATCTCACTAGCCTCCTCAACAGCAGCAACCCTGACATTCAGAGGGTCAGGCACCAATCTATTTTCATGTTCTTGGGGTTGTCTATTTCCCCCTCCCATAAGTCTTTTACCTCTGTCATCTGACCTCTGATCACCCCTAGGATGATTGCAAAATCTGTCATGATTTTGTGCTCTTTGTTGACCTTGTGAACCTTGGCCAATCCATTTTTCTGCCCGGGATAGTTTGTATGAGATTTCTTTGACAACACCTGCCAAATTTTTCACAACCTCCTCTAAATCAGCACTCTTGCTAGCTTGAGTTTTCTCTAGATTTATCAACTTTACACCCTCTCTCTTAGGAGGTTTCCCAACTGCTTTGATATTGTTTTCAATTTTCAAGGCCATGGTGAAGGCTTGCCTTAAAATAGCAGGGTTATTATCCCTCAGATAGTATGAAAACCTTCTTATCAAATGCATCTGAATATTTGATTAAGCATGACTCATCACATGGCCTTAGATTGACAGGAAATCTCCTCAAAGTTTTGTTAAACCTTGTGTTAAAGTCATGAACTGATTCATTTGGGTTCTTTTTAATGTTTTCAAAATCAAACAAGAGAAATATAGGATCAGTCTTGTCACCATATTGCAACCTAAATGCATTGTTCATTTCAGCCCATGAGTCAATAGAGTTGTCAGGCAGAGCCTTATACCAATCTCTAGCATCTTCTTCTAATGCGTGGATGAAAAATTTGATGTATACATCCTCAAACTCTATTTCAAAATCCTCCATCATATTAATGATTAATTTTAGGTATTGATCACCTGTTATAGCATTGTTTCCCTAAAACTTTGGCAATCTATTCCTTACATATTATGGAACAACATTTGGATAACTAGCCATCCCTCCAAAGTTTATAGGACCAAATGTATTAACAACAAATGGAGGTCTAGGTGGGGGCTGAGCCATATTGTGATGTGGAGGTGAATTTTTAGGAGATACAAGATGATGAGGACTGAGGGGTCTATGGGGGATAGGGATATAATTTTCAAAAGGACTGTCCCCTAATGGTTTTGCTTCTTGGAAAACTCTGTCAGATCTGGAAAATACAGGGATAGAGTGAGAAGAATTTTTGTTAAATATAGATGAAGGCCCCTCACCAGATGGAGAATGTAGCTCTACAATAGGACTATCTGATTCAGAGCTACTTGAGGAAGAACTGTAAACTTCAATGATAGGCTGATCACCTTCAGCAGTGGAGATTTATTTTCTTGAGCTCTGATCACCAACAACCTTCCAGAATTTTCTTTTTCTCCAGAACCTGATTTTTCCAGTTCTGAGAATAGCCTTCTGGTAGGGTCCTTAACGAAGACAGAATCTTCTTCCTTCCAGCTTTACAGAGATTAGCAACAAATCTCAAATGACAGAAAGTTAAGACACTGGTATTTATCAAAATCAAATCAGCATGGAGTCGCCACTAAGGACTTTCACCCTAGTTGTGAAAATGTGCTAAAATAATCTGTCAAATGTCTGTCAGCACTGAAATCTTGCAAAAACTTTATAAATCAGACCCTCCTTTACTTGAATCTATTAATCACAATGCAACCAAAATGCAACAACTGTTGGAAATTGGAAAAAAGTAGATAGAGCTTGAGAACTTTTCTTAAATCTTGCAAATCTGAATATAGAATGATACGTCAACAATGTATTTGCATGCAACATTTGTAAGAAACATTACCAGGGGTTGAAATGAATCTAAATATCTCAAATATTTTCAACAAGTCCCCGGAAGTAGCGCCAGAAGAGGTGTTGGTACCCAAAGTTAACCTTCCTCAAAGTTTAAGCAACATCATGGATTTAACAAGATACTCAGGGGCAGATAGATGATGTTGTGTGTCATTTTGCAGCCAGGGAAAGCAATCTATCTAACCTTTTGGCACTTAAATTTTGGGGGAGTGGGTAACACCCTTAAAAGGATGTGATCTTATCCTAACTATTTTAGGTTGTGCCTTTCAACCAAGGGAAGAGAACCTATAATGTAACCTCTGTTTGATGAAGGAGATGGAGATATCCCTCAATTTGTGCAAATGGTATGAAAAGGACTTGGGAAAATATGATCAACACTCCAAATCTGACTTTCACAAGTTATCACTTCCAGATTATGGAGATATTTTCAATGCAAGGCAAGGTTACTAAAGACATTTGAAATCTTGATTTGCTTCTGCATTTTTTTGACAGTGAGGTTTGTATTTTTTGATACACAGGACAAAACAAGGGTAGTATGTGTAGGATTAGTTGTTTTTAAATGATTTTTTCTATTTGGATGGGAGATTAGAAAAGATAAACCAAGGTCTGCAGGACTCTTTGAGGACTTTAGCAAAATTTGGAAGAAAATTAACAACAAAAAGTATCAAAATGGTTAATCACTCCTTCAACCAGGATATGTGCATCAAATGGAAGCCCAGATCTACACTTTTCCACACAATCTTTGATTATCTATCACAAAAGATTGATTTAGAAAGAACCAATGAAGCATTTAGTAATCACTACTTAATCATGCCTAAGGTGCACCCAAATTCTTACAAACAATCTCTAAAATCAAAGGAAGGTGAAGTGGTTTTAAATTTGTTTATCTCTTTATCAGATGAAAGCTCTTCTGAATGTGAGATTGAAAATGCCACTAAACTATCACAAGAATGAAATCATGTATGATCAAGAGAGATTTTTTTAGGAAACAAGAAACACAAATTGAAAAAGCATTATTAAATGTAAGCATTCACATGTTTCCCAAAATAACTCAAAATTGATCAGATTTATCAGCAGGGGAATGTTTTGAAACAATCTCAGAGCTTGTTAATGGCTATACATGTGCAACCAACTTAACATGATTTGAAATCTGATACGGAAGGAATTATATGAGCTTCTCAGGTGGTCACTCAGAGTATGGGCTTCTTCCCAAATTTTCCCCTGAAATTTCTAAGTTTCTTAAGATTTTTTAGACTCTTCCAACCATTTACATGAAAAATTCATGCAATATATAGCATTTAATTACCTCAGAGCCTTCTTTCCCAAGAAAATAATAATCCAAGCATCAAGTTTTTTACAAAATTCCAACATGATTCACAGAAAGGGACGTTTAACAAATTTACAACAGAAGTTTGCTAGTTGTTTCAAAAAGTTGAATCATTGCAAATATTTGCATCATTATCCTATGTGGAGGCACATTTTTCATTGTAGATCCCCTTCCATTCATCATTTCATCTTTTTCCCTTTCCAAATTTACCCTTGCAACTTTTTGGATCTAATATTTCACGTTTTACGTGGGTGAGGGCAAAAACCATTTCAAATACACATCTGATCCATGAATTGAGCCTCAAAAATGATCAAATTGAACCTTGCAGGCCAAAACAATGCAAATCCATCAAAAATCCAATGAAGAACGAGGCACAAAATGCATCTCCAAACTTCCTGGAGCTCCTTAGGGCAAAAAATGGCACAAGAACAAAAATAATGCACAACTACCATCGATTTCCCCTTTCCAACTTTAAAATTGGACCATCCATGTGGAAGCTCCACATTAAAATAGGCGTCAGGGCCTCTTTTTGCTTTTTACAACCCTTTGGGAAAAAAGATTTTTTTTCCAAATTATCACCACGGGCCCACACCTCCGATTTTGTCCTTGCCAAGTGTTGATCACTGGTTGGCTACGGGCTTGCATTTCCTCCTTTTGATTTTATGGTTTTACAGGATAAAAGCCAAATTTCTTGAAGCGACCCGACACTCTGAAATTCATTCATTTGACCTCAGCCATACATGTGGCTTAATCCTGACCATTGATGGAGTTACGGCCTCATTCTGCAATTTTTACCCTTTACTCCAAAATGGGAAAAAATATCAATTTTCCTCCGAGGCCCGAACTCCCATCGCTGACTTTTCATGTATATTTCTCATGGTAGAATATCCGTTGTTTTTTGCATGTATGCTTAGATCTAATATATTATCTGTACAACTGGTGTGCTAACCTCTATAGTGTGTGTGGACGTAGAGGAAGAATGGTGAAGCTGAGCATGATGGAGAGAGAAAGGAAAAAGTTGAGGGAGTGAAACAGGAGGGCCATTATCAACAAAATATTACAAGGCCTTAAGCGATATGAAAATTACAATCATAACAACATGGGAATGGCTAAGAACACACAGGGGTTATCAATCACTAAGTAAATATTTATTGTTTAGTTCTAAATGAGAGTCGGTCGGCCTATGAATTAGTGACCTTCCATTCATTGATAATTTCTACTATGATAAACCCATGGATGCTTTCAAAAGCGCCTTCAAAAAGATAGGGGTAGTCATCAAGCCTAGTGAAGGGTGTGATGTGATTTCCAAATAAATTGAAATGCATACAGATATAGACATAATAACATGAATTGGATGGGATTGGACAATCAAGAATCATTGAGTGTCCGAATCAAAATGTCATTGCATCTCGAGAGACATTCTCAAAATATCAGTAGATGAAAGGCATCAAATTGTGATGACTCTCTTTGAATTTTTTTCCTATGAAGCAGATGAACTATTTTCAGTTGAATACTCTCTGTCAATACTAATAAGAGTGGGTAAGACAAATAACATTACAGTGAAAGATTTTTGCAAACATGGTTCAATGTTCTATTAATTTTTGACGTATTGAGCTAGTATTTTCTAAGTGTGAACTATTGAGAGAAGTGAATGATAAATCTCTAAGGAGTTGGAATTTGATATTTTGGGAGAACTTTAGGGATGGAAAAAGTGAACTATTGAAGCTTGTAATACTTTGTGGGTATCCTTAGATACTTATATCCATGCTTATTGCAAAAAATGTTGTCCTAAGGGGCTTATTTGATAGTTTTGGTAAGATAAACAGCAGTGGTATTTGGAGCCTTATGAATCAAGTTAGTAATGGCCCTAATGATTTTCTGAGGTGTTTTAATAAGGGAGAAGACTCATAAGAATTGAGGAATGCAGTAGGTGCATGATATGGTAAGAACTAGTACAAAGATACCATGAGAAAGAAGAAGCGAAGGTAAGGTAAATACACATATACACATTAATAAATGTAATGAATAATTACTCAGATTAGGTAAATCTTTATATACATACATTATATAAATATTTATTTCCAAAGTTTGATGCATATTATACATTGAAAATGCTAGTACATGTACATCACCAATAAATGAAAAAATAATCCATAATGTCTTAAATATTGTCAAGTGCACATCATATTAGTTCCATACAAAATTAATCTCAGAAATGTAAGGTCTCATACAAAAATATCGAGTTCCAAATAGTAGTATGTGCACAATAAATATATAAAAATGCTCGAATAGGTCATATACTATGAAATTCAAATGTCATATAGGCGTACATACAATGCCATGCACATAGGCATACAAAAAAGTCATGTAAGACATATATATATTTCCTAATCATCAACATATTCCCCTCTCTTAGCCTTGCTTGAAGAAGGCCATCCCTTAGATGAAGATGAATATAGATTCTATGAGATGACTTCGAACCATCTGTTCCCATGCTATGCGTCCTCTTTTGTTGAATACTCGCCTGTAGTTGAACCTATAAATGCAAACATTGTTTTTTGTCAAAACTTAATTTATATATGTTTTCAACATGTATTTAAGACCATGATAATGAAATTATTTACATAAATACACACACTTACCGCAATCTCTCGGTCATGCCGAATATGCATCTCATGCTCAGATGAGTCATCGAGAGATCCTTGAGCAAAAATGGGGGTACGAAGATGATGAGATCGAGGATTCTGTGCCCTCAAACTCAAAATGCAGGGGGTTGAAGTTCCCTACATACACATAAGATCACAAAATCAAACATCATAATTAGCCAAAATAGAACTAAGTAAATGTATGTGTAATGACAATATTTTTACTAGTTTTATCAATATACAACTTTTTTTTATGATGCCACACCTATGAATCAAATGAAGAAGGATGTTACCTATCCCAGGTAACTCTTGGGTATACACAATGAAGAAAATTATTAACATAATTTAATAATGCTACAATGAAGGACATTATTAACATGTAATTTAACATAATTTGAATTACATGAGCAATTTAATGAAAATACATGTTTAAATACCTCAGTGAGTTGTTGCGCAGATGAAATTGCAATGACAACACCTTTATCTACTCATTACAAAGATGGTGGGGTGTCTAGTGAAGTCAACATCTTTATCAAACACATATCATGTCAAGTTAGTTGAACATATAAGAACACACACACACACACACACACACATATTTGCATACTTGAAAATTTTACACAATTAACATTCTAAATTACCTCTGTAAATGTATGTGTAGGCATGGTGCTTGTAGCCTGTGGTCAATATGACAAGGCCCCTCCCGCACACTGTAATATGAATGCATACATGTATAAATACAATTATCTCAAAAATTTAACATATATAAGTAAATCAAGTACTTCGATATTTTTGTAACACACATAATAAGTTATAAAAAATACCTGAGAAGGTGATGCCGATGACTGTAATCTAAATGTCTCACTCAAAAAGGCATCTAACATAGTGGCATTATCATGTGCACCCCCAGCGCCAACTCCACCAAAACCAGTATGCATGAAATCATCGTCCTCCTCGGGCCCCAAACACATGCTACCACATGACAAACAAATATGTAGCCTCATGATAGTACTCCCTAAGGGAATACTCTATGTACCTCCATGAGCATCTGAATCATAAATTTCCCTCGTATTTTGAACAAGGGTATTAGAAATCCCCTGAAGCACATGGAGTGTATCAATATCTACTATCTCCTTCACTGTTGGAGGGATAAACTCAAGGTGAGGACGATTTTGTGCAGGGAATCTACCCTTGTGAATAGAAAACGTTGTGCACCTGGTCGATTCTATGCAGATCCTTTTCCTCGGTCCTGAAAATACCAAAAATCAAAATAGTTTGGGATCTCGTTAAGGATAAATTTACAATAGAGTTTCCTAAGAAATTATAGTGGAACCTCGTTGTTATTGTAAGGTGAAAAATAAAACACCATCCACTATCGGTCCCAAAAATTATTTTTAATCAAAAAATTATTGCACCAATGGATGGGGAATTGTTTGCATGACAATGAAACATGCGAATTGGTGTGGGGGTCCGTGAATAAGGTGTGTATGAGGTCTTATGTGATTTCTTTTTTCTTTACATCCACATATGACAATTTGTTGGAATAATAAACCCTACACCACTCTCTATAAGATGTCCAACGATCAATTTTCCCCATTTTTGCATCAACTGTAGCCACTAATGCCTCCGATGTGTTTCCAAGAGAGGTGCAGTGGAGGTTTGTAGAACGTGAATCCCTCATTGTTTTGATTAAATCTTCAATTTCAATCTTGTTTTCAACTATATGGGATGCTAAACCTTGTTGGCTTCCTGAGGGATGTTAAGCAACTGTAGGAGGGATAGGAGGGATCACAGGAATTTCAAGGTTTGGTTGTGGTTGATTGCATTGACCTTAAACTGTAACAATAAAAACAATGTATTCAATTCAAAATCTACTCTATAATTACCAAAATTTAATGCAGTTTTGAGAAAAGAATGGTTCTTACCTCTTCTTTGTGGTGCCATCATTGATTTGTATCTTTGCAACGATTCTCAAACAATCATTTGAGCATGATATAGCTGAAAAAAAAATGCAAGGGAAAAGTTTGGCTGTAAAAATCATGTTTAGGGTGAGTTAAAATGATAAGGGCTTAGGATTTTTTTTGTTTATAACTTAACATAATGCATACATATTATAGGCTCATCAATTACCAAACCAAATAAATCATCACACGATCACATTATATTAGAACGTGTACACGTTTTGTTCGTTTTCAGGTTTTGTCCACTTTTGACCCCCCAAATTGGTGCACTTACCTTGTGCAACAGACGATAATATGGCTCGTGAGGCCATTGAAAAGATATTAAAAGACATTGAGATGCAACTGAATGTGCATAAGCTCTTATTGGTAGCCAACAGAGCTTAGGGCCACGAGGAAAATGTGGGTGAGGAAGATTGTGCTCTATGGGATTGAAAGGATTTAGCTGTCATTTAAAACTTTCTTAACTATTGAGAAGAGAAATCGAAGAAAAGAAATGTATTTATATTTTATGGTGCTCAGCGCACGAGGGTGTTGCAAGGTATGCCCTTTTAATAAATAGGCATGACTAATGTTATCTCTAGAGCTCATCAAGAAAGATGGACTCCCATAACGTAATAAAGAAGAAAGATATACTCCCACAATGTAATAAATAAGGATACCTTACTTTAACAAATAAATATCCTCAATCTATAAATAAGGAAACTAATAAGGAAAGTGGATCATGTTTTTTTTTTGGGATTTTGCAACAAGTAGAGGCACGGATAAGAGGAAGAGAAACCAATTTTCAGCAGCCCAACAAGATTAAAAACTTCCGCTTAGGCATTCCTCATTTCACTTTTGTTATTGAAATTCATTGTTGTATTTGCTTTTATATATAGATATCCCTTTTTATTTTATTTTATTGTATTGGTATATGCATTTTATTTAATAAATATAGAAAATAGGTATGATGATTTTACGTGCAGCTAATTGTAATTATAATAATTTTTGTAAAAAAATGATAAGTTGTGGTAAATTTATTTTGTATATTTACTATCAGGCTATGATTTGGGGAATAGATTATGAACCTGTTTTAAACATTAGGGATTACTATGATTGATTTAGTATTTATGAAGGCATCCTCCCTCAAACTATCACAATAAAATACATTTTTGTTTTGTGAAAACCCCTCCATAGTTGTCTCTATATGGTCAAGCTAATAGCTATACATTACTATTTTTTTTAGTATTATAAGCAACATCTATGCTGCTCCATAAAACACACATTAGGTTTATTTGAATGGTACTTGTCATAGGAGTTGATCCAATAAATTGTAACTAATTTAAATATTTTTTTTAAAAAAAATTGCATATACTTCTATTTTATACCTGAATTTACTGTACATACCTTGATTAAAATGATGGAACTTTCTATAACAATGTTTATTATTACCTTATTTTAATAATAGTCATTGAAAATATTTATAAATTCCACATCAAATTATGTCTAATCTAATATAAATTTTGTTTAAAGAACTTATAACATTTCAATTATCAAAATAAATAAATTTGTGCACATAAACGTTAGAAGGGATTCAAAATAGAGGAATAGTTTTTAGGCTTGCAGTGTACATTTAATTTTTTATGACAAAAGTATGGTTCTCATTTTAATTAAATAGATTTGGATAGTGTTAAAAATAAGAAGAAGAAAATGTGCCAAAAAAAACTAATTAGAAGGCCATGTAAAGATATGGTAAGTGATTATCTAACACTAAAATAAAAGTGAAGTTGAATTTATTTGTAAGTGAAGTAATAAGCTAATTTAATACTACCAATCACATTTGTACAATGCAATGTGAATGGCGACTGGTATATGTTATTATAATTAGAAAGACAATTATTACTTTTGTGGTTTATGTTGATAAGGGGTGTGATTTACAATACTGATTTTCTATTAAAGCCAAAACAAATCTTGCAAAATACATTAGAAGGTATGTTAGATAATAGTTAGTCATGTAATAATCGAATACAAATGCAAGTGAGACATGTAAGTTTGCTAATACTCACTCGTAGGAATGTTGTGAATATGAAGTGTTGTTGTCAAAGTAGATTGAAAGAATGACTAAGTGCTTTAACATATTATCTCTCCATGAAACTAAAATGAGACAGAATATGCAATTATGGATATAAAAAAATCTGAAATGGCTATGGTACATTTCAAATTTCTTTATTACCTCAATGATCATAGCATTCCATGAGACCACATTTCTTTGAGGCATTTTGCAAACAAAAAATGATATATGTTATTTGTGTTATAGGGATAGTTTTTACTTTTGTAGTTGTGTTTGTTTAAACTATGGGTGATTGATTTTGTATGTGTAGAAATATAGACGAGTCACTTTATTTAAAAATCACAAACATGAGGTCTAACCCTTAAAACTATTCAAAATACAAAAAGTGATAGAATGTATAAAGCTTTGGATGGAAACAACTATAAATTGCATGGTTCTTTCTTGTCATTTTGAAATTCTAGGTATTTGTGTGTAGATAAAGACATTAAAAATGTGTTGTTGTTGGTTAACATAAAGAAATGGGCAACAATAAAAAAGAAAAATTGAACATGTATGTTGAAAAGTGTAATTTTGTAATTGAAGATATATAGACCAACCACTTCATTTAAAGGTTTCATCTCTTCATTTCAAAGTTGTTACAAATTCGTACATATACATTTACAAATCTCATATCGTGAGTGGTATCATTTTGCAAACTTTTTTTTTAAACTTAACATGAGAAGAATTATATTATGAATGGTAGCCTTTTGAGTATTAGTAGGGCATTCACCATACATACTACTGTGGAGATCTGGCCATTTAGTGTTTGCAGAAATTAGAGTGAAGAATAAGGTTGGTATCCCCAATTGTTCCATGATATCTGAAAGCTCACTTTTGTTTTTTTCCCAGAATGAATGCATCCCTCAAAGGCTCAATCCAAAATGCATTAAACTATCTGGGAGGTTATCTTTGGGGCATTCCAGTAGTTGTCTTTGGAGATGTCCAATTGTTGTAGGGATTCCTGATTCCATGTTTTGTTTCATGAAAACTGCAGCTGGTGGACTGGCTTCTGTGCCGCCATTATGAGGTTTAGAAGGAAGTAGAGAAATATTGGGTGTGAACTGAAGCATCCATCATGGTTGCGCATCAAATGAAGAGCATATTCATGCATTAGAACTTCTTTTATGCGGGGTTATTGCCACATTGCTTTTCCAGATGGAAACAAAGTTAGGAAGGCCATTAACAATAGGCCCTCTGTATTGTATTCATTTATAGGAAAGAGCCCAAGATTTTTCCCATGACATGGTAAATGGGGTGTTACCATCATGGTTGAGAAAGAACTGTGTAATTTCCTCTTCTTCTGTTCCTAAATTGTGGGGTGTTGGCATGAAAGATGATGAGTGTTCATATGTTTCGTCAGAGTCATTGGAAGCATTAATACCATGAGTTGTAAAGGTAGTTTAAATTTGGGAAATTTCCAATGTGGCTATGTTAAGAGACGAGGAAACATTTGACGAATCAGATGGTAGGGAGGAAAGGGAATCATGGTCGATTAAGACATCTTTGTAATAGGGATCATGTTGAATTTATAATGCAAGAATTCCTAAACAAGAGATCTACTGACGTAGAAATCATACTTCTTAAAATTATATCCTTCCCTTTATATGAGTTCTATGTCCAAATATCCAAGGCAATGTGGTAGGTACTTTTCTATTGAAGTAATGTTTTACGAGAAACTTACGTTGTGTCCTGAGTATTTGTATTGTCCTCCATGTACTTGGGTGACCTACAGTAATGGATTCAATCATGTGATAAGCATCTCCTCGAACTGGTTTAAAGACGTAAGAAAGGTAGGCTTCTTTTTAGGGTCCATGTTGTTCCACGAAGAGAAGTGATGGTTGAAAAATTTTTCAGATTTACATCTGCTACATGAGGGAAAGCCTTCAAAGGAAATTGTTTTAATTCCATAATAATTTTCCAAATAGGTTGAGCAAGTTTGGATGTTTTCCAACAAATCTATTTTTTTTTGAAACCGACGTTGGGCTTCAATAGTCTGTGACGAGGGTGGCAATATGGGAAGTCTCTGTGTATGGGAATGGGTGGGGTGTTTGCTTTGGGTTGACTATGGATTGTAAGGTGGAAAAAAATAGGAGAGGGGGAATCAGTTGTACATGTGTGAGGAATCGAAGAAAAGTTAGTACTTGAGATAGTTTCTTGTGGCAGCACAAGAAAATGGGGAGGAGTGGCACAAGTACTTAGCAAATATGGGTTCGTACTGAAGGACTTGGTATGGTTGTGCAAATTTGTTTCCATGGAAGTTACTTGCGGATTGATTGGAACTTGGAGATCATGAATAATGAAATTATAGTGTTAGTGACCAGTGTTTATAGGTTAATGAATGCAAAAGCTATAAAATAAAATTTAAAAATAGTAAAGCCAAAGAAACATGCAAAATAAGATAAGCAAAATTGTTAGAAAAGCAAAAAACAAAATTGTTAAAAGTAGCAAAACCATCATTTAGGCCGTCAAATTTGACATAGTCCCATGAATGTTCACAAAGCCTTTTCCCATAGGGGTAATGCCTTCGGCATAATTAAAATTCACACTTTTGTTTATATTAAAAATATTTTTATCTTATTTTGTTTAATACTAATTTAAAAAGTAATATAAATAAAATTATGATTAATATAATTATAACTAAATTTTTAATTATTTATGATTTGGTGTTTGGGTTTGACCTTACATTTTGAATTTGATGTCATAATGTTCTGGTTTGTCGATAAAATATGTTATCACCCACACATCTATTAGAGATTTGTCATTTATTAAGTCTTGTTGTTACGTAGAGATCAACTATTGTCAAGTATGAGGTTAGGATGGATGAGAAGAATCAATATCCAAGAGTTAATGTGTAGTGAACATTGAAATCAATTGAGTAATCTGGCAATCTAAATGCGTTACTCATCTCAGTCCAAGAATCAATTGAGTTATCTAGCAATGCTTTATACCAGTCCCTAACATCTTCCTCAAAGGTATGGATGAACAATTTGATATATACATCTACATGTTCAATCTCAAAGTCTTCCATCATATTGATAAAAAGCTTTAGATGATAATCACCAGTAATAGCATTGTTTCCTTGGAACTTTGGCATTCTGTTCCTTACATCTTGAGGCACTGTATTTGGATATCCAGCCATTCCCACAAAATTTATAGGTCCAAAGGTGTTTACAACAAAAGGGGATCTGGGTGGGGGCAAGGCCATGTTGTTTTGAGGAGGTGACCCTAGAGGGGTGAAAAATTGATGAGGAGCAGAGGGTCTTTGAAACACAAGGGTGTAACTCTCAAAATGGGTATCCCCTAAAGTCCTAGTTTCTTGGAAATTCCTATCAGCTTCAAAAAAGACAAGAGTAGAGTGTGAAGCAAACCTTTCAAAATCAAATGAAGGCCCCTCTCCAGTTGGAGAGTTCCAACTCCAAAAATAGGATACCTGATTCAGAATCAGTTTGAACTACAATGTTCAATAATAGGCCGGTCACTTTCATCAATGGAGATCCCCTTTCTTGTCTGCTGATCTCCAACAACTCTCTAGGATTTTCTTCCTTCTGATTTTGCTTTTCCTTGCTCTGGAAACAATGTTCTAGCAGGATCCCTGGCAAAGAAAGATCTTCTTCCTTCCAGCTTTGTAAATATTAATAACAAATTTGACTTTGACAGAGTTTAAGACAATGGTACTTATTAAAATCAGATCAACAGGGATTCACCACTAAGGATTTCCGCCTTAGTTGTGCTTATGCACTAAATATGATCTGTCAAATATTTGTCAATGCTAGAAACTGGAAGTGAAAGGTTCTGGCTTTTCTTTACTCATATTTACCAAATGAAAGCTAGTGCACTAGGTGTGAAGACTGAAGGAACTACACACAACACTTGGAACATACAAGAAGTGTTTTACCAGGATTTTGATTTTGAACTGAACTCCCAGGAAATGGCACTAAAAGTGTGTTGTTGATGGGCTAAATAGATATGAACTGGAAGGGAATCATCAAGTAGTCTCAGCAACTGAAATAACTCCTCGGCAATGGCGCTAGAAGCATGTTGGTACAAAAATTTAATCTCCTTCAAAGGCCAAGCAGCATAATGGATTTGACAGGACACTTAGAGGAAGATAGATAATCATGCATGCCATTTTGTAGATGGGGAAGCAATCTATCTGACTTGTTAGCACTCAGGTTTTGAAAGGAGTGGGTACCACCTTGAAAGGATGTGATCTGATCCTAACTATTTTAGGTTGTTACTTTCAACAAAAGTAAGAGAACCTATTTTGTAACCTCTGTTTATTGAAGAACAATGATAAGTCCCTCTTTTGCATAAATTTTATAGAGAAGACCTTGGGAAAATATGATCAACACGCCAGATCTGACTCTCATGATTTGTCACTTCCAGATCATGGAGATATTTTCACAACAAGGTAAAGGTTAATAAAGACATTTGAAACCCTGATTGTTTTTTCAAGTTTTAGTAATAGAGATTATGCATTTGTATACACACATGACAAACAGGGGTAGTATTGGTGGGATTAGTTGTTTTTAAATTATTTTTGGTGGGAAGTGAAGCAGGATAAAGTTGATTATATCAAATCTTTGAGGAAACTTACAAAATGGAAGGTTAAACCAACAAAATGCCATAGAACAACTAAAATGTTTCTTTAACCAGAATATGTGCTTCAATGGAGGCCCAGATTAGCACTCTTTCACACAATATTTGAGATTATATCATGAAGGCTCGAGTTAGAAAATCCAACAAAGCATCAAGATCTGAGTCAAATCACGCCTAAGGTACACCCAGAAGCTTACAGACAATCTCTGTCAACATATGAAAGAAAAGTAATTTTAAATCATTTATTCCAATCCCAAATGAAAGCTCTTTTGAGAAATGAAATTGTAGATGCAACTAAACTGTCACAAGGATTGAGGTCTATGTGACTGAATCAGATTTAATACAAGATTACAACAGAAACAAGAAGAACTACTTGCATACATTCAGAAATAAAACAAACACATCTTGTTTCAAGACAACATAGAATAACTAAAATTTGATTAAATCTATTAGTAGGGGAAAGTTTCTAGAACAATCTCAGAGCTTTTCAATGGTTGTACATTTGCAACCACCTTGACATGATCAGATTTTAATACAAAAGAGATATACGAGCTTCTCAAACAGCTTCTAAAAATGATGGGATCTGTCAAGCTTTTTCTATTAGAAAATTCAGTCCCGACCCCTCACACTCCAACCTCTAACCTCCAACCCCTTTGCATGAAAAATTCATGTCATTTATAACATTTACAACAGGGACCCTTTTCCTTCCAAAATCTAGACCTTCAGTACTACCAGTGCTTGTCATGATCATGATTGTAATTCTCAAAATCAGATCTGCACAAAGTTACCAGGTGCTCGAGGGGGTAGATTTCATCGAATACCTACCGAATTCAAATCCTTCCTCTGGTAGATTACTCTTTCTTCAATTTTACAACCACTTTCACCCCTAATTTGTCAAATCTAGCTCCTTGCGTGCTCGGGAGAAGAAAAACAGAAAATCCAATTAGGCACTGATAGTCAGACCATTTTAATGGCAAAAGACATCTTCTAGATCTTCCCACCAAACTAAAATATCAACATTAACTTCCCCCTCTACTTGGCGTGTAGGAAACACCAAGAAATCATGAAAGCTCACACTTCCAGGCCTGTTTCAGAAAAATGGGTGGAAAATCAGATTTAAACTCTCAGCTATCATTGATCTTTACTTTGAAATTGGGCCGTCCACGTGGAAGATTCAAACTTAAAAACAGACCTGGGGGATTCCTTTGACTTTTTACAACTTTTGAAAAAATGGAAAAAATTTCCATTTTTCTCCGCACCTCTGCCCTTGGGAAATGAACCTGACACGTGTCCTAAGGTGGGCCCCAGTAGAACCGCAGCCAAATTCTTCCATTTGACCCTCTTTTTGGAAAAATGAAAATTTTCCAAGTTTTTCCTGTAGCTCACCCTTCTGCCATTGACCAAGGCAAAATATTGACTATTTCCCTCATCAGGCTTGCGGGCCATTTTGATGTTTTAACTCCTTTTCTCCCAAAAGGAAGTTTTTCCAAATTTCCCTCGAGAGTCCGCACCTCCGGCATTGAATGGAGAAAGCTTTGACCTTTCCTTTATCGGGCTTGCGGGCCATTTTGAAATTTTAATCCTTTTGAGGACAAGAGGAAAAAATCCAAATTACCTCTGATGGTCCACTTCCCCTCCCTTTTGACTTTTCAAACTGCCACATGTCACCATGGCACACCTTGAGATGGTCCCAAAAATTTGATACCTTGAATGAGCACGGGCTCGCCATGTGTCCTATTCTGACAAAGTTTGTCTGAATGTTTGAAGCTCAGCAGAAGGCACCACGTGTCATGCTCTGAGGTAGTCTCCTTTGGCTGTTGAAATGTCTAAGCAAAATGTAAAGTGAGCGGAGGCCTCCACATGTTATTCTAGCACTTTTTCAAAATGGTCCCCAAAGCGGAAACCGTGAATGAGCACGAGCTCGCCACGTGTCCTATTCCGCCAAACTGTACCAACTACATAAAAATTTGTCTAAGTTTGAGAAAAGTAGCGGAAACCTCCAAATGTCCTCCCAGCGCTACTCCAAAGCCAAACCAAAAGGTAGATCCTCAAATGAGCACCGCTCCTCCACGTGGAAAAATTTTGAGTTGAGGCTGTCCATGAAATTTTTGAAGTACCTAGCCAAGCCGCGTCCAACCAAAAGGTACCACGTCCCCTGTCGATGCAAGGATGCAAATTTGACTAGGAGAAATGCTCATCAAACTGTAAAATACAGAAAAACAATCATTTGAGCCCGAAAATGAAAATTTCCCCAAGGACAGAGAGTTAAAAAATATTACAAGGCTCAAATATGTTTCTTAGAGATACATCCATTCATTTTCCTTCAAGTATTTAGGGCAGAAGTGACAAGGAAGAAAAATCCCGACTGTGGAGAATAGAAGACATGGGAGAACCCGAGTTACAGACCTTTTCCAGAGGAACAAAGAAACAAGGAGAAAACCATGGACCCATAAGTGATCTATGACCCATGAATAGATTAAAAAGGCAACAAAGATTAACCAGGTAGAACACGAGGAAAAAGAAAGTGATAGAGGCCATAAATCGATAGATTTTCAAAGGTAAATTGGGGCGAGAATATTTTGAGCACCAACATCGGCTCCGACTTGGGGATGGGCACTCCCTGTGAGTGCCACAAGAACAAAGGTAGAACAAATGCCAAGAATAACCATTGGGTAACAGAGTCATCTTACAGAGCAGATAAACAAAGCCATCATCAAAAACAAATAGAGAATCCAACAAAAATAGGTCATCAAGGACCAGAACGAGCAAAAACACAAAAGACAGGGAACAAACAATAAACTATACACTATACAAGATTTTGCCTTGATTTAGGGGAATCAATCCAAGAAATGCTTTAAATGCCTGCCATTAATAGGAAACTCGAGCAGTTCATCATATAATTCCTTGAGGAAGAAAGTATGCTCACCAATCCTGATATCAATGGAGCAAGGGCCCATCCATAATGAGTCAAATTTGCCATGCTTTCCCTTATCCTCATGTATGCTATCCCATAGCATCACAAGATCACCAACATTAAATACTCTAGGAGTGACTTTCTTATCAAATAACTTCTTCAATTTCTCTCTGAACTTTACATGCCTCTGTTGGGATGCCCTCCTCTCTTCATTAAGCTCAACAATCTTGTAAATGCGAGCATCATAAGGACCTACCTCTTGATGTTCCAGCTGTTGCATAAACTGAAATGAAGATAGTTGCATATGAAGGGGCAGTAGGGCTTGAGTTCCATATACCAACTCAAATGGACTCTTTCCAGTAACCCTCTTGACAATGATCCTATATGCCCAAACAACAAACTTCAACTATTCACCCCACTTTCTCTTATTCTACTCCAATGTTCTTCTGATGATCTTTAGCAAATTTTTATTACTGGACTTAGCTTGTCCATTTCCTTAGGGATTGTAATTAGAGGCATATGTCAGGTTGATCCCATATTCTTTGCTCATTTCCACCAAAGGTTTAGCTCTAAAGCTCATGACATTGTCAGCAACAATCTTGACTGGTACCCCAAACCTGCATATGATGTTGTTTAGCACAAAATCCATGACAACTTGGTGTGTTTCCTTCTTGGTGGGGATTTCCTCCACCCATTTAGTAAAATAAACAGTTGCTACAAGAATCCATTTATGGCCAGCACTTGAAGGGTCTGAAATCTCACCAATGAAATCCATTCCCCATTGCTTGAATGGAGCTTCAATTGATACAGGCTGCAAAGGAAGGGATCCTTAAGCTTTCTGTCTTCCAGAGAAGTGCTGGAAACTCTCACATTTTCTAACTAAAAGAGTTGTATCCTTGAAGAGAGTTGGCCACCAATAACCAGCCCTTAGAATCTTGTGTGTTGTGACTCTTGCAGAAAAATGCCTCCCACAAACTCCTCCATGGAGATCAACAATTATCTTGGGGGCTTCTTCTTCAGTAATGCACCTTAAGAGGACTCCCTCTGGATTCTTCCAAGCTAGCCCATAATTAGTAATGACATATTTCTGGGAAGCCAACTTAAGGGCTCTTTTCTGGTTCTTAGTTAAATACTCAGGGCAGTTCAAATGTCTGAGATAAAAAATTACATCTTTGTACCATTCAGAACTCATCATTTTTTCAAAAACATCTACCCTACCTTCTTCAACCTCATTTACCTCAATAGTTTACAAGTTTCTCTCAACCATAAGCTTAGCCAAGCCCAAACCTCTCACTAGCTTCGTGGTTTGGATATCCATGCCATATTCTTGCAACTTGTTCACCCACCTACATATTTTGTTTGAGACTTCCATCTCTGACAAGATTTCCTTCACCATTGGTGTGGGGAACATAAGCAACCACTTTAGAAATTAGAATGTAAGGTCTAAAAACCTTTTTTACTTTTACCAAGGAAAATGCCTACTTTTCCATGATAGTGTACCTAAGCTCAGCTCCATGCAAGGCCTTACTGAAAAAAGCAATGGGCCTTTCAGCCCCCTCATCATCCTTTATAGTAGGACAGAAGCAATAGTGTTCTCTGATGCAAAAGAGAATAGTTGGAAAGGATTCTTATAATTTGGAGCTGCCAGAATAGGTGCATGCTTTAGTGCCTCCTTAATCCCATTGAAATATTGGATGATAGCCTCCTCCCATTTGATGACCTGGTGTTTCTTCAACATGGAAGTGATTGGAATGGTCAACTCAGCAAAGTTTGATATGAATCTTCTAATGAAGTTTATTTTCCCAAAGAAGGAATGAATTTCTTTCTAAGTCCTTGGGATTGGGACCTTGCTGATGGCCTCTACTCTTTCTGGATCAATCATCACTCCTTCTTGTGACACTTTGTGACCAAGAAACTTTGCCTTTTACACTCCAAAATGGCACTTATTTGGATTAAGTGAAATGCCATACTCTCTACATCTTACCAGTATCTTCTCTAAGTGCAGCAGGTGATCACTTCTCTTTCTAGAAAATACAGTTACATCATCTTGATAAATTGCAATAAACTTGTTGATGTAAACAGCAAAAGCAACATCCCTTGCTCTTTGAAAGGTGGCTCCATCATTCATCAGACCAAAGGGCATCCTGACATAGACATAGGTCCCCCAAGGAGTAGTAAAGGTTGTCTTGATCCTTTCTGATTCCTTCACCACAACTTGGTTATAACCAGAGAAACCATCCAAGGTGGAAAGCAACTCAGAACTAGTCACTAGCTGTAGCATGTTCTCCATATTTGGTAAAGGATAATTATCCTTAATTAAAGCTCTATTTAGATTCCTGAAATCGACACACAGTCTGATGTCACCATTCTTCTTTCTTACTGGCACTAGCTTTCCAACCCAAGAGGAATACCTTGTGGGCTGGATAATCCCTCCATCTCTTAGCTTATTCAGTTCTTCTTGCATTTTGAGGGATAAGAGTGGATTGATGGGCCTCTATTTCTACTTGAATGACTTTGCATTAGATTCCATGGGGATCTCATGTTGAAACAGGTCCTCTCTGTATGCTTTTAGTTCAGAATAGGTCCAAGCCATGCAATCTTGGTATTTTTTCAACAACTGGATGTATGACTGCTTCTCCTACTTGTTGAATTACTTCCCAACTAAATATTCCTTGGCTTCTCCTCTGTGCTAAGGTCATGCTCCTCAATATCCCTTGAGGCTGCCATGCATCTGTTAATAATGCGATCATCATTATCAAAATTGGACTCAAGAGCAACCAACCCTCTAGGGATAGTGTTGGTCTTTAGCTGGATGATGCCCTTGCCAAACAAGGTTTCCTTTCCCTCTGTTGCACATACCATTGGCTCCCAATCAACACTTTGATCAAAAAATTCTCCCTTGTTTTGCAGAAATATTCTAATTTGAGCATCATCATCAAATACCTGTCAGTGTTTAATGTTGTCAGGGAGAAGGTCGTCTTGTCAATACCTCAACCTCATATTCACAATATGGGGATATCGTACAATTGTTAAACCGAGACCCCAATACTGCAAGTTTTTCTGCCAATTCATTGAGCTTCCTATCATGATGCACAATGTTGAATGAATCAAACATCTCAATGAAATCCCAAATTGCATGCTTGTACTATTTCATTCGTTGATTCTTTGTGGCATACAACTTTCTGACTTGTTTTACTTTTAATTCCAAGTCTCCTTTGACAATGATGTCCTTGACACCATATTTCCAAGCAATTCTTAAACCCAACAATAGTGCCTCATACTCAACAATGTTGTTAGTGCACTCAAAGTTGAGTTTGAAGGAGAAGACACATTTTTCCTGACCAGGAGAAAGTAGAACAACACCAGCACCATTCCCAAACTTGGAGCAAGCTCCATCAAACAATAGAGTCCAAGGGGATCCCACTTGTTCAAGACACTTGCACTCTTCAATCTTGTGCTCCCTTCCATCAGCAAACCCCACAAAGTTATCTACATCAACATTTGTGTACAATACCTCATAGGATGCATTTTTGGGATCCTCAATGAGGTGCAACATCTTATTTTCCCCATATAACCTGACAAGGCTGCCCTCAATTGGGATAGTAGCATAGGAAATATCCATTTGGACACTCCCACCAACACTTGCAGCCCATTTTCTTGACAGTAGCATGCCCCACTTGGTTGGGCAATCAAAAATGACAACATCAAGTTTTAAGTATTTACCTGGGTAGGCTACAAGCTGCACCACCAAACCTTTCACACATCTCACCATTGGCACTTCTCTGGAGTCCATGGTAGTGCACTTCCCATATGCTGATGTCACTTTGATGTTTAGCTCATTCATGACTTCCAAAGGCATGACATTGCATGATGCCCCTGAGTCAAACATGGAGTTATGCAACAGTCTATCCTTAATGATCAAAGTGGTAAAGAATGGTTCCACATTCATTTGAGAGTCCACCAAGGATGTCCCCAAATAGACCTCAGGTGGTTCATCTAGCTCTTCTGATGCTGGTGGTGCTTCGGGTTCTTTAATGACTGGTGGGGTCTTCACAATGTTTATGTTTCTGCCTAGGGCATTCTTCTTTTCTTTCAACCCCATGTATTCAAATGCTCTCTTTTTTTGCTCAAGAATCCTAAGAAACTCAACAATTGGAACTGAGATCTTGATCTAAATCAAGACTTGGGCAATATCATAAGGGACAGACTTTGACAAGGCAACATTGGAAGGAAAGTTGACACACTCACTAGATGGTACAAGTGTTTTGACAGCTTGGGCATGAAGAGGGGTATGATTCTTGTTTGGAACTATAGGGATTTTGATAGATGTATCTTTCTTAGGGCCCCCCTTAGGAATGTTTGAAAGTAAGGGATCTTTTGGCTTGGGTTAAGGCCCTGCCCCTTTGATAGCCTTGCTTCTTGTGTTATATTCTTTCTCTTGAGCCACAACAACATTCATAAGTAACTGTCTATCTTCCTCAGATGGGATTCCTCCATCATACTTCTTTATCATTAAAGCCCTTAAATATTCAAAATCATTATTGGGAAATTCAAAAGCTTGTACAGTATCTACTTCTAAAGTATGAGAGGGAGGAAGAATAGTCACCCTATGAATGCAATCCCAAAAAGTGGCAACAGTCCGGGCACTTATCACCTCAGTTGAAGTTGCCCCTTGTTGTGAGCTTGTGGAACAACCCATCATGCAAACATCATCATCATTATCATCATCAACTCCTTCTTCTTCTTGTTGATCTCCTTCATAAGGAGAATGGGGCATGAAACATCTATCACACCAATTAATGACATCTGTCTCCTCTACAATAGCAACTCTGGTAGCCAAAGGATCAGGTACTATTCTGTTCTCCCTGGCCTAGGACTACCTATTTCCAAATCCAATAGGTCCCTTATCTCTGTCATCAGATCTTTGGTGGTTTGTGAACCTGTCTTGTCCTTGCTACTTATGTTGACCTTGTGAGCTTTGCCCAATTCCTTTCTTAGCCCGGGCTAGTTTGTAGGAAATTTCTTTGACAGCCCCTGCCAAAGTCTTCACAACTTCTTCTAAATCAGCAGCCTTGCTTGTTTGGGGTTTTCTGGGTTAACTAGCTTTACACCTTACCTCTTTGGAGGCTTTCCAATTGCCTTGATATTGTTCTCTATTTGCAAAGCCATGGTGAGGGCCTGCCTCAAATTTGTGGGGTTTTTATCTCTTAAATAATATGCAAGATTTTTATCAAATGCATCCGTATATTTTATCAAACATGACTCATCACATGGTCTTATCCTAACAGGAAATCTTCTTAAGGTCTTGTTAAACCTTGTGTTAAAATAATGTACTGACTCATTAGGGTTCTTTTTGATGTTTTCAAATTCTGTCAAAAGAAACCTAGGGTCAATTATATCACCATACTACAAATCTAAATGCATTACTCATCTCAGTCCAAGAATCAATTGAGTTATCTGGACAATGCTTTGTACCAATCCCTGACATCTTCCTCCAAGGTATGGATGAACAATTTGATAAATACATCTTCATGTTTTATCTCAAAGTCTTCCATCATATTGATAAAAAGCTTTAGATGTTGATCACCAGTAATAGCATTGTTTCCTTGGAACTTTGGCATTTTGTTCCTTACATCTTGAGGCACTGCATTTGGATATCCAGCCATTCCCACAAAATTTATAGGTCCAAATGTGTTTACAACAAAATGGGGTCTGGTTGGGGGCAAGACCATGTTGTTTTGAGGAGGTGACCCTGGAGGGGTGACAAATTGATGAGGAGCAGAGGGTCTTTGAAACACAGGGGTGTAACTCTCAAAATGGGTATCCCCTAAAGGCCTAGTTTCTTGGAAATCCCTATTAGCTTCAGAAAAGACAGGAGCAGAGTGTGAATCAAACCTTTCAAAATCAAATGAAGGCCCCTCTCCAGTTGGAGAGTTCAATTCCAAAAAGAGGTTACCTGATTTAGAAACACTTGAACTGCAATCTTCAATAATAGGCTGGTCACTTTCATCAATGGAGATCCCCTTTCTTGTCTTCTGATCTCCAATAGCTCTCCAGGATTTTCTTCCTTCTAATTTTGCTTTTCCTAGCTCTGCAAACAATGTCCTAGCAGGATCCCTGGCGAAGAAAGATCTTCTTCCTTCCAGCTTTGCAAATATTAGTAACAAATTTGACTTTGACAGAGTTTAAGACACATGGTACTTATTAAAATCAGATCAATAGGGAGTCAACAACTAAGGATTTCCACCTTAGTTGTGCTTATGCACAATATGATCTGCCAAATGTTTGTCAATGCTAGAAATTGGAAGTGAAAGGTTCTAGCTTTTCTTTACCCAGATTTACTAAATGAAAGCTAGTGCACTAGGTGTAAAGAATGAAGGAACTTACACACAACACTTGGAGCATACAAGAAGTGTTTTACCAGGATTTTGATTTTGAACTGAACTCCCTGGAAACGGCACTAGAAGCGTGTTTTTGACGGGCTAAATAAATATGAACTGGCAGTGAATCAAAAAGTAGTCTCAGCAACTTAAATAACTCCATGGAAATGGCGCCAATGCATGTTGGTACCCAAATTTAATCTCCTTCAAAGGGCCGACCAACATCATGGATTTGATAGGACACTCAAAGGTAGATAAATAAGCATACATGTATTTTGTAGCCGAGGAAGCAATCTATCTGACTTGTTAGCACTCAAGTTTTGAAAGGAGAGGGTAGCACCTTGAAAGGATGTGATCTGATCCTAACTATTTTAGGTTGTGCCTTTCAACCAAGGTAAGAGAACCTATTTTGTAACCTTTTAATTATTGAAGAATAATGATAAGTCCCTCTTTTTGCATAAATTTAATAAGAAGGCCTTGGGAAAATATGATCAATAAACCATATCTGACTCTCACGAGTTATCACTTCTAGATCATGGAGATGATTTTCACAACAAGGTAAAGGTTAATAAATACATTTGAAACCCTAATTGCTTCTGCATGTTTTAGTAACAGAGATTATAACATTTGTATACACACATGAAAAACATGGGGGTAGCATTAGTTTTGTTTTAAATTAATTTTGGTGCGAAGTGAAGCAGGATAAATTTGATTATACCAAATCTTTGAGGAACCTTAAAAAATGGAAAGTTAAACCAACAAAATGCCACAGAACAACTAAAATGTTTCTTTAACCAGAATATGTGCTTCAATGCAGGACCATATTAGCACTCTTTCACACAATATTTGAGATTCTATCACGAAGGCTCGAGTTAGAAAATATGACAAAGCATCAAGATCTGAGTCAAATCACGCCTAAGGTACACCCAGAGGATTATAGACAATCTCTATCAACAGATGAAAGAAAAGTGATTTTAAATTGTTTATTCCAATTCTAAATGAAAGATCTTCTAAGAAATAAAATTATAGATGCCACTAAACTGTCACCAGGATTGAGGCCGGTGTGATTGAATCAGATTTAATACAAGATTACAACAAAAACAAGAAGAACTGCTTGCATACATTCATAAATAAAACAAACACATCTTGCTTAAGAAAACACACAATAACTCAAATTTGATTAAATCTATCAGTAGGGGAAAGTTTCTAGAACAATCTTAGAGCTTGTCAATGGCTGTACACTTGCAACCACCTTGACATGATCAGATTTTAATACAAAAGAGATATACAAGCTGTTGTAAATATCTCCCCCCGGGTCGATATAGACAAACAGGAGAATATAGAAATCAAAGAAGCTCAAATCCCTGACATTGGCCAAGGTGCACAGGGAAGTGGCACATGACAATGGATGTCGACAAGGTAAAGGATGCGCCCTTGGCGCACGGAAATGGTGCATGACAATGAGTGTTGACACTAAAATGTATGCGCCAAGGCGCAGGAAAGTAGCGCACAGAAGTGGCGCATGACAATGGATGTCGACAGGGTAAAGGATGCGCCCTTGGTGCACGGAAATGGCGCATGACAATGAGTGTTGACACTAAAATGTATGCGCCAAGGCGCAGGAAAGTGGCGCACAGAAATGAGTGTCGACATGGAAAAGGTTGCGCCCTTGGCGCACGGAAATGGCACATGACAAGAGTGTCAACAGGGAAAAAGTTGCACCCAAGGCCTTGGCGCATGTAAGAGGATGTCGACACACACATGGATGCGCCTATGGCGCACCTTCAGGAGGCGCAACATTTTGAGCGCTGACAGGAAGCAGACCCTGGCGCAGATATTCAGATGGCCATAACTTTTGACTGGGAGCTCGGATTCATGCAAGGTTGGACTTTTTGGAAAGCTTACGAGGTCCTCTATCCAACTACGACTGGATATCTTTAATTGGGTGAGAAAAAATTCTTAAAAATGTGAAATACAGTTCGCCACTTTCTGGGTTCGCTAGGGTTCTCACCTACCACCATAATGAGATAATTAAATGCAGTCTGGAGGTGGTTGGGGTAGATTTCAAATTTTCTCTCTTCTCCCTCTCTCATTCTTCCTATAAATTGTAAGGAGGGGCTTCTTTCTGGTGGTGGTTCATCTTTTCAGCTCTGCCCTCCCTTCTTTTTCTTCTCCAGGGTTGAAAAAATGGAGTTCGAACCTCCTCCCCTGCTCTGTAATGGCGTTTTTGCCTTTTACTATTGAAATGATGTTCTGTGCAAACTTCTGGAGCAACAAAAACATGTTTTGTGATGCATCTGTCCATCCTTGCTCATTTTTTGCTTGTTTTCTTCTTGCCTCTCTTCATTGCAGGTATTTGTGCATGTTCTAATGTTCATTACAGGTCTGGAGCTGTGTTCATGGAGTTTTGGGACATTTTCTGTGTGAAATCTATCCTTGGGTTTGTGATGCGTCTGTCCATCCTTCCCATTGCTCACCTCTCCTTGTTCCATGGCAGTTTTGATAGATGTTCAACATTCTCCTTCTCTGGTGTATCACCGTTTTAGTGTAGGCTTTTGCTGTTTTTCCCTTTTCTCTCTCTCTCTGTCTCCTTGGCATGGTTAGATTAGGTTTAGATTAGCTTGCCTGCACTGGAATAGCTTGTGGCAGGTAGTTTAGGAGCAGGAACCAGCCTTCTCTGGAGATTCCTCTCTCATTTTACAAGTCCCACACTTGGAGAGAGGTTTCAATGTTGTGCAATCACACTGGATGCTAGAATGATCAACCTAGAAGCCTGATCAGCATCCAGGGGTGCTGTGATTTTGCAACAACAGTTTTGGCACGCCCAGTGGGACCTTAGAGGTCTTCCACTTCATCTTTTGCAGGTTGGTGTGTTCCTGTGAAGATTTCAGCCTTTGGAGGCACTTGCAAACACATCTGGCGACTCCATCTGATCAATAACCCATTCTCTGAAGTTGCAGACCTATTTTTCATCCATTCCCACCCATCTTTCTTTCCATCTCTTTCATTCTTTTCCATTCCATGAAGTTGTGCAATCATGACTTCATTTCCATCATGGAACTCACATTTACAACAGCAGTAATATATCACACCTCCAACATGTTTTTTAAATCCTCCAAATCAGCATTTTGAACAAATTCAAAATCAGCATGCATACCCATATGAGCAGCAATGCCAAAATCAGTTTGGCTATGGAGCTTTCCAAGAGCAAGAGTATGCATATAATGAAGACAATCAGATGCAAGATGCTGGTCTGTTGGAGAAAATCCAAAAGATGGAGGTAAAGATGGTGCAGTCCAGAGCAACAGCTCAAATGAGAGCTTTCAGAATTGGTTGCAGGACTCCTTGTCCATGGGGAGGCCCTTTTCCAAGACACTTCAGCCCTCAGGAGAAGCTGGACTTCATGATGAAGATGCTGCCCCAACTTGCACAATGGACAGCAGAGATAGAGGCCTATACACTTGTTGTTGAACAACCTTGTCAATGGGTAAGTTCTACACCATCATCTGGTTTTTCTCTTCCCATTACTCAAGCAGCACCATCTCATTTGGAATTGCAAATTCTAAATTCTCCATCTGTTGTCCCAAGTGTTGAATCCATTTCTCCACCTCTCAGTCTTCCACCACACCTCAATTCTTCTTTCCTTTTTCCTTCCAAACAGTCATCCCCTCCACAAGAGCTAAAAGAAATACCCCCTCCTCCAAAGAAACAAGAGTTTTTCTACCACCACCAAAAAATTTCCAAATCAATTGAGTTACAACCCATCCCTCCTCTTGCATTCCCAATTCCATGTGGGGAAGAAGAAATTGCAAAAATCAGTCATCAAGGCCAGCAAGAGGAAGAGCCAAGAAGAAAAGAAATGACAGACAACTTGAGGGTTTGGGCTGCCAAATTTGGGATGACAAAGATCCCCTTGATGGTTAAGCCTACAGAAGAGATGGGAGTTGGAGAACAAATGGTGGTCAGGACTGATTTTGTTGCAGCAGAAGAAAGAAGATCTTGCAGTCCCAACTTGTCCTCTAGAGCAGCAGATTGAAGAGTTTGACTTGGACTTGAAAAACTTCATGCTGGAGGAAGAGTTCAATCAAGAGCAAGATTGTCTTCAAACATTGGAGGAAGGAGAAGCTGCTCCAAATCCAAAAGAAGAGGAGCACATCCCAGATGTGGAGGAGAAAAGTGCAGATCCAAGGGCTTTGAGCACAAAACAGGCTACAGGAGAACCTTCAGTTCTTCTTTCTACTTCACCTCTCTCAAGTTCTAGTACTGAAGAGGAGTTTGATCTCTCAAACTCAATGTTGGAGGGAGAAAGAAACCATGGTGGTCAAGTTGCAGATCAAGAGAACACCATGGGAGAGATTGAACATTTGCAGCAGGACAGCCATGAGGCAGTTTATCTGTCAGATTTGGAGGACTGTTTTGATGGAGAAGAGCCGGTTGAGTTTCCACCATTCTCTCTTTCATCATCCACATTCCAAACACAAGAGTCTGCTGTCATGAAGGAGAACATTCATTTGCAGCAGCCTGCATCTTATAGCAGCTCTTTGGAACCAAGATTGGAAGATTTTAATCTTTCATGTTCTTCATTGGAGGAAGAGAAAGGACAAAATAATTTCACCATTTCTTCCACACCATCCACCCAGGAAGGTCTACAAGAAGACTCCATTTTTGGAGTTGAAAATCAGAGCTATGGGCATATCAAACGGATCAGACCTTGCCCAATCAGGTATTTGGCTTCATTGGAGCCAAAGGAGAAGTCACAACCAGTCATGCTTGCTTCTGAGCATGAGGATGAGCTACAAAGTACCAAGGATCAGCTGTCATACCTCTTCAATCCAAATGCAGAGCAACTAAAAGAGGTATTGAATTTTCCTTCAGCTGATACCTTGATGATTTGGGTGGAAGACCAACTTCTTGTTGATTTTCCACTCATCCTAACAGCCATGATCAGTGCCAAATCAATTGCATGGCTGCCACTTTTGAGAAAGGGAAGCTATTTCTCACAACCAATTGCAGGGTTTGTTTAGCTTGCCTTTGCTCCAGTTAGAGTAAGGTAGGTAGGTTTTCTTTCAGCAGAAGAAGTGCTTATGCACACTCTGCATGTTCCATTTGGAGCATGTATGATTTTCAGTTTTGTACATATTTTTTGGTGTTGCTGGGTTTGCTCTTGCACAGTTCATTTCAGTGGCATTTTGGTGAGAACAACTCTAAGTTCAATGGGTTTCAAGTGGCTCAGAAGGGATTTTTCAAAGTTCAGATCAGTTTTCAGGCTTGCTTATGACTCCATGCCCAATGGATTGCTAAAAGGCCACTGATCTTCTACCTAGCAGGCAGGTGACCCCGTTGAGTCGCCAAATTGTTGTAAATATCTCCCCCCGGGTCGATATAGACAAACAGGAGAATATAGAAATCAAAGAAGCTCAAATCCCTGACATTCAAAAGGCACACAGGCAAAGTGGCGCACAGAAATGGATGTCGACAGGGTAAAGGATGCGCCCTTGGCACACGGAAATGGCGCATGATAATGAGTGTTGACACTAAAATGTATGCGCCAAGGCGCAGGAAAGTGGCGCACAGAAATGACAATGGATGTCGACAGGGTAAAGGATGTGCCCTTGGTGCACGGAAATGGCGCATGACAATGAGTGTTGACACTAAAATGTATGCGCCAAGGCGCAGGAAAGTGGCGCACAGAAGTGAGTGTCGAAATGAAAAGGTTGCGCCCTTGGCGCACGGAAATGGCGCATGACATAGAGTGTCAACAGGGAAAAATTTGCACCTTGGCACATGTAAGAGGATGTCGACACACACATGGATGCGCCTATGGCGCACCTTCAGGAGGCGCAACATTTTGAGCACTGACAGGAAGCAGACCCTGGCGCAGATATTCAAATGGCCATAACTTTTGACTGGGAGCTCAGATTCATGCAAGGTTGGACTTTTTGGAAAGCTTACGAGGTCCTCTATCCAACTACAACTGGATATCTTTAATTGGGTGAGAAAAAATTCTTAAAAATGTGAAATACAATTCGCCACTTTCTGGGTTCGCTAGGGTTCTCACCTACCACCATAATGAGATAATTAAATGCAGTCTGGAGGTGGTTGGGGTAGATTTCAATTTTCTCTCTTCTCCCTCTCTCATTCTTCCTATAAATTGTAAGGAGGGGCTTCTTTCTGGTGGTGGTTCATCTTTTCAGCTCTGCCCTCCCTTCTTTTTCTTCTCCAGGGTTGAAAAAATGGAGTTCGAACCTCCTCCCCTGCTCTGTAATGGCATTTTTGCCTTTTACTATTGAAATGATGTTCTGTGCAAACTTCTGAAGCAACAAAAAACATGTTTTGTGATGCATCTGTCCATCCTTGCTCGTTTTTTGCTTGTTTTCTTCTTGCCTCTCTTCATTGCAGGTATTTGTGCATGTTCTAATGTTCATTACAGGTCTGGAGCTGTGTTCATGGAGTTTTGGGACATTTTCTGTGTGAAATCTATCCTTGGGTTTGTGATGCATCTGTCCATCCTTCCCATTGCTCACCTCTCCTTGTTCCATGGTAGTTTTGATAGATGTTCAACATTCTCCTTCTCTGGTGTATCACCGTTTTAGTGTAGGCTTTTGCTGTTTTTCCCTTTTCTCTCTCTCTCTGTCTCCTTGGCATGGTTAGATTAGGTTTAGATTAGCTTGCCTGCACTGGAATAGCTCGTGGCAGGTAGTTTAGGAGCAGGAACCAGCCTTCTCTGAAGATTCCTCTCTCATTTTACAAGTCCCACACTTGTAGAGAGGTTTCAATGTTGTGCAATCACACTGGATGCTTTGAATGATCAACCTAGAAACCTAATCAGCCTCTAGGGGTGCTGTGATTTTGCAACAACACAAGCTTCTCAAATGGCTTCTGAAAATGATGGGCTCTGTCAAGATTTTTCTATTAGAAAATTTAGTCCCAACCCCTCACACTCAAACTTCTAACCTGCAACCCCTTTACATGAAAAATTCGTGCCATTTATAAAATTTACAACAGGGACCATTTTCCCTCCAAAATACAGGCCTTGAGTGCTACCAGTGCTTTCCATGATCACGATCATGATTCTCAGAATTAGATCTGCACAAATTTACCAGGTGCTCGAGGGGGTAGATTTCATCGAATACCTCTCGAATTTAACTCCTTCCTCTAGTAGATTACTCTTTCTTCAATTTTCCAACCACTTTCGCCCCTAATCTGTCAAATATGACTCCTTGCATGCTCTGGAGAAGAAAAATGGAAAATCCGTTCGAGCACGATAGTTAGACCATTTTAATGGTGAAAAACGTCTTCTAAATCTTCCCACCAAACTCAGATATCAAGATTAACTTCCCCCTTTGCTTAGCGTGTAGGAAAGACCAAGAAATCATGAAAGCTTGCACTTCCAGGCATGTTTTAGAAAAATGGGGGGAAAATTAGATTTAGACTCTCAGCTGCTGTTGATCTTTACTTTGAATTTGGGCCATCCACGTGGAAGATTCAAACTTAAAAACAAACCCAGGGACTTCCGTTGACTTTTTACAACTTTTGAAAAAATGGAAAATAATTTCATTTTGCTCTGCACCTCCGCCCTTAGGAAATGATCCTGACACATGTTCGAAGGTGGGCCCTAGCAAAACCGCGGCCAAATTCTACCATTTGACCCTCTTTTTGGAAAAAGAATTTTTTTCCAAGTTTTCCCCACAGCTCCACCCTTCTGCTGTTGATCGGGGCAAAATATTGACTATTTCCCTCATCAGGCTTGCGGGCCATTTTGATGTTTTAACTCCTTTTCTCCCAAAAGGAATTTTTTCCAAATTTCCCCCAAGAGTCTGCACCTCCGGCGTTGAATGGAGCAAGCTTCGACCCTTCCTCTATTGGGCTTGCAGGCCATTTTTAAATTTTAATCCTTTTGAGGACAAGAGGCAAAAATCCAAATTACCTCCGATGGTCCGCTTCCCCACATTTTGACTTTTTAAACTACCACGTGTCACCATGGCGCACCTTGAGATGGTCCCAAAAATTTGATACCTTGAACGAGCGCGGGCTCGTCATGTGTCCTGTTCTAGAAAATTTTGTCTGAATGCTTGAAGCTCAGTGGAAGGCGCCACGTGTCATGCTCCGAGGTAGTCTCCTTTGGTCATTGAAAAGTCTAAGAAAAATGCAAAGAGAGCGGAGGCCTCCATGTGTCATCCCGGCGCTTCTTTAAAATGGTCCCCAAAGCGGAAACCCTGAATGAGCGCGAGCTCGCCACGTGTCCTATTTCGCCAAACTGTACCAACTGCATAAAAAAATTTCTAAGTCCGGGGAAAAGTAGTGGAAACCTCCACGTGTCCTCCTGGCGCTACTCCAAAGCCAAACCAAAAAGTAGATCCTCAAACAAGTGCCGCTCCGCCACATGGAAAATTTTTGAGTTGAGGCTTTCTATGAAATTTTTGAAGTACCCAGCCGAGCCGCATCCAACCAAAAGGTGCCACATCCCCTGTTGATGCAAGGATGTAAATTTGACCAGGAGAAATGCCCGTCAAACCATAAAATACAGAAAAACGATCATTCAAGTTCGAAAATGAAAATTTCTCCATGGACAAAGAGTTAAGAAATATTACAAGGCTCAAATCTGTTTCTCAGAGATACATCCATTAATTTTCCTTCAAGTACTTAGGGCAGAAGCAACAAGGAAGACAAATCCCGACCGTGTAGAACAGAAGACAACGGAGAACCCGAGTTACATACCTTTTCGAGAGGAATAAAGAAACAAGGAGAAAACCATGGACCCATAAGTGATCTATGACCCAAGAACAGATTAAAAAGGCAACAAGGATTAACAGACACAACACGAGGAAAAAGAAAGTGACAAAGGCCGTAAATCGATAGATTTTCAAAGGCAAATTGGGGCGAGACTATTTTGAGCACCAACCGAAGGAAATCATTAATAAAAGTTGAAGTGTCATTTGATAATTTTAGGATAGTTGCTTTGAGTTCAAAGTTTTGCCCTCACATTATCAAATGAAAAGGGCATATATGAATAATATATATAAAAAAGGAGTTTTTAACACATTAAAAAAATACATAAGTATGTCTAAAAGAAAAATGAGTATGTTATTCGAAAATTAGTGTTGAAGTCATGAACACGACAAATAAATCATATCTGACACCGACTGAGATGCTAGTTGTTCTGCGTGCAGAAGGAAATTATTAATACAAGTCGAAGCGCCATTTAATAATTTTAGGATAGTTGCATTGAGTTCAATGTTTTGCCCTCACATTCTCAAAAAAAGGGACGTAACGAGAATTGCGCCAAACGGAGCTCTCGCTAATAGCCGTCCCATAACCAATGTCATAATGGGTTAAATCTGCCATGAACATAGAGATAAATTTATGTCCCTTGGGTTAAATTTGACTTCCATTTAAACGTTTGTCATGGTTTTAACCGTAAAATACGTACAAATATTTGAAAAGAATGTCACATGCGACTTGCATATTTTATGTTTGGCCGTCATTTTTCCTATACATTTATATACAAACTATACCAATATATATTCAAACTAATTAATTATATGTAAAAATATTCTCAATGTATTTTATTAAAAATGTAAAAAATAACATTAATTGATATGTGAAATAAATATATGAATTAGATATAAGGTGTTTTTAGCACATTAAAAAAAATACAGAAATTGACCAAAAGAAATACAAATATGTTATTCAAAATTAATGTTGAAGTCCCAAACAAGACGAATAAATCATATCTCGCATAGATTGAGCCAGTAGTCGTGTTGCCCACGTAAGGATATTTTAAATAAAAGTTAAAAGTGTCATTTGATAATAATTTTTTTTAGAAATTCTATTATATCAATTCATATTTATTAGTATATATCTAAAATTTCTTTGGGTAATATTAATATGCGATTGTAAAAGAAAAACTAACATTAAAAATAATGAATAGAACTAACATTAAAAGTAAAAAATAATTATAATATTTAATTGATGAGAAAAATGTAAAATCAAATCTAAAATAATGTTCCACCGTGATAAATACGTCTAAAAATATTTTCCCAAAAGAAGTTCGAGTTGTATAACATTTAAAAAAATATTTAAAAATTACAAATACTCGAAGCTTTATCCACATGCATGGATCACACATGAAAACAAAACAGGAGATTAAATGAAAAATATGGTAAAATAATTTTACAGTATCAATTCATTCGATGGATTTGCTTTTTGTTCTTCTGTATTATTGTGGCCTTTATATTGCAATTGTTCCCCTACTATAAGAGCCACTGTTCTGGTTATGCGCGGTTAAACAGATACAGGTACGGATTTGTCAGGTTAAATGGGCCTGTCATTTTTTCCATTCCAATTAAGATAACAAAATTATCCATTCCAATTAGGAGTATCAATCTCTCTCCTATCTTTCTTCGGTAGGAAGCAAGCAAGAAGCTGTCAGACAGGTTTTCATTTCGAGGGTTTTAACGCTATAAAATTTCAGATTATAGCTCTCAATTTCTCATCTTCTCAAGTCTTCGTGTCATGGATGAATCAATATTTGTTCTGCATTTTTTTATTGTCGCGGCATTTAGATTAGCCAAGTATCCAAAAATATCCATTGTGACAGGGGTTTCATTGTCGTAGGGCTAAAAGTTACGCAGGATCCATGATTAGCTCATTTTTCCCGGTATGTATTGGGTTTCACGATTTTCTATTGTTTGGCTCGAAATCTAGGGTTTTAGGTTTTGAGTTTTTGTGAAAAAATGACTGGTGTGGGGAAAGACACCAGTTGTGGTGAAAGCTATGTTCAACATTATATATGGCCACATTAATGCCACGTGGATACCTCAATAACACAGTAATACATTACTTACCATTTTCCTACCCTCCTACGTTTGTTTGTTCCCCTTTTTAATGGATATATTTTGCTAATGATATTTATGGCTATTTATTTTCAATGTTTACAATTATTATACATAAATTTCAAACATTGTACATGCTCACAATCAACATAAAATTGAAATAATAAAATATGAAACATGTCAAATTATGAAATATATATTAGTGTAACTCCATGCATAAAATGTTGGAAACATTTCAATTACATGAATGTAATTGAGTAAATATAATTCCTAGTACGAACACAAGTCAAAAATTACAAGCGAAGACCATCCAAAATATAAATTGAACGGTGTATGGAACAAAACAAATACTATCATTATATATTGTGGAAACATTTAATTATGAGTAACTGTAGGTAGTATTGTCCTATGATACTATTGATGTTGGACTCGGTTTCCCTGTTGATGTTGGATTTTCTTTCCCCGATGACAAATGATTCAATTTCCCCGTTGAAAAGGAATTCAGTCCCCTTGTTGTTAAAGGATTTGGTTTCCGTGTCAATGTTTGTATCCATGGTGGCATTGGAAAGGAGTTACTAGGAATGTGTGATACATACCGAGAGGGAATTGCATAAGAGCTATTAAGAAGCGATGCAAGTGTTCCAATTTGAGCATACCCTAGGATTTGAATATTCATCAAATCTTGAAAAATCCTTTAATTCTCATTCTCTATTGGATATCTTATGTGCGTCTTCTTTTCATAATCCCTTAATTGGTTTTCAAGATCTCTCCCCCTCTTCTCTTAATCTTTCCTTTTCTGGTTCGATGACTTCTCAATCTCTTTTTCTTGCTCCCTAGCACACTTCTCTCTTTCTCTTTCAATATTCTCTTACACTTTTTTCTTTTTCTGTAACTCTAACAACCTTTTTTCCTTGAGCCATTTCGTTTTTCTTTAACTTCAGTTTTTCTTTCTCCTCCTTGTTTCTTTCAGTGTCAGCCAAAATCTCCATGTATTCATATACAATCAAAATTTGTGAGTGCCTACTTAGCTTAATAGATTTTTTTCAATCTTCAACTCTTGTTTTTCTTATGATCTCCCTTGGATACCACAAAAATTGAGAAATTAACTTATCATGCCCGTGTCAGTTTTGAGTTTCTTCAAGCACTTGAGGCCCATGATGTAGAAGTTTTGATTTAACTTCAGGTACTTGTGAATCCTTTTCAAATTCAACTCCATATTGTTCACCCTCTTCTCCACATCAGCATAGAAATTAATTTTTTTATTGTTGGTCTAACCCTTCAGGAAAGGAAGGAAAATTCAAGCTCTGATCGTCTGTGATAGAACATATTTTGTAACCCAAACTTTTCATGACATCCTCTAGCCATAAATGTGGGTTAACGTGACTTGGAAAGGTTAAGTCATTACTGCTTACAAAATATGTAGAACATTCATTATTGTTAATGATGTTGCTTGCATTTATAAAATCACCATTTAACTCTGCCCTATGTATTATAGTTGCCTTTGTATCCTCTCTTGATTTAACATTCTACATGAATTGAGTTTCAGGTACCACCTCTTCATTATTAGTTAATTCTTGATTCATTCCTTGAGAGAGGATCAAGATGTTTGTGATAGCATCAACATCTTTCTCACCTTCCATGTCAAAATCTTGGCTACATGCCATGTCATTTATAAGAGCATCATAATTTAATGGCCAAATACCAATCCTTTTGAAGCTTGCAATTATGTTAAAAGGTATTAGTGACCCTTGTAAGGATCTACTTGAAAGCTCATCCATCTCAAACCTTTAAACATATTCCTTTCTATTCCTTGCCATCCCTCTCAGCTATAAAATATTTATTGAAATGGTTGAACACACTCACATCAAGAGGCTGTAACTAATGACTAACCAATTTATTGGGCTCCTTCATAGTTTGGAATGCCACATGGATGCCATGGACATAAAATATTAATAGATGTTTTTTAATTGGAGAAACACCTCTTAGTATAGATTATGCAAAATGACAAAGAAAATTAAAAAACAACTCCTTTGTCATCCATGCATTTATATTGTGTAGCCATGCATGCCCCTGGTTCACAAATTTTAATATATTTCTTAAGTATTCTCTTTCCCTTGAACAAATAAAACCTAGTATTCACAAACCTATTGCATTGACACAACATAATATAGTGATGCACTCCTTACTCTTAGGTATTAACTTTTGGATATTTTGGCTTCCCCTCTTAGCATTAACATACATTCTGTAATTTCTCCCAGCCTACAAACCAATCTTGTCACAATTCCAAAATTTATGAGCACCAAATGTGTAAGTTTCATAACATTTGGACGAGTTGTAAAATTTTGTTATTATTGCCTCAACTGTCTCATTTGTTCAAATTGCAAGATCAAGATGTCATTTTAAAAATATATACCAGTGTAGACACTAAATCACGCACTTTGCGTATACTTCTAGGTCCTAATCACATACTACTATTCATATGATTCCTAAGCGAGAAACATATTAATGATCCACTTTCGTTGGCCTCTTTTCTTTCTTTATTGTTTTGTTCTTAGCTTTAAATACCCTATTTCCCAATCTAACTTTAGATACTTCAGATGTTTTGAGTCTGGGCACCAACACCCCCATCCCCTCTAGGCGTCCCCGACCTCTTTGTTTCTTGCTCACATATTTTGGGTCTTTTATAGTTGTTGGGAATTTTTTTTCTTATGGGTTGACCTTTTAGTGGTTAACTACGAAATTCAAACAAGGGAATCATTTAAATACAAAGTTATGTGACCATAATAAAGGAACGGGCTCTAAAAATCTACTACTATCATGTAAGGTTACATCCAAAGGCATTTCAAGAGCATTAAAGCATCCATTCAAGGGACAAGGGAATACATTATTTTTCATACACTGTATAGGAGGGGAAGTTCATTTTTCCATGCACACATCTACTTACATTTTCTACATCTAACTATTACTTGTTATCAAGTGCATCTTACATAAGAGCCACCTAGGGCATGATTTTACACACATGCCTACAGAACTACACGGAGTCTGAAATGTAGTGTAGCACATGGATCATAAGTTCACTCAGTCAGGTGACTTATGGGGTCAATTTGAATCCCCATTTGCATCTTTTTTATTTTTAGGATTTTAGTGTTTTGGGGTTTTGCAGGTTCTCTTTCTATTTGCAGGTCAAAGAAAAATATTGCGGACTTAGTGCGACATACATGCGTTCAACAGAGAAGGGAAACAACATAGAAACAACACTGTAAAAGTCATTTTCTGAGGTTCTAAGAAATCACGGGTGCCAAACAATGGTCTATAGTGCCTAGATGCCCCTGACCTAATCCAAGCGCCCCGTTATAGCATGTTTTGACAATTCTATATTTTTCTGGGCTCAGTTGTGACCATCTGTCTTCCTATTCCACTAGTTTTCTAGCTCGACAAATCTTCAGGATTATTACGAAATCATCTGAGTATGCCATCCCTTCTATTTCACTTATGTTTTTGAATTTAATTTTTTATTGTTTAGGTTAGATTCGTACTTTATTGCATATTTATTTCATTGTGACTCTGAAATTATAATTTAACATTTATTTCCAATATTTTTAATCATTTAGTGAACTCGTCGCTTGATTCCAACCATCTTTCTACATTTTTATTCTTATGTGCATCACTTGTATGGTTGTTTTGGGACTTTTGAGCCTCTCAAGCTTCCTCCATATTCCTGTATAGTTTCTAAATCAATGGATGAAACCAATAATCCATTTTCTAACTCTCAACAAGTTCCTCTCAAAATAATTGAAGCATCTAATAGTGAGCATGCATATGATTAAACATAAATGTTGATCAATAACAATTGGGCAAGCTCATAAATTTTCATCAAGCTTTGCGTAATAATCCTTCCCATATCCCACATATTCTTCATTCTTTGATTGATGTTAAACACTCTCATGATGATGCTTCAACACCTCTTGTATGTTCTTCCTCAATTGCCATGGCCTCCACCCAACCCCCTCATATTCCTGCTTCCATTCCTACTACTACCATTCAAATCATTCCACCTAATGATTCTAATGCACAACCTAGTGCTTCTTCAAATACACATGATTTAACTTATTTATATTAGGATTTTCAAACTAAAATTCTTCAACTTTAATTGGCCACTCTCATGCATCCCCATCTATAGATTCCACATTACTACTTCACAGTCCTTTCACACCTTCCATTTCCTCTTATTCACTTCCTCTTAATTTCGTCACTTCCAAGCTGTCCATTTTCAAATGCCATGAGGACCCTCAAGAGCATGTTCGAGAATTTCATGTATCATGTCTAGATTATGTGAAGGATCACACTTTACTAGAAAATTTCTTGCCTCATAGTATTCAAGATTATGCAATATGTCTTGGGGTGTGGAGCCTATTTTTGGTCTTCTTGAATTAGTGTTGAAGTGTTGGAGCTCGAATGGTTAAGTTTGGAGACTTCAAGAGCATTCTCTAGTCGTTTGTTGTGACATTGTTGTGTCATCATTGTGTCGTTACTGCGCCATTGTTGTTAATATGTTATTAATTAGCTATTAATGTCGGGACATTTTTTCCAGCCCTGGGAAGTTGAAAGGTCGTGACTTTCAAAATTCTAGGGTTGGCTTTAGGGCTTCTTAAAAGGATTGTAATCCTATAAATAGAGCTGTTAGGGTATCTTGAAGATATTTTGAGTGTTCAATAGGTCTTGAGTCTTAGTGATCAAGAGGTGATCAAGGGTGATCAAGGTTAAGCAATTAGATGTCAATTGTGGTTTAGATGTGGTTTAACATCTTTGGAATTCTGTTGTGAGTTCATAACTAAGAGAAAACTGTGAGAGTTGTTTTACTCTTTTTGATAATAAAATCTAAGCAAGTTTTTGGTGGATGTAAGCCCACATTGGGTGAACCACATTAAATCTTGTCTTGTCTTCTTTTGTGCATTATTTATTTATGTTGTTTTATTTTTGCAAGTATAATTTTTCTATATAGTTTCCTACTATTGTGGTTTGAGGAATTGTTTCCGCATATTTGTTCTCTAATTCCTAATAATTGGTATCAGAGCTTTGGTGGTTTTTGCTGAAGTTGTAAATCACAAGGAAAGTTTAGCTTGAGTGGGAGCTATGGCAAATGAGGGTAGATCGAGGGTTGAGAAGTTCAATGGGCAGAACTTTGGTTTGTGGAAGATGCAAATGGAAGATTACTTATATTAGAAGGACCTCCATGTTCCTTTGGTTAGAAAAGAAAAGAAACCTACAACCATGTCGGATGAGGATTGGGAGTTGCTGGATAGAAAGGCACTCGGGGCAATTCATTTATGCCTTGCATCTTTGGTTTCTTTCAACATATCACAGGAGAAGACCACGGAAGGTCTCATGAGTGCGTTGGGGAAGTTATATGAAAAACCCTTTGCTTCTAACAAAATATTTTTGATGAAAAAGTTATTTAATATGAAGATGTCTGAGAATGGTTCTGTTGCTGATCATTTGAATAAATTTAATATGGTTGTGAGTATGTTAAACTTAGTAAAAATTGGCTTTGTTGATTTTGGTGCTCCTTACCAGATAGTTGGGACAACTTGGTTATGGCTGTAAGCAATTCAGTGTCTAATAACTCAAAGCTGAAGTTTGAGGATGTAATAGGTGTGATCCTAAGTGAGAAAATGTGAAGAAAGAGCACCAGAGATTCTTCTACTTCTGGAAACACTTTGACGGTGGAGAAAAGAGGGAGACAAAAGAACAAAGGGAAAGGTAACCATGGGAAGTCGAATGATCATGGAAGGTCAAAGTCCAAGAGTAAGTTAGAATGTTGGCACTGTGGGAAGGTTGTTCATGCTAAGAAATATTGTTGGGATCTTCGGGATAAGAAGAACAAGAAGGAGGAAACTAAAGAGGTAAATTTGGCAGCAGGTGATGTTTGTCAAGATGCCTTAATTCTTTCTCTAGATAATATTGTTGAATCTTGGGTGTTAGATTCAGGGGCTTCTTTCCATGCCACCCCACATAGACATTACTTTAATGATTTTGTTCAAGGTGATTTTGGACATGTATATCTTGGTGATGATGAACCATGCATCATAGTAGGGAAAGGTTGTGTTCGGGTGAAAATGCAGAATGAGAACACATGGCTACTTAAGGACGTCAAGCATGTGCCTAAGTTGAGGCGGAACTTGATATTAGTGGGATAACTGGGTAGTGATGGTTGTACGGTTTGTTTTACAATAGATTCTTGGAAGGTTACCAAAGGAGCTCTTGTGTTTGCAAGAGGTAAGAAAATTGGTACTTTGTATTTAACCAGTGATGCTGATTATTGCAATTAGTTGCTGCAGATGGAGATGAAACTTTGTGGCACTAGAGACTCGGTCATATGATTCATAAGGGCATGCAGATTATAAAGGACGGGTTTCTCGGATTAAAGGAGTTAGATTTGGACTTCTGTGAGGACTGTGTTTATGGGAAACAGAAGCGGGTGAGATTCCTCAAGGTTGGACCTACCAGGAAGGAGGGTAAGTTAGAGTTAGTGCATACAGATGTATGGGGGGCAACTAAGGTAAACTCTATTGGTGGGTTCATGTTATTACGTCACTTTCATTGATGATGCAACTAGAAAAGTTTGGGTATATTGCATTAGAAATAAATCTTATGTGTTTGAAACTTTCAAAAGATGGAAAGCTTTGGTTGAGAATGAAACAAGTCTCAAGTTGAAATGTCTCAGGGTCGAATAATGGAGGGGAATATTGCAGCAATGAATTTCTTGATTACTACTCGGTAAATGGGATCCACAGGCAAAGAACGGTTCCAAATACTCCATAGGAAAATGGAGTGTCAGATAGAATGAACAAGACAATCATGGAGTGTGCTAGGTGCATGAGGTTACATGTGGGGCTGCCACTCATGTTTTGGGTGAAAGTGGTAAGCACAACTGTTTATCTGATTAACAGAGGACCCTCTATGGCTTTGGATGGAGGTATACCTGAGGAGGCTTGGTCTGGTAAGAAAATGGATTACTCATTTCTTAGAGTATTTGGATGTGAGGTATTTTTTCACATTGATAAAGATGATAAGAAGAAGTTAGAGGCTAAATCTGAGAAATGCACCTTTGTTGGATATGGTGAAGATGATTTTGGTTTCTGTGTTTGGAGTCTTAAAGATAAGAAAATATTTCAGTCTAAAGATATTGTCTTTAATGAAAAAATCATTTATAAAGATCAATTGTAGGAACAGAAAGAGGAATCAAAGAAATAATACACAGTGTTAGAGGACATTGCGGACAGCAAGGTGTCCAAGGGGCCGATTCCGGTTCAGCATGTTCCAGTACATCTAGTTCAAGTACCTATTCATCAGGAACCCCAAACTCCTGAGGTGAGAAGGTCTTCTAGGGTAAGAAGGGAACCTGAACATTTTACTCCATCTTTGAATTATTTATTGCTCACTGACAGTGGAGAGCCAGAGTACTTTGAGGAAGTAGTGCAGGCAGATGCCAGGAAGAAGTGGGAGTAGGCCATGGATGAAGAGCATAGATCTCTTATGGAAAACCAGACTTGGGATCTGGTGGAGCTACTCAAGGGCAAGAGAGCATTGCAGAAAAAGTGGGTGTATAGAATCAAAGAGGAAGATGGAGGCAAGAAATGATACAAGGCCCGGTTGGTGGTCAAGGGATTTACACAGAAGAAAGGTATAGAATTTGATGAGTTTTTTCTCCGGTTGTTGAAATGACTTCTATTAGGACTGTTCTTGGTTAAGTTGCAGTAGAAGACCTGCACTTAGAACAGTTGGATGTGAAGACTGCATTCCTTCATGGTGAGTAAGAGGAGGAGTTGTACATGCAGCAGCCACCGAGTTATGAGGTCAAAGGGAAGGAGAGGTTAGTGTACAAATTGAAGAAGAGATTATATGGCTTGAAACAAGCTCCACGGCAGTGGTACACGAAGTTTGACAATTTTATGCAGGAGCAGGGTTACTCCAGGTGTCACTCAGACCATTATGTGTACATCAAGAAGTTTCTTGATGGTAGTTATATTATTCTGTGCTTGTATGTAGATGATATGCTTGTTGCAGGGAAGAACATGTTGGAAATAAAGGTACTTAAGAAACAGCTAGGTGACTCCTTTGCTATGAAGGATTTGGGCGCAAAAAGAAAAATCCTTGGTATGAGAATAACTTAGAACAGGAAGGAGAGGAAGCTGGTATTATTTCAAGAAGAGTACATAAAGAAGGTCTTGGAGAGGTTTAGTATGCAGGATGCTAAACCGGTTGGTACTCCTTTGGCATTTCACTTTAAGTTATCAAAGGAGCAGAGTCCAAAGACTAAGGAGGATAGAATCCAGATGTCTAGGGTACTGTACTCATCAGCAGTTGGTAGCTTGATGTATGCTATTGTATGCACTAGGCCTGACATTGCCCATGTAGTGCGAGTAGTGAGCAAGTTTATGAGTGATCCAGGTAGAGAGCATTGGCAGGCAGTAAAGTGGATCCTTTGGTATTTGAGAGGGACCATGAGAGCAAGCATTGTGTTTTGGTGGATCAAACACTACATTACATGGCTATGTAGATTCAGACATGGCAGGAGATTTGGACAATAGGAGGAGCATGACAGGTTATGTATTTATGGTTGGTGATACAACGGTGAGTTGGATTTCACAGTTATAAAAGGTTGTGGCTTTGTCAACCACAAAGGCTGAGTATGTTGCTGCCACAGAGGCAAGCAAGGAGATGATTTGGCTACAGTAGTAGTTGCTTGATGAGTTGGGTCATAAGAAGGAAGTTGGGAGACTACATAGTGATAGTCAGAGAGCTATTCATTTGGTGAAGAACTCTGATTTCCACTCTAGGATGAAGCACATTCAGCTGAGATATCATTTCATCAGGGAAGCTTTAGAAGAAGATAAGTTGAAGCTGGAAAAGATTCATACCAGTCAAAATCCTGCAGATATGATGACCAAGGTGGTCACAAGGGAGAAGTTGAAGTTGTGTTCAAATTTGATTGGCCTTCATGGTTGATAATGAAGGGTTAAGAACTTTTCTTAGTGGAAAGAGTCTCTAAGTGGGAGATTGTTGGGGTGTGGAGCCTGTTTTTGGTCTTCTTGAATTAGTGTTGAAGTGTTGGAGTTTGAACGGTTAAGTTTGGAGACTTCAGGAGCATTCTGCAGTCATTTTCTATGACGTTGTTGTGCCATCACTGTGTCGTTGTTGTGTCATTATTGCGTCATCGTTGTTAATATGTTGTTAATTGGCTGTTAACGTCGGGACAATTTTTCTAGCCATGGGAAGTTGAAAGGTCACGACTTTCAAACTTCTAGGGTCGGCTTTAGGGCTTCTTAAAAGGATTGTAATCTTATAAATAGAGTTGTTAGGGTATCTTGAAGATATCTTAAGTGTTCAAGAGGTCTTGAGTCTTAGTGATCAAGAGGTGATCAAGAGTGATCAAGGTTAAGCAATTGGGTGTCAATTTTGGTTTAGATGTGGTTTAGCATCTTTGGAATTCTGTTGTGAGTTCATAACTGAGAGAAGACTGTGAGAGTTGTTTTACTCTCGTTGATAATAAAATTTGAGCAAGTTATTGGTGGACGTAGCCCACATTGGGTTAACCACGTTAAATCTTGTCTTGTCTTCTTTTGTGCATTATTTATTTATGCTATTTTATTTCTGCAAGTACAATTATGCTATATAGTTTCCTACTACTATGGTTTGAGGAATTGTTTCTGCATATTTGTTCTCTAATTCCTAACAATATGTTGGTTCTATGATTTACCTGTCCACTTGGTAACATATTTTATGCATTTAGCCAATGATTTTCTTGCTCATTTATCTATTAATATTGGCTCTAATATCATATGCTCAAATCATGCAACTTAATAAAGGATCTAATGAACATCTAGCAGATTATGTATTGCAATATAAGAACAACTTAGATAAGATGTCTAATGTGCTTGTAGACTCTGAAATTCAATATTTATTTTTCCAAATTCTATTACCACCTCTCCAGGGGAGTGTTATCTTCGATACATCTCCATCATTCGATCATTTATGCCATACTCTTAAGCTACATGAACTATTATCCATAGGTAAGTATCATAAGCAGGCTTTATCTTCTACATGCTTTTAAAATAAATCAAGTTTCAAACCATCTACTAAACCTAATGAAGCTAAAGCTACTGTCAATGTTGTATATAATCCTGAAAAGCTTTAATGGTAATAACTTAAGCGTACATTTACTAAATTACCTTGTGCTCTGTATATTCTATTGCCATAACTAGTCTAGAGAAATCATATTACGCTTCCTCCTCCACTCAATATGGACCAATCTTATTCAAAATTTTGCAATAACAATTAATATTTCAGATGCAACTATCATTAGTGCATTGGGCATTCTACAGATTGATGTTTCAAACTTTGAAATCTTATTCAAGATCTTATTGATAATAATGAAATTAATCTTCCTAATCCTATGGCATCTACGCTAGCTAATGAAAATAAAAAACTCAAGATCTTCAACAATCCTCTACCTAAGCATAACAAGTAAGCATATGACTCTTCAGCCAATCATACATATCGCACAATACCTCCTCCTGCATCAGGGCTCTTGACTTTCTAGTTTCTCACTTTGAGGCATCTCCACCGATAATTGTATTTTCTGATCATGACTATCATGCTACATTTTCCTCTAACACATTACATAGCAATGCTTTAATTAGATCTAATACTATTAACAATATCATGATCAAATCATCACCTTCTATGTGTGTGTTTTGTTGCACTTATTTTTGTTATCAACTATCTGTGATTGCATATTTCATATCCAATGCCTAAATCATATGGTTATGTCAAGCTTCTAGTCACATTCATTCCTCTTACCATGCTTGTGCCTTTTCTTGTGGCACCTTCAGTCAAAGAGTGTGACCTTAGGTCTACCCAGGCTCCATGCAACTCAGGCTATCATTTCTATGAATCACTTGTGTTTAAATCTCATTCACAACACGTAAGTCATTATTATCAATGGTGTTCTGCCATGCACACCATAGCCGCAACCTCCTATTGAAGTTTCCATTACACTCGCTAGAGTATCTAGGTCCCCGCGAACTCTCAAATCTAAAGCACAATCTGCTCCTAGTGTGCCTATTCGTACACAACCTACTCGATCTCACAAGTCTACTGTTCCATCTGATTAGTCTAGGTCCATCACTCAGGAAGTTCCTTAATGTAGGTATACATCACCTCCTTTTTTTTCATCGAATAGGTATACATCACCTATGTGGTAGTAGAATTCCCAATACATTGGTGTTAGTCACAGAGTGCATTTTCATCGTAGTTTCAACCACGAGGGTGAGAAGGATCGAGATTGATCAGTGGAGGAAGAGTAATAAGATGACTATCGATAAGCTATGGCAATAGAAGACAAGGTGCATAAGGCAGTTTAGTAAAATCATGACTTGTGGGTTGTAATTGAAGCTTGTCAGGTCTAGAGACAACATTAAGAGTGGAATTTGCTTCAGTGGGCTTAGGAGATGGTTTGAAAGAAATTTATCATGAAACCCATTAGAAGATGAGGATGAAGAAGAATCATAGAATTTCAATTTTCCCATAGATAAAATGTTTCCTTCGCGCAATTTGAGTTTATGGCATAATTGATCAAAGCAGGGAGAGGTCTCAAAGATAACACTCTCTTAAAGTAGCGGTAAGAGACTTTGAATAAAGAGGTTTTGAAATTTGGAATCAACGATTACATTATTCATCTTAACAAGGTTGCACTTATAGTGTAAAACATCGTATACAAGGTGCTCGTTAGATCCTAGTTTGATTTGAGCTAATTGTGTATATTATATTTTAGTACCGACATTGATAGAAAAATGTTCAAGGCAAGCATCAGATAAATATGTTAAAGAGGTTACTGAATGAATAGGTTGATCATAGAACCAATGCATAGCATAATCTTACAAGCTTCTAGGAAACAATTTAGCCAGTAATATAAGGCCATCCGCATAGTCAAGACATGCCACACGAAAATATCGAAGGTGCTCTAGATGGTCACCATGGCCATTGAAGGTGGGAAGTTTTGGTTCAATAAAGTTAGGAGGTAGTGGATGAGAGGATATACTAGGTGCAAAAGGGATATGAAGGATAAGCGAGGAATCAAGAGAAGCCAAGGAATGTGAAGCAACTTGTTGTAATTATCATATTTAGATTTGTAGATCCTGGTATAAAGAAGTTACGTCACGAGTTCCTGAAGAGGAATGAGGTTGTGTATGTGATGTATTGGGAGGAATGATAGAATTGATATTTGTAGCAATAGAATTAGGAATATGGTGGAGGGTGAGGTGGAGGACGTGGAAGCTGAGGAGGAACCTACGAGAGGGATAAAAGAAACATCTCGAGAGTGTTTGGTAACAATTAAAGCATTTAGAACATGCATATAATTGGTGTGTAAATATTGATAGAAATTAGTGAGATTATCTAGTTGTTCTTGATCAACATTAGTGTCCTCATCATATGATTATTCACTATCATAAGTTTTAATGTTGTTGAGAGTAACGTTGTTGGAATTAAGAAAGGGATTAGAAGATTCAATAATTGATTTAGAGAACTTATGGAAAAATGAAGGAAGCTTAACATGCTTAAGGGGAACAAAACAACCATTATGGGTGATGGGCATAAAAATAAAACCTCAAACGAAGGTAGGGTTTGAGTGAGTGGTTTCTCCAAATGATTTAATTTCAAAATAACTACAATATCCAATGATATATAAATGATAATAAATAATAAATGGATAATAAAAATAGAAGAAATAATATGAAATCCTAAGTAAGTGAGGGAGATATATGACTTAGTTGATTTTGTGCAACCTAGAGATGATCGGGGCAGGTGAATTGTTGAAACAGACTAGAAACAGTATCGTTAAAACTCACTTGAGGTTTTGGAACTCAGAAATGTGCAAGAAAGAAGCACCCACAGGAGGACAGAGCACCCGGGCACCAATGATTGATATGGGTGCTAGTTTCAGGTCATATGCTCAGGTTCTATCCTTTTTTTGTGTAGGAGGAGCTTCATTGTTAGTTTCCTTTTATCACTCTGGTTTCGCTACTAGATTTTTAAATTTACTGGTAACCTATAAAACAATTGTCTTCCTGCACATGTCTGTAGACCACATGAAATATAATAAAAATGATGTAAAATATGGAGTTGGACTGACCCCAAAAATCACCCAAAGATTCAACTTAGTACCAAGTGCTTCACTACATTTAAGATTCCATGTAGTTCTATGTGTAAGTGTATATAAATATGCCCTAGGTTTCCCTTTTGTAAGTTGCACTATGATAGCAAGATAGATCTAGAATGCTCCAAATGATAAAAATGTGTGTAATAGAATAGAATATACTTCCCCTCATATGATGTGTATGAAGAGTGATGTAGCCCGTGTCCCTTGAGTGAATGTGCTAGATGGATGCTTTGTAATGTTATTTGTGCCTTTGAATGCAAGCTCAAGCGATAGTAGATTTAATGCTAGTGCCTTCTCGGGATGAATATGTTGCTTTCTTAGCCTTCCCCTCTCCTCCTCTATGGCGGTTTACATAAATGAAAATGTAAGTCTCTTTCACATGCTTACTCCAAATAAAGTCGGTTATGCCTACTTTTTTGGCATCTTGGAAATGTTTCTATGAGTATAATACTCCTCCTCTCCTTAGTAATATCCCATGTTGGTTGATTAGCTTGCTCCGCAGTAGCATATAAGTCCCAACACACCATGATCCTAATGCCAATAGGGGTTGAACTACCATTGAAGTAGTCCCCCTTACTATCATAATGGTTGGGTAAGTGCAGGAAGTTGATGGACAAATATAGGGTCATCCGTGGACGTCATATTGCAAAAAAATAGTGAAATCTCAACTTGTAGGGATTATTAGCTATACACGCACTCTAAATTAGAATTTTTTTTTTATAAATATGAATCATAGCATTCGAAATCTAGTTTCTAAAATACTATTTTTTTTTTTAAAAAAATGGACAAGTTTAGCTATATTAAACACTTAAAATTATATGACTTTGTTTTTTTTTTTTTTAAACTTATAAGATTGTAGTCCGTTTGCCCGAATTTTGGATGACCAAATCTTGTTTTTTTTAATCCTTTGGTGAAACGTTAGATGTAGTTATTTATCTTGGGATGGATTTTATTTTGTATTTTTTTTAGCAATATTTTTTTTTTTATGATTTTTCCGTGAAAGTGGTCTGAAAATATTTAGAAAACGGAGCGCTTTCCGTTTTCCTGCCATAACTATATCAAAAAATATCGAAATCAAATATATATTTTTTAACGTGTATAGAATTTTTCCATGCTTGGGATGGTATAATTTTTATCATATTTTGATAATTGAAACAAAAGTTACAGTCTTAAACGTAGACATGAACATTCACGGGAAAAAATGTCTTAAAGACCTATTGTTAGTAAAAAATTATATAATGATATTTATCTTATTCTATTCACTTTAAAATCAATATTTCTATGAAGCTAACAATCTCCCCTACGTGATGGCACAATTTTTGTGAAATGTTTTCAATTTTTTAGCATGGTTCAAGTCTTTGGAAGAGCAGATTTGATGTTTTTTGACCTTTTACACTTCATAATGACCTTCCATAGCTTTAGTTGGGGAAAAACAAAGATTTTCCGAGGCTTAGGTTCGGCAGATAGATCTGCGATCGCGGTTTATAAAGCGCGATCACGGTTTTTTTTAACACAAACCGCGAGCGCGCTTTATAAACCGTGATCGCAGTTTATAAAAGCACGCTCGCGGTTCATAAATCATATTTACAAACATCCCAATGTCTGAATTACCATGTGATTTTTACTCTCTGACCTTACCGTACGAATTACTGTGAAATTCTGTCTTTTTTTGCACATTTTTCTTACCATCGGAAGTAAAACATCATGGGAGACAAAAAATGAAGTAAAAAAAAGAAGTCATTAAGTAAATAAACAACAAACGAATTAGAGGCCAACAAAATTCAAAATGTTGAAAGAATGCGGAAACTTTGTGAATCAAGAAGAGGTTCATCTTCAACCCTAACTATTATAAGCAATGAAGAACCAGGTAATGTTTCTACTGTCAATATTGAAGTTGAATTAAATACTCGTGATGAAGATGTTTTTACTATGAATGTTGAAGAAGAATTCAATACTCATGATGTAGCAAATGTTGAAATTGAAGGAGACAATAAAAATGTGAATAAGTAAATTCTTGTTGAAACTGTAGACAAGCAAAATTTGACAAAAACACCTCCTAGGATTTTACGTAAGAAACTTAATTTTTTTATTGAAATTGATGAAAACATTTTGAAACCAATGTTTAACAAACTTTCTGAACAACAAATTAGAAGAAAAGCCACTGAAATTTGGTATAATCATTTTGAAATTTTAATTGATTCCCAAAGATGTCAGTTGTTGGTTAGTTTGATGAAATTGATTAAAATGAAACCTACATTAAACACCTTAGGATTGACAACATCTAATATACGTGGTCAAACCTCTATAATTGTTGAAAACCTTCATGATGCATATCACACTATTGGTGTCAAGAGACGCACAAGGGATAGTAATATTGTGCGTTGTGTACTTGCTACTAGTGTTGTAAGTGAATCAATAAAAAAATAACGTTTGATTACGCAAACAAGTCAAATGTTGCAAGTTAATCGAAAAAATCTAACGAAAGCAATTGAAAGACGTAATATCCTTCAATCACTCAATAATGCCGATTTTTGGGCATTTTCTGCTAGAGCACCGTGTAAGGAAAAAAATAATTTTGATGCTATAAGAGAAGTTGTTATTAAATTTTGGCATGATAACACTAGAGTTTCACCTAATACAAGAGATGTTATAAAACAGAGAGTTGTTTCTACTAATCGTGAACCACATCGAAAGCATTTCTTAGATATAACTCAAACTGAATTTTTTCTTAAGTTTGAACAAGAGAATCTAGAAATTAAAATTAGTCAACATTTTTTTGAAATGTTGAAACCATTTTATGTGAAAATCAACCACGCTCGCACCACTTGTTGTTGTAGGCAACATGTTGAATTTACGATGCATTATACTAAATTTTTACGTATTCGTTCTAATTTTCATTCTGAACTATGTTATTGGAATGTGGTGTTTAAGTTCCACCAATATCTTCTAGGGATTTCATTCCTACTATATTTTGTGAAAAAGAAGTTGGACAATTTTTTATAGTCAGGATTGTTTAGAAGGAAGTTGTAGTACACATGCGGCGGATTACCTAAATTGGAAAGTTACATCCATGAGCAAATTGAAGGTACAATAGAACATAATTTAGTTGAGTTTGATAAATATAAATTAGTTACATACCAGTTGAAAGATGGAAAAGAGTTTAAACTGTGTGAGCTAGTTACAGAACAAATGCCTGTTTTCTAATTTTTGAGAAAATTTAAGGATGAAATTGTTTATGAGTATGCGAGGCATACACATAGAGCTCCATGGTTGGATGAACAGTTCAAGCTATGCAAAGACACATTTCCTATTGGTACTATTGCTTCAGTGGTTGATTTTGTAGAGAATTACACATTGCAACCACAAATGGAGGTTCAATCGCAATATTACAACTCAGTACAAGTTGCCATTTTTGTTCATATAGCATTTTTACACTCTCCTGACAGTACAGAAAATGATCAAAATTTTTTAAGAGAGTACCACTTTTATATCAGTGATGATTGTACTCATTCTACTGAATTTGTGCAAGGGTGTTTCCAGTTATTTTATGGAAACTTGTCTGATAGGGACATCCACTTCAAACAACATTATATATGGTAAGATAATTACACGTCTCAGTTTAAGAATGCACGAATGTTTTATTAGATGAGAAAAATGCACGTCAACATGGGTGTGCAACATATTTGGAGTTTCACTGAGGCTGGACATGGAAAAGGAGAGCATGACGGTGCAGGGGCATGTGTGAAAAGAGCTCTTGCAAGAGAAGAGTTGAAGTACAAAGATGGTGCTAAATTAAAAGATGCAAAGAGCATAGTGGAATGGTGTACTGACAACATGGCCCAAGGTTCTCAAGAAAATTCCATAGTTCGCAGATATTTATGGTTGATAGAGGAACAACAAATTGCTAACTATGAGGATTATATGACACTCACCGGGTCCAGTGATATGCACTCATTTTGTAGCTTAGACGGTACTTCGTGGGACGTATGGATAAGAAAGTTGACATGTTTTTGTGCATCTTATATCGAATTTTTCACTGTTGAGTGTGATTCACAAGAATGGGTGGATGGATGGATTTGTAGGCCTCTAACTCTGCTTCCTAGTTATCGACCTCCACAAGCATTATGACTTGTTTCTGCAGATGAAGTTGCAACATCCAAGGACTTTAACGAAATTTCGATTTTGGTGCGAGAAGGTATTTATGGTTATTTATTTAATTTTTGTATTGAATTATGTCCATTGAAATTTTAATATGTAATTTAAATTTGAGTTGTTCAACCATTGTTTTTTGTAGGACATGTGTTTGCAGTAATTGCGATAGAAGACAATGAAGAAGGAACAGACTATTTCTTATGTCGTTGCATCAAGGAAAGAAAGAAGTTGACTTCTCCTATTATAGATGGCGAAGATATTGAGTATCCTACATGGTCAGTGGTAGTTACTGGAACTTGGCTTCAACGGTATCCATTAAAAAACTCCTCTGTTTGGGTGTTTGAAGACTTTGAGACACACAGGAAAATACTCTTATATTCGCATCCATTTCTAGCGACAAATATTCAGTTGTATAGATATCGAGGAAGGCCTAATAACAAGATTCTTTGGAAGGTTCGAGAGTCAGATCATGAAGCAATATTGTCTGCTATTCAGATTAGATCTGGTCCTGATGGTTCTTCGGAATGAATTTACAATGCTCATGTCTGGTATATATAATTTCTTTTCAATATATATATATATATAAATTTGTTAGTTCAAAGATCTAGATTTAAGTTTGAATATATATTATTTTAAATTTGTGTATTTTGTATATATAGATAGTTTATGGTTTTGATTTGAAACTTAAATTTCTTTGACTAACACTTTTATGTTTAGGTTAGTGGTGCCAGAAAAGCTTCCACCTTCACGTGGTTGGCACTGTTAGTAGAGAATTTTAAATTCTCGAAGCTAAGAGAAGCTTTCATTGTTTGAAATAGTTGTAAATTTTGAAAGAGTTGTAAATTTTGAAAAAGTTGTAAATTTTGAAAATGTTGTAAATTTTTTGTAGATTTTGAAAATGTTGTAAATTTTGAAAATGTTGTAAATTTTGAAAAAAGTTGTAAATTTTGAAAATGTTGTAAATTTTGAAAAAGTTGTAAATTTTGAAAACGACTCTTCCCCAAGTGTTTACAAGACCATACCTACGCGTGTGTACCAATTTGGGAAGGAAAAATACTACGAGAGGATATTGTAGAGGGTTCCTACGCTAAGGTGTCAGATCAGACGAGATGTCTCTAGGTGCCATGGAGTTCTGAGTAGTCACCCGTCGAAGTTGAACGATATTTTGGTCTTAGGGCTCTTAAGGGACTACGCCCGAATGAAGTAGCCCAGAAGCAAAGACCTTGTCACACACCAAAACACCACCTCCTCTAGTGTTCACCTAGCCACCTAGAATGTGTCAGCGCAGTCGATTCGGTGCCACGACCCACCGTTTGCAAAATATAGTGTTTGACAACCTTACACTGGCTCAAACTGCACTATTTCACGCGTTTGCAAACAATAGGGAAGCGAGAGCACCAAAATGAGAAGGAAAAAACCTTGAGAGGATTCTGTAGAGGGTTCCTACGCTAAGGTGTTAGATTCAGACGAGCCATCTCTAGGTTTCACGGAGTTTGAGTAGTCACCCGTTGAAGTTGAACGATATTTTGGTCTCAGGGCTCTTAAGGGACTATGCCCAAATGAAGTAGCCCAGAAGCAACGACATTTTCGCGCACCGAAACACCACCTCATCTAATGTTCACCTGGCCACCCGGACATGCCGACGTAATCGGTTCGGTGCCATAACCCACCATTTACAAAATATAGCATTTGACAATCAATCACTGGCTCCAACTGCACTATTTCGCGTGTTTACAAACAATAGGGCAGCAAGAGCACCAAAATGAGAAGGAAAAAACTAAGAGAGGATACTGTAGAGGGTCCCTACACCGAGGTTTCAGATTAGATGAGATGTCTCTAGGTGCCAAGGAGTCTGAGTGGTCACCCATCGAAGTTGAACAATATTTTGGTCTCAGGGCTCTTAAGGGACTATGCCCGAATGAAGTAGCCCGGAAGCAACAACCTTGTCACGCACTGAAACACCACCTCCTCTAGAATTCACCTAGTCACCCAGATGTGTTGGCACAGTTCGGTTCGGTGCCATAACCCACTATTTACAAAATATAGCATTTGACAACCTTAAACTGGCTCAAACTGCACTATTTCATGCGTTTGCAAACAATAGGGCAGCGAGAGCACCAAAATGAGAAGGAAAAAACTGAGAAGAGGCTTTTGTAGAGGGTCCCTACTCTGAGTTATCTCAGATCAGACGAGCCATCTCTAGGTGCCACGGAGTTTGAGTAGTCACTCGTCGAAGTTGAATGATATTTTGGTCTCAGGGCTCTTAAGGGACTACGCCCGAACGAAGTAGCCCGGAAGCAACGACCTTGTTGCGCACCGAAACACCACCTCTTCTAACGTTCACCTGGCCACCCAGACATGTGCCGGTATAGCCGGTTTGGTGCCACGACCCACCGTTTGTAAAATATAGCTGTTTGACAACCAATCACTAGCTCCAACTACACTATTTCGCGCGTTTGCAAATAATAGGGCAGTGAGAGCACCGAAATGAGAAGGAAAAAATATGAGAGAGAATTTTTTAGAGGGTCCCTATGCCGAGGTTTTGGATCAGACGAGCCATCTCTAGGTGCCATGGAGTCTGAGTAGTCACCCGTCGAAGTTGAACGATATTTTGGTCTCAGGGCTCTTAAGGGACTACACCCGAACGAAGTAGCCTGGAAGCAACAACCTTGTCGTGCACTGAAACACCAACTCCTCTAGCATTCACCTGGCCACTTAGATGTGTTAGCATAGTCAATTCAGTGCCATGACCCACCATTTACAAAATATAGCGTTTGACAACCAATCACTGGCTCCAACTGCACTATTTCGCGCGTTTACAAACAATAGGGCAGTGAGAGCACCGAAATGAGAAGGAAAAAAATGAGAGAGGTTTTGTATAGGGTCCCTATGCCAAGGTGTCGGATCATACAATCCATCTCTAGGTGCCATGGAGTCCAAGTAGTCACTTGTCGAAGTTGAACGATATTTTGGTCTCGGGGCTCTTAAGGGACTATGCCCGAACGAAGTAGCCCGGAAGCAACGAACTTGTCGTGCACCAAAATACCACCTCCTCTAGCATTCTCCTAGCCACCTAGATGTACCGGCATAGTTGGTTCAGTGCCATGACATACTGAGGCATTACTTCTCACTCCTCGCCTCCGTTCATTTCCTAGGACTCAAAACATTCAATGTCACTTGTTTACCTTCCATCTCTCTTGTTCTCTTTGGACTTTCCTCTGTCCTCTTAGACCTGCTTCATCACTGTCCTTGCTTTGCTCTCTTGGGCTATGTTGTTTTGGTGATCTCTCTCCATCCTCTACTGCCCCCAGGTATGTGCTTACATGCTCATTATTTTTTGCATTGTAATAGGATTGTTCATCACAGATCACTAGACACATAATTAGGAGTATAAGTAAATCATCAAACAATTAAGGGAACACATGTGTGAGGACCTTTTATTCATAAGTTCCATCATTGATTGCATGAGATTAATCATCTCTACCTCAAATTGAAGCAATGTCTCCCATCTGAAACTTCAACCCCCCAGTCCAACAAGCAAGATCAAGCATTCATACTGCAAAGAAGGACATGTGACCATTGGGTGTGAGCATGATCCTTGAAAAAGGGAACATGATCTATTTCCTGAGATTATCTCTTTGTTTTGATTGTTCTTGGTCATATTTTTGAAAATCAATAGGAATAGAGTTGACATCAGGAAAGAGAAATTCCATTGGGAAAATAATCTCCCATTTGCGAGTGAGATGAATAATTTTGATTCTCATTCCTTGGTGAGCTCGGGATTGTTTTCATCTGACTCAGAGAACTTGTATGACATTTTGTCCCATACCATCACCTAGAGGTTTGATGCTCTAAAAGAAGCCATTTCTGGTTTTGAATCCCATGAGGAGAATGTATCAAAATTTTTGGAAGATCTTGGCACAAGAATGCATGAGCTTGGTACTCCTCTCAGGAAGAATAATTCAACATGAATAATCTTTAGGATTCAAATTTTAAGAATTGGTTCAGGAAAATATTTGTGACCCTTTCCTTAAATAGTCAATACTTTAGTTCAGCCCTTGTAGAGATCATAGGTTATATCTCTAGAATCCTATGAAGAGTTAAATGAAAATTATTTTAGTCAATGTGGAAATATCAATGCCATTCCTGAGAATTGACTCAACACATTGGAGCACGTGAACATCTTGGAAAATGAGAAAGTTTCATTTGTAGTTTCCAGATTCAACAAGATGGTCTATGGAAAAGCCTCATCATTCAAGATCTTCCACGGAGGAAGACATGAGTTGACTCTTCATTAGAGGAGGATTCTTCATGTGATGGGTGGAACCTAAGAATACTAATAAGGGCTTATTGTCAAGTTTTTACCCTTTTCAACTTAGGACATCGGAATGCACCCCCACATGAAATCTCTCCCTTTCGTCACTTAAGGCTTGTAACATTCTCACTAGGTATTCAATTCCTAAGCACCCCAACTTGATTATGTTTCCCCCTCTCATGAATACTTAACCCCTTCTCACATTATCACCCCTTTAAATCCCTTTGTCACTTAAGGCTTGTAACCCTACTCTGTCATGCCATGTACCCCGGGTTAATCCAGAATGGTCACAGATGAGTTAGAAGGTGAGTTAGCTAGGTTAATGTTAAGAGGTGAGTATAAACATACACTTAGCCATTTTTTTAATCCCTTTTTAATATTTCTTTTTCCTTCATTGCTGCTAGTATTTAGTTAGGCTACTAAATTTTCAAGAAACCCTATTGTAAAAATCACATTTTTGCTCATATCTCCTTCATTTTTGCTCCATTTCCCCTGCAATTTTGCCCGTAACTTCTATTCATGAACTCCTTGAAGATGATCTAATTTTTTTTTCCATTGGTACCCTAATTTTTTTATAGCATCCCATTTAAAATTTCAGAGAAAAAACTTACCTTTTTAGATCCTTGCAATTCTAGAGATCGAAAGCACTTGAAATTTGAAGTAGGAAACCATATGAAAATACCTAATCTAATGAAAAAATTTCATCTCAATCCAAATACAAGAAGACATGATTAAATATTTAAATCAAACATACATATATCAGAGAACTAATTTAAATGGTTATGAAAAACATACATAGAAGGATATCATACATGCAATCAAATCAAATCAAACATATATAGTTCAAATTTATCGTTATGAAAACCAACACACATGGATATATAAGAATCAAACAAAGTGTGCTCCAGATGCACGTCTCTAAAGATATATACATAAGTTCATAATGTATGTGTACATTTCAAACTAAGTATGTCATAATGTACATATGGGACCACATGTGTAGTCCAAAAGGCTATATATATACAATGGACTATATGAAGAAACATGTTCACTAGGACCAGATGGCCCATATATAATATATATATATATTATATATATATATATATATATATATATATGTACATCCAAGTGGACTATGAATCTACTCATGAAACATCTTCCCTCTCTTTGCCCTGCTAGAAGTAGCATGTCCATGACCTAGGGATGTAGTGGAGGGAGATGCCACTACGGATTTCATCTATGTGGTCCTAGGTGTCTCTGAGCATGCCTACAACCTAACTTGTTCATAAACAACAAGTTTTTAACACCCAAAATTTTAAAATACATTCAAAATTTAGAAACTTGTACAATTTAGTTAAAATGCATGTGAAATCTTACCGCAATGTCATGATCCCTATCAATTTGTTGTTGACGCATCGCAGGGACAACAATAGACTCACGAGGGGTAAGCTACATACAAATAATTAATTTTCAAATTAAATATTTCACATACATACAAAATTTGATATTGTCGATTTAAGTAATAAGAAATAACGAACCTCCAAAATTTAACAAATTTGAAAAATTGTACCTCAGTTAGTGGATCTGCAGATGCTATGGCAATATCTACAGTAGCGTCCACAGTCTGCATATATGGAGGAGTCTCTCTAGCAGTCATAAGCTATACAAAAAACATGTACAAATCAATATTAAAATCTACATGACTGTGCACCACATAATTGAGGTCCAAAGCATGTAATCCACGTGAACTTCCAATAATTAGAAACAAAGTGTAAAGAGATTTACTAACCTGCGTAAAACTCATGTGAGGCATGCCAGTAGCCTCAGTTCCTAGAGTAGATGATGACCCGCCAGGCTCCTGTGTATAAAAGAGAAACATATTAATATGTACAACATACACGTGAAACATTATAATAATAATCTAGTGCAATCAAATGAAATTAAAAATGTAAGTTTGTACAACTTGAAACTTACGTTTGAAACACACCCAGCTGCAGTAGCTAGCATGTCGACACCAGATGTTTCCTTCATTGGCTCTTGCTATTTAAAATAAAATAAAAAATTAGTTTTTTACATGTATGTACATGACATACAATCAAATATATATATATATATATATTATATATATATATATTAAAATCTTATATTGAATTTGAAATTTTACCTGTGAAAGACCAATATCAGTGGCACCAGTTCCAAAAACATTCCCCAACATCTCATCTATAGAAAATAAATCATGTGAACCAGCAAATGATGTCTCACCCGTAATGCATACGGCACCACATGATCCACAGTGGTGTGGTACGCTAGAACTGGCACGTCCACCAACATCACCAGATACAATCTGGTCACTATGCTGGGTCAGAGTGTCAATGAGCTCCCTCAATGCATGCAATGTATCAATCTCCACAACTTCCTTCACTGTAGGAGGGATAACTGAAGGCAGTGGGGGTTTTGGGGCATGGGGGATCCTAGGTTGACCTATGCGTGCACCAGGTCTACTCTGTGCAGAGCCACCTCCTTGACCAAAAAAAAAAAGTCAAAATAATTCGGGGCCTCATTGAGCACGAACTCGCAATATAATTTCTTCAAAAAATAAAGAGAAACCTCATTGTTGTTGCATGGTGGATAATCAAAAACCATCCACCATCGGTCCCAAAAAATTGTTTTTGATTCTGTCATTATGGCACCAATGGATTGGGAACCGTTTGCAAATAACTGCGCGGGGGCCATTGGTTCTAGGGTCGGTAAATAATGCACAAATGAGGTCTTTTCCATTTTTTTTGTCTTTTACGGCCGCATGGGATAATTTATCCGCATACCACCACCTACAGTCACCTCTAAAGGTATTCCATCTATGTATTTGGTTGGTTGCGGACTCGACTTCGCCAATCAATGTTTGTAATGTATTGGCTAAAGTCATGCAGGGATGGATTTGTAGCATGATTTTGTCTTATAGTCTGAATTAGGTTCTCAATGACAATTTTATTTTCTCAGATTCTTCCAATGATATTATCTTGTGTTCCTATGCTGGCTCAGTGGGGACAGAAGGAGCCACAGGAGGCGGATCTATGTTTAGAGGAGGGTTTTGAGGAATGTTCAGAGGGTTTTGAGGAATGTTCGGTGGTTTTTTTAGGAATTTTTTGATGGTTTGCATGATTTCGAGCTTGCTGACCAACTGATAAAACAAGAAAACTGTATACATAAACAAACATTTCAAAAAAACCCATGAAAATGCAAAAAAATAACCTAAAATGCAAAAAAAATGATTAAAATCGGGGGCTTACCTCCTCGTCTTGGTGGCATGGTTGAATCTATTGCTATCCAGAAGTCAGATGAGCAATTTTGAGGTGGTATTCAAAGCTCGAGTGAAAAACGTCTAGGAAAAATCGTGGTTTGAAATGAAAAATGGGGAAAATAAGGAGTCGCTACGGGACTGCTAATTTTTGTCTCAGAATTCCATGATCGTGGTTTATAACCGCACTCGTGGTTCTAAACCATGATCATGGTTTTAGGTTCGATAATTTCCGAACCTGGAATTCATCGTAGAACCGCGATAGCAGTTCCTAAATTTCAGGTTTTTATGTCCACGGAATTGTCCACCAACTTCGTGCACTTACCTAGTTAATTGGTTGCAGGATGAATATGTTGCTTGCTTTCCGTTCTCTTCTCCTCCTCTATGACGGTTTAGATAAATAAAAATGCAAGTCTCCTATGCATGCTTACTTCACAAATAAATTGCAAAAGTTATGCCTACTCTTGTGGCATCTTGAAAAATGTTTCTACAACTATAATACTCCTCCTCTCCTTAGTAATATCCCACATTCATTAGATTCGGCTTGGTCCCCAGTAGCATATAAGTCCCAACACACCATGATCCTTATGCCAATAGGGGTTGAACTACCATGGAAGTAGCCCCCCTTAATAACATAATGGTTGATTGGTTGTGGGATGAATATGTTGTTTTCTCTGCCTTCCCCTCTCCTCATCTGTGGCAGTTTATTTAAATAAAAATGCAAGTCTTCTTCGCATTCTAACCCCAAATAAATTCAGTTATGCCTACTCTTGTAGCATCTTGGAAATTTTTCTACGACTATAATAATCCTCCTCTCCTTAGTAATATCCCACATTAGTTGATTGGATTGGTCCATGCGGTAGCATATAAATCCCAACACACCATGATCCTTATTCCAATAGGGGTTGAACTACCATGGAAGTAGTCCCCCTTACAAACATAATGGTTTATTGGTTGTGGGATGAATATGTTTCTTGCTCGGCCTTCCCCTCTCCTCATATGTGGATATGGTTTAGATAAATAAAAATAAAAGTCTCCTTCACAAGCTTACCCCAAATAAAATTGGTTATGCCTTCTCTTGTGGCATCTTGGAAATGTTTCTACAACAATAATACTCCTCCACTCCTTAATAATATCCCACATTGATTGATTGGATTGGTCTGTGGTAGCATATAAGTCCCAACACACCATGAATCTTATGCCAATAGGGGTTGAACTACCATGGAAGTAGTCCCCCTTAATAACATAACAGTGGATTGGTTGCGGGATGAATATGTTGCTTTCTCGGCCTTCCCCTCTCCTCCTCTATGGCGGTTTAGATAAATAAAAATGATTGTATCCTTCGCATGCTTACCCCAAATAAATTCGGTTATGCCTACTCTTGTGGCATCTTGGAAATGTTTCTACGACTATAATACTCCTCCTCTCCTTAGTAATATCCCAAATTGGTTGATTGGCTTGCTCCAGGGTAGCATATAAGTCCCAACACACCATGATTTTTATGCCAATAGGGGTTGAACTACCATGGAAGTAGTCCCCCTTACTAACATAATGGTTGATTGGTTGAGGGATGAATATGTTGCTTACTCAGCCTTCCCCTCTCCTCCTCTTTGGCGTATTATTTAAAATATTTCAAAAAATTTTAGATAAATAAAAATGCAAATCTCCTACGCATGCTTACCCCAAATAAAGTCGGTTATGCCTACTCTTGTGGCATCTTGGAAATGTTTCTACGACTATAATACTCCTCGTCTCCTTAGTAATATCCCACATTGATTAATTGGCTTGGTCTACGGTAGCATATAAGTCCCAACACACCATGGTCCTTATGCTAATAGGGGTTGAACTGCCATGGAAGTAGTCCCCCTTACTAAAATAATGGTTGATTGGTTGCGGGATGAATATGTTTCTTGCTCGGCCTTCCTCTCTCCTCCTCTGTGGAAGTTTAGATTAAAAAAATGCAAGTCTCCTTCGCATGCTTACCCCAAATAAAGTCGGTTATGCCTATTCTTGTGGCATATTGGAAATGTTTTCTACAGCTATAATACTCCTCCTCTCCTTAGTAATATCCCACATTGGTTGATTGGCCTTGTCCGTGGTAGCATATAAGTCCCAACACACCGTGGGCCTTATGCCAATAGGGGTTGAACTCCCATGGAAGTATTCTCCCTTACTAACATTATGGTTTATTGCTTGCAGGATGAATATGTTGCTTGCTCGGACTTCCCCTCTCCTCCTCTGTGGCGGTTTAGATAAATAAAAATGCAAGTCTCCTTCGCATGCTTACCCCAAGTAAATTCAGTTATGCCTACTCTTGTGGCATTTTGGAAATGTTTCTGCGACTATAATACTCCTCCTCTCCTTAGTAATATCCCACATTGTTTGATTGGCTTGGTCCACAGTAGCATAAAATTCAACACACCATGATCCTTATGCCAATATGGGTTGAACGACCATGGAAGTAATCCCCCTTACTAACATAATGGTTGATTGGTTGTGGGATGAATATGTTCGTTGCTCAGCCTTTCCCTCTCCTCCTCTGTGGTGGTTTAGATAAATAAAAATGTGTGTATCCTTCACATGCTTACCCCAAATAAAGTCGGTTATTCCTAATCTTGTGGCATCTTGGAAATGTTTCTACAATATAATACTCCTCCTCTCCTTAGTAATATCCCACATTGGTTGATTGGCTTGGTCCATGGTAGTATATAAGTCCCAGCACACAATGATCCTTATGCCAAAAAGGGGTTGAACTACAATGGAAGTAGTCAACCTTACTAACATAATGATGGATTGGTTGTTGTATGAATATGTTGCTTTCTCGGCCTTCCCCTATGCTCCTCTATGGCGGTTTAGATAAATAAAAATGTAAGGCTCCTTCGCATATTTACCCCAAATAAAGTTCGGTTATGCCTACTCTTGTGGCATCTTGGAAATGATTCTACGATTGTAATAATCCTCCTCTCCTTAGTAATATCCCACTTTGGTTGATTGTCTTGGTCCACGGTAGCAAATAAGTCCCAACACCCCATGATGTTTATGCCAATAAGAGTTGAACTAAGATGGAGGTAGTCCCCCTTACTAACATAATGGTTGATTAATTGCGGGATGAATATGTTTCTTTCTCAGCCTTCCCCTCTCCTACTATGTGGTGGTTTACATAAATAAAAATGTAAATCTCCTTCGCATGCTTACCCCAAATAAATTTGGTTATGCCTACTCTTGTGGCATCTTGGAAATGTTTCTACGACTATAATACTCCTCCTCTCCTTAGTAATATCCCACGTTGGTTGATTGGCTTGCTTCGCGGTAGCATATAAGTCCCAACACACCATGATCCTTATGCCAATAGGGGTTTAACTACTATGAATGTAGTCCCTCCTTACTATCATTAATGGTTAATTGGTTGTTGGATGAATATGTTACTTGCTCGACATTCTCCTCTCCTACTCTGTGGCAGTTTAGATAAATAGAAATGCAAGTATCCTTCTCGTGCTTACCCCAAATAAACTTGGTTATGCCTACTCTTGTGGTATCTTGGAAATGTTTCTATGACTAGAATACTCCTCCTCTCCTTAGTAATATCCCACATTGGTTTTTGTCTTGTTCCGCATTAGCACATAATTCCAACCACACCATGATCCTTATGCCAATAGGGGTTGAAATACCATGGAAGTAGTCCCCCTTACTAACATAATGGTTTATTGGTTGCGCGATGAATATGTTTCTTTCTCGGCCTTCCCATCTCCTCCTCGACGGTGGTTTAGATAAATAAAAATGCAAGTCTCCTTCACATGCTGAACCCAAATAAATTTGGTTATACCTACTCTTGTCACATTTTGGAAATGTTTCTACAACTATAATACTCCTCTCATTAGTAATATCTCACATTGGTGTGATTGGCCTTGTCCGTGGTAGTATATAAGTCCCAACACACCATGATCCTTATGCCATTAGGGGTTGAACTACCATGGAAGTAGTCCCCCTTACTAACATAATGGTTGATTGGTTGTAGAATGAATATGTTTGTTGCTCAGCCTTCCCCTCTCCTTCTCTGTGGTGGTTTAGATAAATCAAAATGCAAGTCCCCTTCGCATGCTTAACCCAAATAAAGTCAGTTATGCCTACTCTTGTGGCATCTTGGAAATGTTTCTACGACTATAATACTCCTCCTCTCCTTAGTAATATCCCACATTGGTTGATTGTATTAGTCTGTGGTAGCATATAAGTCCCAACACACCATGATCCTTATACCAATAGAGGTTTAACTACCATGGAAGTAGTCACCCGTTACTAACATAATTGTTGATTGGTTTCAGGATGAATATTTTTCTTACTTGGCCTTCCCCTCTCCTCCTTTGTGGCAGTTTAGATAAATAAAAATGCAAGTCTCCTTCGCATGATAACTCCAAATAAAGTCGGTTATGCCTTCTATTGTGCCATCTTGGAAATGCTTCTATGACTATAATAGTCTTCCTCTTCTTAGTAATATCCCACATTGCTTGATTGGCTTGGTCCATGGTAGCATATAAGTCCCAACACACCATGAACCTTATGCCAATATGGGTTGAACTACCATGGAAGTAGTCCCCCTTACTAACATAATGGTTAATTGGTTGCAGGATGAATATGTTGCTTCCTCGGCCTTCCCCTCTCCTACTCTGTGGCTGGTTTAGATAAATAAAAATGCAAGTCTCCTTCGCATGATTACCCCAAATAAATTTGGTTATGCCTACTCTTGTGGCATCTTGGAAATGTTTCTATGACTATAATACTCCTCCTCTCCTTAGTAATATCCCACATTGGTTGATTGGCTTGGTCTGCGGTAGCATATAAGTCCCAACACACCATGATCTTTATACCAATAGGGGTTGAACTACCATGGAAGTAGATCTCCCTTACTAACATAATGCTTGATTGGTTGCGGGATGAATATGTTGCTTACTCGGCCTTCCCATGTAAGTCTCCTTCGCAAGCTTACCCCAAATTAATTTGGTTATGCCTACTCTTGTGGCATCTTGGAAAGGTTTCTACGACTATAATACTCCTCCTCTCCTTAGTAATATCCCACATTGGTTGATTGGCTTGGTCCGCATTAGCATATTAGTCCTAACACACCATGATCCTTATGCCAATAGGGGTTGATACTACCATGGAAGTAGTTCCCCTTACTAACATAATGGTTGATTGGTTGCGGGATGAATATGTTAATTGCTTGGCCTTCCCCTCTCCTCCTCTGTGGCGGTTTAGATAAATAAAAATGAAAGTCTCCTTTGCATGCTTACCCCAAATAAAATCGGTTATGCCTACTCTTGTGGCATCTTGGAAATATTTCTACAACTATAACACTCCTCCTCTCCTTAGTAATATCCCACATTGGTTAATTGGCTTGTTCCGCAGTAGCATATAAGTCCCAACACACCATGATCCTTATGCCAATAGGGGTTAAACTACCATGGAAGTAGTCCCCCTTACTAACATAACGCTTTATTGGTTGCGTGATGAATATGTTGCTTGCTCGGCCTTCCCCTCTCCTCCTCGGTGGTTGTTTAGATAAATAAAAATTCAAGTCTCCTTCGCATGCTAACCCCAAATAAAGTCGGTTATGCCTACTCTTGTGGCATCTTGGAAATGTTTCTACAACTATAATACTCCTCATCTCCTTAGTAATATCCCACATTGGTTGATTGGCTTAGTCCACGGTAGCATATAAGTCCCAACACACCCTGATACTTATGCCAAATACGGGTTTAAATACCATGGAAGTATTCCCCCTTACTAGCATAATTGTTGATTGTTTTCAGAGATGAATATGTTGCTTACTCAGACGTTCCCCTCTCCTCCTTTGTGGCAGTTTAGATAAATAAAAATGCAAGTCTCCTTCGCATGCTAACCCCAAATAATGTCGGTTATGCCTTCTCTTGTGCAATCTTGGAAATGTATCTACGACTATAATACTCCTCCTCTCCTTAGTAATATCTCACATTGGTTGATTGGCTCGGTCTGCAGTAGCATATAAGTCCCACACACATCTCGATCCTTATGCCACTAGGGGTTGAACTACCATGGAAATAGTCCCCCTTACTAACATAATGATTGATTGGTTGCAGGATGAATATGTTGCTTGCTCGGCCTTCCCCTCTCCTCATTTGTGGCGGTTTGGATAAATAAAAATGCAATTCTCCTTCACTTTCTTACCCCAAATAAAGTTGGTTATGCCTACTCTTGTGGCATCTAGGAAATGTTTCTACGACTATAATACTCTTCCTCTCCTTAGTAATATCACAGATTGGTTGATTAGCTTGGTCCGCAGTAGCATATAAGTCCCAACACACCATGATTGTTATGCCAATAGGGGTTGAACTACCATGGAAGTAGTCACTCTTACTAACATAATAATTGATTGGTTTCGGTATGAATATGTTGTTTGCTTGGCCTTCCCCTCTCCTCCTCTGTGGTAGTTTAGATAAATTCAACTGCAAGTCATTTTTGCATGCTTACCCCAAATAAAGTCGATTATACCTAAGTTCTTTTGGCAACTTGGAAATGTTTCTCTGACTATAAGACTCCTCCTTTCCTTAGTAATATCCCACATTGGTTGATTGGCTTGGTCTGCGGTAGCATATAAGTCCCAACAAACCATGATCCTTATGCCAATAGGGGTTGAACTACCATGGAAGTAGTCCCCCTTACTAACATAATGGTTGATTGGTTGCAGGATGAATATGTTGTTTTCTCGACCTTCCCCTCTCCTACTCTTGTGCCATCTTGAAAATGTTTCTACAACTATAATACTCCTCCTCTACTTAATAATATCCCTCGTTGGTTGATTGAATTGGTTCGTGGTAGCATATAATTCCCAACACACCATGATCCTTATGCCAATAGAGGTTGAACTACCATTGAAGTAGTCCCCATTACTAACATAATGGTTAATTGGTTGCGGGATGAATATGTTGCTTGCTCGGCCTTCCCCTCTCCTCCTCTGTGGTGGTTTAGATAAATAAAATTGCAAGTCTCGTACCCATGCTTACCCCAAATAAATTCGGTTATGCCTACTCTTGTGGTATCTTGGAAATGTTTCTACGACTATAATACTCCTCCTCTCCTTAGTAATATTCCACATTGGTTTATTTTCCTAGTCCGTGGTAGCATATAAGTCCCAAAACACCATGATCCTTATGCCAATAGGGGTTGAACTACCATAGAAGTAGTCTTTCTTACTAACATAATGGTTGATTGGTTGCGGGATGAATATGTTGCTTGCTCGGCCTTCCCCTCTCCTCCTCTGTAGCGGTTTAGATATATTAAAATGCAAGTCTCCTTCACATGCTTACCCCAAATAAATTCGGTTATGCCTACTCTTGTGGCATCTTGGAAATGTTTCTATGACTATAATACTCCTCCTCTCCTTAGTAATATCCCACATTGGTTGATTGGCTTGGTCCGCGGTAGCATATAAGTCCTAACACACCATGCTCCTTATGCCAATAGGGGTTGAACTACCATGGAAGTAGTTCCCCTCACTAACATAATGGTTGATCTGTTGTGGGATGAATATGTTGCTTGCTCGGCCTTCCCCTCTCCTCCTCTGTGGAAATTTAGATAAATAAAAATGAAAGTATCCTTTGCATGCTTACCCCAAATAAAATTGGTTATGCCTACTCTTGTGGCATCTTGGAAATGTTTCTACGAGTATAATACTCCTCTCCTTAGTAATATCCCACATTGGTTGATTGGCTTGATCCGCGGTAGCATATACGTCCCAACACACCATGATCCTTATGCCAATAGGGGTTAAACTACCATGGAAGTAGTCCCCCTTACTAACATAATGTTTGATTGGTTGCGGGATGAATATGTTGGTTTCTTGGCCTTCCCCTCTCCTCCTGTATGGTAGTTTAAATAAATAAAAATGCAAGTCTCCTTCACGTGGTTACCCCAAATAAATGCATTTATGCCTACACTTGTGGCATCTTGGAAATGTTTCTACGACTATAATACTCCTCCGCTCCTTAGTAATATCCCACGTTGGTTGATTGGTTTGCTCCGCGGTAGCATATAAGTCCCAACACACCATGATCCTTATCCCAATATGGGTTGAACTACCATGAAAGTAGTCCCCCTTACTATCATAATGGTCAATTGGTTGCAGGATGAACATTTTGCTTGCTCGGCCTTCCCCTCTCCTACTCTGTGGTGGTTCAGATTAAAAAAATGAAAGCCTCCTATGCATATTTAACCCAAATAAAGTTGGTTATGCCTACTCTTGTGGCATCTTGGAAATGTTTCTACGACTAGAATACTCATCCTCCTCTCCTTAGTAATATCCCACATTGGTTGATTGGCTTGGTCTGCAGTAGAATATAAGTCCCAACACACCATGATCCTTATGCCAATAGGGGTTGAACTACCTTGGAAGTAGTCCCCCTTACTAACATAATGGTTTATTGGTTGCATGGTGAATATGTTGCTTGCGCGGCCTTCCCCTCTCCTCCTCGGTGGTGGTTTAGATAAATAAAAATGCAAGTCTTGTTCGCATGCTTACAACAAATAAAGTCGGTTATGCCTACTCTCGTGGCATCTTGAAAATGTTTCTACAACTATAATACTCCTCCTCTCCTTAGTAATATCCCGCATTGGTTGAATGGCCTTGTCCGCGGTAGTATATAAGTCCCAACACACCATGATCCTTATGCCAATAGTAGTTGAACTACCATGGAAGTAGTCCCCCTTACTAATATAATGGTTGATTGGTTACGGGATGAATATGTTACTTTCTCGTCCTTCCCCTCTCCTCCTCTGTGGCAGTTTAGATAAATAAAAATTCAAGTATATTTTGCATGCTTACCCCAAATAAATTCGGTTATGCCTACTCTTGTGGCATCTTGGAAATGTTTCTACGACTATTATACTCCTCCTCTCCTTAGTAATATCCCACATTGGTTGATTGGCTTGGTCTGCGGTAGCATATAAGTCCCAACACACCATGATCCTTATGCCAATAGGGGTTGAACTACCATGGAAGTAGTCCCCCTTACTAACATAATGGTTGAATGGTTGCGGGATGAATATGTTGCTTTCTCAGCCTTCCCCTCTCCTCCCTTGTGGTGGTTTAGATAAATAAAAATGCAAGTCTCCTTCGCATTATTACCTCAAATAAATTTGAATATGCCTACTCTTGTGGCATCTTGAAAATGTTTCTACGACTATAATACTCCTCCTCTCCTTAGTAATATCCCACATTGGTTGATTGGCTTAGTACGTGGTAGCATATAAGTCCCAACACACCATGATCCTTATGCCAATAGGGGTTGAACTACCATGGAAGTAGTCTTCCTTACCAACATAATGGTTGATTGGTTGTGGGATGAATATGTTGCTTGCTTGGCCTTCCCCTCTCCTTCTCGGTGGCGGTTTAGATAAATAAAAATGCAAGTCTCCTTCGCATGCTTATCACAAATAAAGTCAGTTATGCCTACTCTTGTGCCATCTTGGAAATGTTTCTACAACTATAATACTCCTCCTCTACTTAATAATATCCCTCGTTGGTTGATTGAATTGGTTCGTGGTAGCATATAATTCCCAACACACCATGATCCTTATGTCAATAGCGGTTGAACTACCATTGAAGTAGTTCCCCATTACTAACATAATGGTTAATTGGTTGCAGGATGAATATGTTGCTTGCTCGGCCTTCCCCTCTCCTCCTCTGTGGCGGTTTAGATAAATAAAAATGAAAGTCTCCTTCTTATGCTTACCCCAAATAAAATCAGTTATGCCTACTCTTGTGGCATCTTGGAAATGTTTCTACGACTATAATATTCCTCCTCTCCTTAGTAATACCCCACATTGGTTGATCGGCTTGGTCCATGGTATCATATAAGTCCCAACACACCATGATCCTTATGCCAATAGGGGTTTGAACTACCATGGAAGTAGTCCCCTTTACAAACATAATGGTTGATTGGTTGCGGGATGAATATGTTACTTTCTCGGCCTTCCCCTCGCCTCCTATGTGGCAGTGTCAGTTAAATAAAAATGAAAGTATCCTTTGCATGTTTACCCCAAATAAATTTGGTTATTCCTACTCTTGTGGCATCTTTGAAATGTTTCTACGACTATAATACTCCTCCTCTCACTCCCTTCAAAGGAATTTTCATTTTTTTTAGGATTTTTCGTCAAATGTCACATTTCTCAAACCAATCTAGGAAGCCCTTTTGTTTAATACCCATAAGTGTTTTCTCAAGTGTTATCTTCGACTATAGTTTCAATCTAACAAGTTTGGATTACCTTTATCATCTACCATGAAACAAGAAACTTCATTATTAGGTGAAGGATTTTAAAAATGTGTTTTTAAGTTGTAAACACCTGGTTTCAATGGATGGAATCAATGGTGATCCTTGCAATTCCCAATTTAGCATGTGTCAGTTTTACTTTTCCTTTTCTTATTTTGTTTTTCTTTCACAATCCAATCTGATTTTCCAACATAAATAACCCAAGAAAGTTCCTCTTTTTTATTTCACTCGCCATCCCTAAAACTCATTTTAAAAGCTTGTTATTGTGGAAATGGATTGGGAGGTGCATCACTTACATAGTGGTGTCATTTTGAAGAAACATATAAATGCTCTCAATTAATTCTTGTGTTTTTATTCAACTCTAACAAAGCACATTGTCACTCTTTAACAGCATGAAAATAGTCAAAGAACCATGTAATAGTATACACCACTCTAGTTTTACATCAAAATTGTTTACAAGGATGACTTGTCAAATAACTAACAAAGATCAACCAAAAAAGTGCTAAGTAGACTATTGGTTGGCTGACCAGTTAGCTTTTCAAATACATGTGATGGATAAACTCTTCTTGGAAGTATGACATCACAATACAAGGTAATTACATGTGCATGAAAAAATTCATATTAAAAGTACAAGTGCAATTGATGCATACATATATGTGCATAGCACTCTTCTTCTTATGTTGTTGTATTTCATCTCCCTACTCCAAAATTACACTCCTCTTGATATATACAAAATTTTGATTATAAAATTTAATTACATTCTAACTTTATTTTTCTTCAGAATTAGTATTCTGTCTCTATAATGGATGTCTAGACCCTAATTTTACTATTCTATAAATAGCTTTCTTTATTACGATTGTCCAAATGGATTCTTATTTTTAATAAATATAATATTTCTAGTTTATTTTATAGAGAGATAGGGATATTTATGTTATATCCTTGGTCTTCTTTGAGAATAGGTGTAACCTCATTAGGTGGTTTTGGAATGTCAATTTCTCCCAAGAAGTTTACTCTATCCTTGAGGTAATGCTCATTGTACCATCAAGAGAATAATTTCAATTAAATTCCACCTCATGGATATGCTCTAATAGTAACATGGTGACAATAGAGCCACTTTGACATCATCTTCTCTAACCCTCTTCCATATCAAAGGGAATGGATCATGTGTTGTCATGGGAATGGATTCAAGTGGGCTTTGGACATATATTTGATTGTTTCTTTGTGGTCTAGAAGGATATGATTTTTCCTTTGTCTATAAACATTATAATAGACATAAACAACACCACTTGATCCCCCTTTTGGAGTTCTAACCACTTCATCCAATCTCCTTCCTCGAGCTATTATCCGATGTTCCTTCTTATATCAATTGGAAGTTTATATTTTTATTTTCTAGATACCTCAATACATTTCAATAGTGTACTATATTTTTTAACATTTTCATATCATGCATACCTTCCAACCTCCTCGTTTTTATAAATTATCAATTCAATTGTACATTTGACTAATATATATGGCAATGTCATTCCAATTCTAAAACATTCCAATGGTGCACAAAACTAATAAGCACAAGTGAAGGATGCCCATTTAAATTGAAAGCATAGATATGAAAACACGTTGAATCATCATAATAACTAAAAATAAGTCTTTGAAATATAAGTTAAAGAATATGTGCAAAACATGTTGAAATTTTATAATTGTTCAAATTATAATAAAAAACCATCATTAAAATATGTGCAATACAAGTTTCTGTCCAATCCAAGTAGTACGCCATGATTTATGACAAAAAAATCACAAAAGTTGGAGCTTCCAAGCGTTGATGACCTTGCTAGATTACTTTTGATCATCTGTTGAAGCTTAACAAATAACACTTAATACAATATTCCTTGATAACAAATTATTTTGGAATGTTTTTGCTTAACATTTTGATCATACTTTTAAACTTTAGGATCTATCAATCCCACTTCCATCATGATATTAATCAAATCTGCATTTGTTTCATTTGACTCGCATGTCATTTCCACCACTTCCATCCCCGTAGCTATCACCATACCATTATTATCAAGCAAGGTTAACCATTTCTCTTCATTACATACATGATTCAGAAGGTTTTGGAGTGTCATAAAAATATTTAGTTCCTCCCACATTCCATCAAACTGAAAATACTGGCATCGATGCCAAAACTTTACCATGTCCCAAAATGAAAGTTTAGGCCAATGCATTTGAAGTATGGCCTCTTCATAATCATGTTGGTGTGCTTCCATGTAATTGTCTTTATCTATAAGAGAAGAACTTCCCACATACAAAATTTCAAATTTTCCACTGAGTTGTACCAATTTTTCAAGCTTAGATTTCAATTTGAACTTTTGACTTAGAGGTTTAGCATACACAAAAGTCAATTTACAATTTGTTGACTCTTTCCTTCCCTGCAAAAATAAACAAAGGAATACTTGAGTAATAACAAAATGAATAAAATTCTAAATTCTAAAAGAAATGAAAAGCTAAAATATAATATGATAAAAGAAGAAAACTTACTCCTATAATGGTCATGTCTTCTAATAGAACTTCCAAACTTGATTTGTTCTGCATGTTGAATAGAACTTCCTTCATTTTCAATTGGGTAAATGGGTAAGCCTTTGAACCCCATCCCATTATTACTGCTAGGTCAACGTCGTTACTGATAATGTTTCCTCCCGTATCAAATAAAATGAGACGGTCTCTGACATTTGCATTGACTACTTTAGGATTAGGAAGAGATGCCCAAGGTATATTTTGAACACGTCTTTTATAAGTGCCGAATCCAAAATCCTTCAAACTGGTCCACATGTTCAAAGGAACGAATTGTTTGTTGTACAAAGGGGAACATTTCATACAATGGTTGTTAATTTTTATAATTTAAATAATTACTTATGTTGGGGTGAAGGAAATAATGTACGTTATTTTTCTTCAATGCTTGTGCGAACATTCTCCACATGCTTTTTGCATGGCGTGGAGGAGACTTGGCATGTGTTTCAATCAACGACTTTGATGCTCCTCCTCCTCTTTCCAGTTGCACATTAATTCTATGCAATCTTAAATTTGACATCCATTTGACTATCATAGGATAATTTTAACATTAACTTTTTTGTCCATTTGATAGCCACATAGAAATTTTTCTTTCATAAATTGTAATATCTTGACCATACAAAAGAGATAGGAGACCATTATTTTTAGATAGTGATGTGACAAAATTGTAGTTACATTGATTCCATATTCTTAATAATTGTAAGCAAAAATAATGGAGTTATTAATCAATGTATAATATGTGAAAATCAACAATAAAGACCTTGATAGTGATATCTCTTGACAAATTTACGATATTTGTATAAGTGTTATAAGAAATGAAGAAACTACATTTTACAAATAATTACTGCATTAAAATGCATAGCTATTCTTTAGGAATAATTAGTGTGTACATTGAAATGTGCTTAGCTAATGTTTAGCTAATAAAATTATTATGTTTTATAATTAATTGTGTGAGAAAATAATAAATGAATCTTATTAATGTTATGTAAATAAGTTGGGAAAAAAAATCACATGAGAATTCAAGAGAGTGATTCTAGAGTAGATCGAAATAATGAAGGGTGTGAGAGATTTAAAGGGATGATAGTAGTTGGAGAGTTGTTAGAACAATAATACTATATTAGTGAGAGTGGTTTTGGGAGACCTCCTATTTTATAGGAAAAGCAAGACCTATATATTTGTATATCTTAGTGCAGATCAATGTCAAATTTAAATTTATTTTGAGTGTAAGATCTCTCCAAGTCTAGGGTAATTCCCATGTATTCATACAATTATTTCATAATTTCTACTTTATATCCACAGTAGTTTGACTAATTTGGTCACTTCTATCAATGATGTTATCCATAAGCTCCAAAATAAAATGCCATCTATTTCAAAGTTATGAAAAGAAAAGAAAAATATCAAAATACATTTGAGAAAATTATGAGTACCTATATATGAAAATTAGGAAAAGTAAATAGAGAATTCGAACTAATTATTTGGTAAGGTTATGGGCATTATTTGCAATCTAGTTTTTGATACAATTTGCAGACTAATGAACTATATATAAGGTTCGTGGATGATTAAGGTATATTTTGTTCTTATAACTATTTCTTGATTTATTTCATTGAATTGATTGTGAACTATTTAAAAAAAACAAATATTTGTTTGAAAATGAAAATATTCACATGTATCACTAAGTGTGGAAGTTTATAAGATGCACAATAATTTTTCAATGAAATCTCTGAACTAAATGTGATTTCCTGGAATCCTATAATTGCAATAAGTACTCAACACAAGAAATACAACAAAGTATATAATATTTTTCTCATATGTAAATGGTAGGCGTGAAACTAAATTTGTTTATTTTTGTGAATATTCCCATGATTTTTCCTTGTATGTATCAACCCTAAAATTTCACGAGATCTCTGAATCCATTAAACCACAAACTACAATTGATTTTAAATCACAATGATTACCCTTTTTTTTCACTTGCATTATAAATTTATAATGTTAAACCATAATTTTGTGGCCATATAGTCAACCAATGTACAAAGAAACAAAATGGCATGTGACGAAATGGTGTACATTTTTTTTCACTTGCATTTGTTTTAACATAGAATATCATAGTAACAGCTACCTAACAAGATATATACGCATCCTCATGAAGCATTGATATTTTTCACCAAACATAACCAATAGTTGTCCAAACTTATTAGTTCTCGTTTCTTAGCATACATTCATCTTGCGCTAAAACAATATTATTTGAAATATGGAATAGGCATCCACCAAAGAATTATGGAGAACGAGCTTCTATCAATTGTTTTAGTTGCAAATGTCCTAGTAGACATGTACGTAAAAGGTGGAAGCATGCAAAAGGAATGTGAATTGCTTGATAAAATAGACAAAATAAATATTCTATAATTGACTACAATGATTACAAGATATGAATAAAATTAGTGTGGTTTGATAATTAATAATTCCTAGAAAGAGACCCAAAGGGAAGGACCAACCATGAGACCTTAGGGAAAATTGTGAAAACCGAATTTAGAGCATGTGATTGATGAAAATCAGGTTTGGACCAAATATAAAATGGATAGATGAAACCCTAGGGAAGCTAGGGTTTGGAACAAGGTGCAAGATTAATTCATAAGTCCGATTAACCAAATGTTTACATAATAATTAAATTCTATGTGTTATAAGAATACTCAACTATAAGAAGGATGTAATGGTTTGCAACAAGTAGATGATTCTAATGTAATTAACTTCTAAAATTAATCATTCATAATCAAAATAATTTATTCATACATGTAACAACTAATAAATGATAGGTAATTATTCAAATACGCAAGATGAAAGAACTTTAGTTATACATCGTTGAAATGGGAGGATTTAAATGTGTAGGATGATGGAATGGGTTTATAAAAAACTAGAAGTTCTTTGATGAAAGTTATGGGACTGGAAACTGAATAACGACTAGAACATACAAATAATATACGGTCTAGACCTTATTTTTATGGTCTTGATCTAGAATTGTATAGTTGAAAAGTCTAGATCTAAAAAATTTTGTGCTCCTTGTTTGTCTGGAAATGGCCTTCATTGTATGTCGCTCTTTCTTACACAACTTTGGGTTGACCAGTAATCACCTACAACAAAGTGAAAATCCTAAAACCTATAGAACCCTTCATCAGAACAATAACAAACCAAAAGGAGAAAACATGTGTATGTGACATGGAGGATGGACTACCCTTGACGATCATACTCACGATTGTTGAACTAATCCAAGTGTTGCACTACATTCTCTCATTGCAAGATCAAATATCATATTATTTTATTAGGTGTTTATGCAGGTGTCAACAACTAACCAACCCCTTAGGGGTTCCCTTGTGTCTCTTAACACCAAGATGGAAAGCTAGCTATATACTGTAGAATGTAGCCAACGTGGTAGCATTGTGATGTGGTGTGCCTTAGCTACGTGACCTAACCCTTTATTTTTTAATACCCTTGAATAATACTTGGAGTGAGTTTTCTCTTACTAAGACATGACCTTATGATCATTGTATGCTTGAAAATGGGGAAGCTAGACTCTTTTACCTAGTTTAATGTTCAAACTTATAATAGGGACTTCTCTAATTAATGTATAGTTTATTTAGGTAGATTTATGAACCCTTTGAGTGCTTTTAGAATGTTATTTTTAATAGGATATGCAAGTGTGCCAAGTAAGTTATTAAGTGACATTGACTTGCTTATATAGCCTTCTACTGGTAAAACATTCTAATAAGGTCAAACTTAGGAATAAAAACTAACCCAAAGAAGATACTCAAATTGAAAATAATGTAGGTGAACTTGAGGAGCCAAGGTTGTACAAATTTGCAAATATTCGACCCCACATCTTAACTTAGTTGTAGTGCTTTTGATTGATAAGGAGAAAACTACAACAAAATTTTTACATATGAAGAAAATATGTTCCTTATTTTATCATATAATATTCCCAAAATTGATGACAGAGTAGAGTATAATGATAAAAATGTCACGTTGTGAGATATAGAGAGATGAACTAATTGAATTCTAAATGTGAGCATTCATCTTAGGAGGGTAGCACGATAAAACATGGCCTTACACAAGGAAAATTATACCATATTTTTGTGTCTACAAATAGTAAGGAGAGGGGGAAGATTGATGAACCAGAGGCATTTTATACCATGCCAATGAATCAAATTAATATTGTGATGAATTATTTCGGTTGTTCAACCCCTGCATTAGTCGAAAAGTTCAGAGACACGATGTCTTACACAGCTGAAAATGTTGTATATTCTCCATGTTTCTAAATTTCATATTTGTATTACTTGAAAATTAACATGAGATCAATTTTTTATCATATTTTCAATACCGTAGTTAATTACCAATTGGATACAACAAAGCAACATCATAACATTTGCATAATTTTTGGATCCATCTAGAATATTAAAGGAGGTAATGTGGATTATGGATACCAATCAATCTCTAAACACACATATGGCACCAAATTTACTAGTGTTGCTATGAGAAGTTCCACCAATATTGGGTTTCAATAATCTTTGTTTATGAGTGATCAATCTAGAATTAAGTTTTTTGATATTCTTCCTTATCAAAAGTGACACGTTTGACCCATCAATGAGGAAAATTTTCAATTATTAATTCAAATAAATAAATTTAGTAATTTTTTATTTTAATATAATAATTTAAAATAATAAATATTTAATTTTTTAATTATTAAACATATTGGAATTAACATAACATACATTTCCTTGATTAAGGTGGAGGCAATAATTAATGTTTTCTTTACAAGATTGTGTGAGCCTTCTCCATATAGTTTTTTTTATACTATGGAAGAGATTGAGACTTTGTTTCAAATAATGATCTTTGTGCTCCACCTCATCCTCTTTCCCCCCTCCTTGCTTACAACATTGAGTTTTTTGCATATTCTATATTCATTCTCACTCCCTTCAAAGACATTTTCATTTTTTTAAAGGATTTTTGGTCAAATGTCACATTTCTCAAACCAATCTAGGAAGCCCTTTCGTTTAATACCCATAAGTGTTTTCTCAAGTGTTATCTTCGACTATAGTCTCAATCTAACAAGTTTGGATTACCTTTATCATCTATCATGAAACAAGAAACTTCATTATTAGGTGAAGGATTTTAAAAATGTGTTTTTAAGTAGTAAACACCTAGTTTCAATGGACGAAATCAAAGTTGATCCTTGTAATTCCCAATTTAGCTTGTGTCGGTTTTACTTTTCCTTTTCTTATTCTGTTTGTCTTTCACAATCCAATTTGATTTTCCAACATAAATAATCCCCAACCACCTTGAGAAAGTTCCTCTTTTTTATTTCACTCGCCATCCCTAAAACTCATTTTAAAAGCTTGTTATTGTGGAAATGGATTGGGAGGTGCATCACTTCCATGGTGGTGTCATTTTCAAGAAATATATAAATGCTCTCAATTAATTCATGTGTTTTTATTCAACTCTAACAAAGCACATTGTCACTCTTTAACGACATGAAAATAGTCAAAGAACCATGTAATAGTATACACCACTCTAGTTTTACATCAAAATTGTTTACAATGATGACTTGTCAAATAACTAACAAAAATCAACCAAAAAAGTGCTAAATAGACTATTGGTTGGTTGACTAGTTAGCTTTTCAAATACATGTGACAGATAGAATCTTCTCGTAAGTATGACGTCACAATATAAGGTAATTACATGTGCATGAAAATATTCATATTAAGAGTACACGTGCAATTGATGTATACATATATGTGCATAACACTCTTTTTCTTATGTTGTTGTATTTCATCTCCCTACTCCAATTTTACACTCCTCTTGATATATACAAAATTTTGATTATAAAATTTCATTACACTCTAATTTTATTTTTCTTTAGAATTAGTATTCTTTCTCTATAATGGATGTCTAGACCCTAATTTTACTATTCTATAAATAGCTTTCTTTTATTGCGATACTCCAAATGGATTCTTATTTTTAATAAATATGATATTTCTAGTTTATTTTGTAGAGAGATAGGGATATTTATGTTATATCCTTGGTATTCTTTGAGAATAGGTGTAACCTCATTAGGTGGTTTTGGAATGTCAATTCCTCCCAAGAAGTTTTACTCTATCCTTGAGGTAGTGCTCATTGTACCATCAAGAGAATAATTTCAATTAAATTCCACCTCATGGATATGCTCTAATAGTAACATGGTGGCAATAGAGCCACTTTGACATCATCTTCTCTAACCCTCTTCCACATCAAAGGGAATGGATCATGTGTTGTCATGGGAATGGATTCAAGGTGGGCTTTGGACATATATTTGATTGTTTCTTTGTGGTCTAGAAGGGGATGATTTTTCCTTTTTCTATAAACATTATAATAGACATAAACAACACCACTTGATCCCCCTCTTGGAGTTCCATCCACTTCATCCAATCTCCTTCCTCGATCTCGTATCCGATGTTCCTTCTTATATCAAATGGAAGTTTATATTTTTCTTTTCTAGATACCTCAATACATTTCAATAGTGTATTATATTTTTTAACATTTTCATATCATGCATACCTTCCAACCTCCTCGTTTTTATAAATTGTCAATTCAACTATACATTTGACTAATATATATGGCAATGTCATTCCAATTCTAAAACATTCCAATGGTGCACAAAACTAATAAGCACAAGTGAAGGATGCCCATTTAAATTGAAAGCATAGATATGAAAACAAGTGGAATCATCATAATAACTAAAAATAAGTTTTTGAAATATAAGTTAAAGAATATGTTCAAAACATGTTGAAATTTTATAATTGTTCGAAATATCAAGTTGTTATAGATTTTCTCCTTATTGAATTGATCAAAACTGATAAAAACAAGTTTTAAATTATAATTAAAAAACCATCATTAAAATATGCGCAATACAAGTTTCTATACAGTCCAAGTAGTACACCATGATTTATGACAAAAAAATCACAAAAGTTGGAGCTTCCAAGTGTTGATGACCTTGCTAGATTACTTTTGATCATCCGCTGAAGCTTAACAAGTAACACTTAATACAATATTCCTTGATAACAAATTATTTTGGAATGTTTTTGCTTACCATTTTGATCATCCTTTTAAACTTTAGGATCTATCAATCCCACTTCCATCATGATATCAATCAAATCTGCATTTTTTCATTTGACTCACATGTCATTTCCACCACTTCTTTCCCGGCAGCTATCACCATACCATTATTATCAAGCAAAGTTAACCATTTCATTTTATTATATACATGATTCACAAGGTTTTGGAGTGTCAAGCAAAGATTTAGTTCCTCCCTCATTCTATTCCACTGAAAATACCTGCATCGATGCCAAAACTTTACCATGTCCCAAAATGAAAGTTTAGGCCAATGCATTTGAAGTATGGCCTCTTCATAATCATGTTGGTGTGCTTCTGTGTAATTTTCTTCATGTACAACAGAAGAACTTCCCACATAAAAAATTTCAAATTTTCCACTGAGTTGTACCAATTTTTCAAGCTTAGATTTCAATTTGAACTTTTGACTTAGAGGTTCAGCATACACAAAAGTCAATTTACAATTTGTTGACTCTTTCCTTCCCTGCAAAAATAAACAAAGGAATACTTGAGTAATAACAAAATGAATAAAATTTTAAACTCTAAAAGAAATGAAAAGCTAAATTATAATATAATAAAAGAAGAAAACTTACTCCTACAATGGTCATGTCTTCTAAGAGAACTTCCAAACTTGATTTGTTCTGCATGTTGAATAGAACTTCCTTCATTTTCAATTGGGTAAATGGGTAAGCCTTTGAACCCCATCCCATTATTACTGTTAGGTCCAAGACGTTATTGATAATGTTTCCTCCCGTATCAAATAAAATGAGATGCCATTAGGAAGAGATGCCCAAGGTATATTTTGAACACGTCTTTTATAAGTGCCAAATCCAAAATCGGAATGCTGAAGCGGGATCCATACTCCTTCAAACTGGTCCACATGTTCAAAGGAACGAATTATTTGTTGGAAAAAGGGGAACATTTCATATTTGAGGATACCAATGTTACGCATAACGATGCCAATTGCTTTTCCTTCTAATTGATCCAGATTTACCTGTAACGGATTAAATCAGAAAGAAATCATTATAAATACAAAAAAATAAATTAAATTTTCGAAGATTTAAAACAAAAAATGCAGATAACAATGGTTGTTAATTTTAATAATTTAAATAATTACTTATGTTACGAACGTAACATACCTTGCCCCGGTTGGGGTGAAGGAAATAATGTATGTTATTTTTCTTCAATGCTTGTGCGAACATTCTCCACATGCTTTTTTCATGGCGTGGAGGAGACGACTTTGATGCTCCTCCTCCTTCCTCTTGCTCTTCCCAGTTGCACATTAATTCTATGCAATTTCTAATTTCATCCTCGGAGGAATTAATATCATTTTCCTCGGAGGAAACTGAATCTTCGGACCAGGGAGTATACTTCTTGTATTCTTTTGAGGAAACTTCACCTTTAGTATCTGCTGAAATATTATTTTCCTCTAATGTCTCACGGTTCTGCAATGTTGGAAGGCCTTTATCATCTAGCCCCACATTTGCCATGAAACAAGCGAGTTCCTCATTAGCTGAATACTTAAAGAAAAGGTGTTGAATAAGTAGAAGACGCTTGGTGTCGGTGGAGGGAATGGCGAGCGATCCATGTGGCAGCCAGTTAAGAATCTGTGTCATGCTCTCCCTTTCTTCTCCTTCATCCATTGCTCTTTCTATTTCACCGTCCAATTTAATTTTTCTGACATAAAGAATCCGCAACTGCCCGGAGGAAGCTACCTTTGCCTTTGCTCTTTCCACAACTCGTTGCAAAAGCTCCTGCTTATTGAAATCCACAGCGCAATGGATCACTGCCACAGTGGTAATTTCCTTGTCGAGTTGTATAGACTTGTGCTCAATTAATTCATCCCTACTTGTGTTCAGCTCTATCCGCTGCCCATGGAACAAAGCCACTCTCTCTGCGCACTGCCAATCCTCATCTGTAAAATTCCTTCTCTGCATGAAAAAAGTGGAATGAACACTCATTACTAATTACGCCATCACAATGCAAGAAAGAATACAATGAGAATATTATAGTGTTTAAATTTAGTGCATCAGTATAGGATACTGTTCTTCTTCGTGCTGTATTTCATCCCACCGCTTCTGCAACTCTCCACTGCCTGCAATACTTACACTGTAACATCTCTTCAATTTTAGTATTGTGTCCAACGCCCGCGCTTCCAACATGGGACACCTGGCAAATGCCACTTTCCTCAAAGACACCAAATTTTCAAAATCATGGGGCAACGTTTCCAAACGAGTACACCATGAAACACGTAAATCATTTAACCTTTTGAGGTTTCCGAAATCATCCGGAAAACAGGACAATGACTCGCAGTCCAAACATGCGAGCTGACCAAACCCTGCCACGAGTTTCACTAAAGCGCTGCAGTGTTTCAATGAAAATCGTTTCAAGGCTGGCAACTCCTCCATACGTGGGCAAAGTTCAACTTCCATCCTCTCTAAAGAAGATAATCTCCCAAAGTCTTTGGGAAGACGACAAAGTTCAAGGCATCTTTTTATGGTCAAAGTCTTCAACATTGCCAACTCCACAAAGCTATCCGGTAGGCACTCTAATGACTCGCAGTCTTGTAACTCGAGCACAGTCAAACACCGCAACTTTCCAAAGCTATCCGGTAGGCACACTAATGAATCGCACCGCCATAATTTGAGCGCCGTCAAACTCGGCAACTTTCCAAAACTTTGTGGAAGCTCATTTAAACTGTGCAGATAATGTAGAGAGAGCGTCTGCATGGAAAGCGTCCCAAAACTTTCTGGCAATCGCTCCAACTTCTCGCACCCGTTTAAATCCAACTGTTGCAGAGAAGTCAATCCGCTGATGTCTTCAGGCAGCTCCTTCAAATTCTTACAATTTCGCATGCCAAGCTCTTTCAACGAGCTCAACATTCCAAAGTCTGCAGCTAACCTTTCCAGCCGAGTGCATCTATTTAGACTCAAACGAGTCAATGAGCGTAACGACCCAAATCCTTCCGGTAAGGAAGTCAACCACTCGCAGTTCTTCATGCTTAGCTCCTTCAATTTCGCGAGGTGTGCAAATCCTTGAGGCAAAGATTCCATGTCACAATCATCCAAGTCTAGAGACTCAAGAGCAGTGAGGTGGCTGAAACTTTCCGGTAGCTGTTTGCACTTAGGTAACTGCAAAACTTTGAGGGATGGCGGAAGCTTCAATCCTTGAGGAAGTTTTACCGGTTTCCTGCTCTTGACCTTAAATTCTTCCAAAAGCCTAAGGTTTTGGAGCGGCAGGCTTTCAAATTCTTCGCAATCCAATTCTGGTACTTGGTGAAATATAACCTTTAAAGTCCGAGGAAGCTATATATAGGAAACCAGAGTTCAGAAAATTAGGAGTCGGTATTGAAATAAGAAAATGTAGATATAAAAAAAAGCGACAGATTTACAATTTTTTATTCACCTGAGGCAAACACATGCCTGGCTTTGATCTGTTATAGAACACTGCGAGCTTCTCCAGTTTGGAAGCATCTGCAAATGGAAAAACAGCCAAATCCCCCAACAAGAGAAATCTGAGATTCTTGAATGATCTGTCGCATGCATCTCCATCAAAGTTTACCCAATTTCCAAGATCCAAAATTCTCAAGGACTTGTGCATGGCATTTAAATGTCTGGATTCAAGAGTGGTCAAAGATCTGTCACTCGTAAGTGAAAGTCCTTTCACGTTGCCCAGCTTTGACTCGTCTTCCAAGACACGCAAGAATTGCTTAGAATTTTTAATCCTCGTATCCTTGCTTTCTTTCCTTCCCTTCAAACGAAGGATGTCATGAACAATCACTTGGTTACCTGGATCACTTCTACTTACTAGCATTCTCATCCGGAGATTTTTAAGTGTGTTTTCACCAACAATATGACCAACAAAATCCCAGTCGTCACCATGTAAATATGTGCAAATGTCGAGGAAGGCCTCCCGAGTCTCTTCATCCCTGATATTGTGATACACGTACCAAATCTGTTCACCAATGCGCCCTTCATCTGCAAAGCTCAAGGGCAACACAGTGAAATACAGGATAACTTTTTTTTTTTTTTTAACTTGCTTTGACTCAACACGACACAACATGTCGTCACAAGGTTACAACCAACACTTGGAACCTCTTGTTACGGGGAAGACCACAAGGTCAGCACGGAAACGTTCACTCCTATCAAGGACAATGTACTCTTCTTTTGACAAGACAACATGAAAGTCCAATCCACATGACACACTCACGGCTAGGGCAAGCCACAATAAGAAATGATCGGAGGTTATTTATTTTGATAAGACTCCTTGTAGCTCATGACTTAAGCTTTCAGAAGAATTCAATACATGATTCGCACAAATTCATCTCACCAACTAAGTTAATTTCTTAAACACTGTAGAGTAGTTCACTTAAAGTCTTCTCCTACTCACTAAATCTTATTATCTTCCAGAAACTAACCATTGTTTTCCTTTAAGCTTGTTTAAGAGTTCACCCCCAAGGGATAGTGTTCGCTAGTTTAGCTAGGGGTATCAATTTATAAATGTTTACTTCACAAAGGATGTCTTCATTTTGATCACTCATGGAATTATTTGATTTCAAAAAGATCACCTTTGCATTTATTTGTTGAATATAAAATTATTATTTTTGTTTAGCTTCTTTAAGGGTTAACCGACTCATTTTACTTTACTTATAAAATATTGTCGCTAAGTCTTAGAAAGATTTAACTTAATAATTTATTCTCAAGATCAAAGTTTTACAATACTCATTTGCGAGAACCAAACAAGGTTACATCAATTCATCCCAACACGATGCACAATTCAAAGGGGCATACCATCTCTATTGAACCATGACTAGGGAACAGGAGCGTAAAAACATGGAACATGCCACACTACTATTCTAAGGATTTAAAAATACACTAGAATATCCCATAACCAAGCGGTAATCAAATTTCATCTTTCACATGTTATCCAAACAAACCAAAGTTTCAATAGTTACAACAACAATACTCTACAATACATTCGGCATTTTTACAAGGTACTTCAAAAATTGTACAGGTGAACCTTTAACACTCTTTTCCTCTAGTCTACTCGCATAATCCATCTACACAAATATTAACTAAAGTCAGTTCGCAAGAACTGAGCATGTTAAGGCTACACATTGCAACAGTAAGCTAACATTTAACAATATCAAGAAAGGAATGTTCTAATTCAAAAATGGATTAAAACACCACCCACAACTCTAAACTTATTCACATGAGAAAGAAATCTAAACCATCCAACAAGGAGAAAGTCAAAATACCAGTTAGAACAAAATAACATAAAACAAGGCAAGACCTTATGGGTCAGGAACAAGAAAGTCAAGAGTGTTGAAATCTCCTTCATGTAATCCTATGGATTATGTGACTGGAATCCAAAACTTACTCCATCCAACTAAAGGGGTCCAAGATAAGACAAAACGTACTAATTATGATCGTAGGCGCGAAGCAAAACGATGTTATCCAATTCTCCCAGGGGGGCTTCATAGTAATATGGGTTCGACGCCCTTAAAAGAACACAACAATAGTTTCGGTCTTAACCAAAGAGTTTACCACTACCCCCTTATAGGATTTCTTAAAACGTAGTACTAGTTAACCAAAACAAATCCACTTTTCCAAAAGCGTACGAAAAAGACACAGAAAGGGCCATTATTCTACCAACAAACCCTATCCTAATCGTCAACTTCTCTGCATACTATAAGGGAAGACTAAACCCAAAAGTCGTTAATAATTTTTATATAATTCAGACAATGTCAATAAACATTAAAATAAAAATTGATTTCCCTAACAAGGCCACAAAATGGGACCTTTTAGTAACCAAGTTTGAAGTATAAGATATTCGAGTTCGAAAACAAAGGGATTCGATACGCAGAGGGCAAAACACCAACGATGCCCCAGACTCAAAAGACCTTACCACGAGTACAAGCACAAACCAAGAACCAACGCACATAACTATCAGGAAGGTTACGCAGTGCAGTCAGGCCTAGAAGTTCTATGAACTCCTTGCCAAAGGTATAGAAGATGGAAAATTTTACCTGATCCATGTGGGCTTATCGAGGAAAAGTCTTAGCAAATATCAAATAGATAAATATAACAGCCACCTATGATATTATCACTGAAATCAGCTGTCATCTAACAGGAAACGAGTTCACGAGTCCAGTACCATGGATTCACCTACAACTTTTGTTTCAGTCCAGCTAGTAATAGTTTGCTTGCGACCCTTAATAAAAATTGTAGAGATTTCATTCAGTTAAACTTACAATGTTTCCCCTTGCTTTAATCAAACAAGAGTTTACATCAAGAAATAGGTATAGTAATTCTCTCAACACGTGGAGGCCAAAATAGATGCCAGGTTATCCCTCATCTAGACTAGGTACAACAGTCAACCATGTACAGTTCTAAAACAAACCCCAAATGCCATTTTCTAATCAAACATAAAGGAAGGAATGCCCACAGGCTTAAACAAGTTTCAGAACACAACGTCACTATTAATGTACCTTTTAGCAAAACATGAGGGCCCTAAACAGGAAATACGTATTCATTCAACCAAACAGAGATATGAAGGCTTAACCTTCCATTTAGTAACCTTCAATTATAACTACCATCACAGAATTCTTTTAAAAGAGAGTCATATAAGCAAACAAAACTCAATAATGTTTCCTTCCCTACGAACTAGATTGCATCACTCAAAATTGCAGTAACCCATTTAGACAAATATGAAATAGAGTAAGCTATAAGGGAGGAAAGAACATTCCAAGCAAAACCAGCAAAATTGGATCGAGATTTAAAGGAACAACCAACACATTCAGGCAGCGATAAAAACAACCACGAAAACATTGTCTAGGCGCTATTCAGTAGGAAAGACAATTCATTTCAAGATACTGAAAGAAGGTAGAAAACTATTGCAAGGAGTAGATTTAACATGCCTGTTTTAAATGCTATATCACATGGCCACGTACTTGCAGACACCTTCTCCCAGCAGTCCCAAAATTATTTCTCCACCAAATTCACGCTTCTCACCCACTCGGCGTCCCAAATACCACGCAAAAGAAACAATAACCATTCCGGTAACTTTGCACACATATTACGTGCTATATTCCAGTTTATTTTCTCATAAGGCATTGTATAGAGCTCCTTTCTTAAACACATAACAGTCTCAGTTATAGGTCCCACAAATCTCCACCCATATAAATATGACATTGGCAAATAAACCATTCGACAGTGACACCACATCCTCCTTGGATGGATGGGAAGAAAATATGGAAGAAGCCAAATCTCTGGAGGTAATGAATTGTTTCCAGACCAATCAAATACTCCAAGCACCGAAAGCCACATTTTTCCCCATGAAGGTATAGCAGTAGCACTGCCATGGCCCAAAATCCATACACGACCTTTTTCCATTGCTTCTTTATCTCCTCCATCAGACCCTTGGCCAAGAAGTCTCAAAGTTACATAGTTTAGTATTGTCCCAAACATTGTGTTGTGACCTTCAATGTGTAACCCCCATCCACCATCTTCATTATGCCTGATGATTGTACAAGTAACGACACATTTCTTTTTGATGCGCTTCTGCTAAAACAGCATTTAGTGCTCCTGTTACATAAGACAATAACCAAACCTGGCATAAGGAACATAGGACCACCATAATCACCAGGCCAGTACCCATCATGTGCTTGAATGTTTGCATAAAACCGTATGGCTCGAATCAGTGCAGTCTTTACTGCCTCCTTGATGATATCATTGGCACTTTCTATTTTCACTTGAGGTGGAAGAGGGGGGGGGGAAAGCAGATTCTCTCTGGCAAACTATAATCGCATGAGAAGATCTGCTCTGTATGAGATACTCTTCCCTGAGTTACAACGTAAGACAAGTAAGAAATCAATAGAGAAGCTCTATACTAAATTTCATCGGGTCTCCTGGTAACACTGTCACTGTTACACAGTCAATTTGGAGATACACACTCAGTGTATGTTCTGGATCTGAAAAATATCCTGCTACCTTCATCTCCCAAGACATTTTCTCCAACATTGCATAGATCTCCTGTGCCTGTGGGTGCGATCTGTCACCTACACGAAAGCATGCGCCATTATTGGCTTCGCCGAGTTGCGCACTTGCTACGGGCCAAGCTTGATAGGTCAACAAAAAACGAGCCAAAGTGTGACCGAAGTCACCAGAATCAGTCACAAGAAGGAGACAGATCGCATCTACGGGCAGAGTGGAAAGAAAATGACACAGCAAAGCAATTTGTGCTCCGTGAATATTCTGATAAAAACAGATCCGCCTGTATGAGATTATCTTCCTTGAGTTACAACATACAGCAAGAAGATCTCAAAAGGGAATCTTTGTAAATAAATTTCATCAGATCTGGGGACAACATCAAACTTTCGGTGCAAACATTTCAGCTGTAGCTTGTAAGGTGTGATAATTCCAACAGAAACCTTTATGCCTGCCGACCAAATGACTCGTTGAAGGAGCCCATATATATGCAAAGCAAATCGTGCTTCATGAATATTCTAATCTGAAATGGGTCTGCCTCCATGAGATCCTCTTCCATGAGCTTGAAGGAGAATCCCAAATTGAGAATGTATTCTATACTGAACAGAACGCAACATAGATGGACGACCTTCCTGTTCGAAGCACTCAAAAGCTTCAACCAAACTGCAATATGTCTGTCGCCTGGCTAAGTTACTGACGTATGCTGCTGCTGTGGAGGTCCGGCAGAACACACCACGCAACACTCATAGAAGCGGCAGACCAGGGGCACGAGAAATTCAAGGAAGGTAGAGCAGGTCTTAAAGGATACATGTCAGAAGTGGTTGAGAGTTTACTAGAAGAGACAGGCGGCCAACTGCCAACTGACCCAACTCTCACCCACCTGCCTTCAATTTTCTCTTAAAAACTGTCCCCTCTCTTTCATTTTGTCAAACGCTTGAATGCATTCACCAAACTTCTGCGCCCTTGACAAGAAAACACGTGCTTCCCTACGCCCTCCACTCCGTTTCCATTTTTTTTTTAAATTTACTTGTTTAAAATCCTTTTTTTTTTTTTAACTTTCATTATTATTGTTATTTATTTCAGAGGTGTTCGAACTGCAGATTGTCTATCCCAAAATCCCAATCGATGCCATTTACCCTTCCTTAAGCAAGCAGAACGTGGTCGACAATATCAGAAATACGGATTAAAATTAATTTCCTTGTCGGTTGATAAACTCACTACTAGCTTGGATGTCATGTAACTATTCTTATCTCCTATAATATCAGACATTATAGAAAAAGCAACAACGAATTCCGCCAAATGGGCAAGTATAATTTGTGTCATGTCTAATGGAACCCTACCCGTCACACGAAAAATGTGATTAATAGATTTTTAATTAAGAAAAGGGTCGTAAAGCACTCAGGAATTCATATCCACAAAGAATCAGGAAAACAATTTATATCCTAAGCTCATAAAGATTATTCAGGAAGAGTAGAGATATTCCATGCTTAGCACTTGATCGCCACATGATGAATAGGTGTAATGTAGAACAGGGCATTACATGAATCTTATTAATGTTATGTAAATAAGTTGGGAAAAGAAATCACATGAGAATTCAAGAGAGTGATTCTAGAGTAGATCGAAATAATGAAGGGTGTGAGAGATTTAAAGGGATGCTAGTAGTTGGAGAGTTGTTAGAACAATAATACTATATTAGTGAGAGTGGTTTTGGGAGACCTCCTATTTTATAGGAAAAGCAAGACCTATATATTTGTATATCTTAGTGCAGATCAATGTCAAATATAAATTTATTTTGAGTGTAAGATCTCTCCAAGTCTAGAGTAATTCCCATGTATTCATACAATTATTTCATAATTTCTACTTTATATCCACATTAGTTTGACTAATTTGGTCACTTCTATCAATAATGTTATGCATAAGCTCCAAAATAAAATGCCATCTATTTCAAAGTTATGAAAAGAAAAGAAAAATATCAAAATACATTTGAGAAAATTATGAGTACCTATATATGAAAATTAGGAAAAGAAAATAGAGAATTCGAACTAATTATTTGGTAAGGTTATGGGCATCGTTTGCAATCTAGTTTTTGATACCATTTGCAGACTAATGAACTATAAGGTTCGTGGATGATTAAGGTATATTTTGTTCTTATAAATATTTCTTGATTTATTTCATTGCATTGATTGTGAACTATTTAAAAAAAACAAATATTTGTTTGAAAATGAAAATATTCACATGTATCACTAAGTGTGGAAGTTTATAAGATGCACAATAATTTTTCAATGAAATCTCTGAACTAAATGTAATTTCCTGGAATCCTATAATTGCAATAAGTACTCAACACAAGAAACACAACAAAGTATATAATATTTTTCTCATATGTAAATGGTAAGGGTGAATCTAAATTTGTTTATTTTTGTGAGTATTCCCATGATCCTTGTATGTATCAAGCCTAAAATTTCACGAGATCTCTTAATCCATTAAACCACAAACTACAATTGATTTTAAATCACAATGATTACCCTTTTTTTCGCTTGCATTATAAATTTATAATGTTAAACCATAATTTTGTGACCATATAGTCAACCAATGTAAAACGAAACAAATTGGCATGTGACGAAATGGTGTACATTTTTTTTCACTCACATTTGTTTTAACATAGAATATCATAGTAAGAGCTACCTAACAAGATACATACGCATCCTCATGAAGCATTGATATTTTTCACCAAACATAACCAATAGTTGTCCAAACTTATTAGTTCTCATTTCTTAGCATACATTCATCTTGCGCTGAAACAAGATTATTTGAAATATGGAATAGGCATCCACCAAAGAATTATGGATAACGAGCTTTTATCAATTGTTTTAGTTGCAAATGTCCTAGTAGACATGTACATAAAAGGTGGAAGCATGCAAAAGGAATGTGAATTGCTTGATAAAATAGAAAAAATAAATATTCTATAATGGACTCTAATGATTACAAGATATGAATAAAATTAGTATGTTGAAAAGACCTTAGTTAGATTTATTTTTACACGAAATATTGGTGTAGCTATATGCATGTAATTTGTAACCAATTAATGTGAAATTTTATTTAGTGTGGTAAGTGAAAAATCCAAGATTCGCGTCTCTTGACATATTTTAGAAAGATGTATTTAAGATATCTATACTAGTTGACTTGTTTTGAGATATATATGCCTGACTTGTTTGTGTTCTCTTTTCATGGTAAATAAGCTTATTATTGTTAGCTTAATACATTCTTCAGACGCCACGCCTATAACTAGCCGTGTAACTATTTTGTAGCCATTACCGTGTAACCGTGTAACTGTTCTTTCTCCATCCTTCTTTGCAGCCTATATATGGCTTGCATGTATTTGTTTCTAGACAGGTATTGAATAAACAATCTCTTTCTTCCATCATTGGTATCAGAGCAGGGAAATTTGTTGTGTATGGAGAATCTACAAGAGGAAGCATTCAACAATTGCTTGGCACGTGAGGAATGAAAAAAGGCATGTTTTGAAGAATTCATTTTTTGGTGTTTTGGACCAGCGCTTGGAAGTTGCAACGATCAAAACAAAGAAACATTGCATTCTTTTTTCTTTGTCCCTTGCGACCTATTCTGCCATATCTCAGCATGCGTGGAAATCAAATGCTTGATTTCTGATCTTTGATTTGTGTAGAGGATACAAAAGCAACCCTCAGCATTGAAGGGTGACTTGACAAAATCAAACGTGGATGTGGATGTTTCCCTATCCAGTGTGGCCATTTGTGGCTATTTCTTAGATTCCTGTGTGTATTGAGATCTGTCCAAACCTGCGCTGGCTGGTTTGACGTTGGAGAAAATGAAAAGAGCAGTGACCTGAAGAAGCATTGATTTCTCAAATATCAACCTTGCATATGCATTGAATCTCCCCCCTGGAGATCTAGTCGTGCAAGTGTGACAGCGACTTGAGCAGCGTGGCAAGGTAGAGGTGCCAACAGAGAAGAAAGCACCAAAGGAGAGTAGTCGTGACCTATGTGGCGCGTATATGTCATAAATTTCAGATGCACAAAGCACCGCGAGAAATGCCCCAAATGTTTGAGCATTGAGCGACATTGAAGACACCACTGGACTGTTCTTTGCCTTGTTCAACGAGATCCACAACACTGGGAATATTCTCTTTGACGAGATTGTGCGCCGAAGACTATTGGAGTATTTTTGGTTTGACGTTCGATGTCAAGCACGGCGGATTCGTGTAGAACTTGAACGTGGCTATGATGCAAATGATGAACGCTAAGTAGAATGCCTAAAAGAGCATCCGCATCTCACTGCACGAGCCTATAGAGCCCATCTTCAGGATAGATTCCTTCAGTAAGCATTATAGCCATTTTTTGAAAAATAAATAAATAAAATACAATTTTGAGTTTTTGAAAATGTCTGCTCCAAAAATATTGCTATCCGATGCCCAACTCTTGAAACGGCAAAATTTCACTGCATGGAAAACCAAGATGAGGACGATTCTTCACTTTGAAGATCTTTGGGGGATCGTTTCTGACAAAGACACCCCTCCCACATACGCTGATCTATTGGCTAAGCATGAAAAGGCCGATGCAAAAGCACTAATGCTTATCACCCTGAGCCTTTCTGATGAGGGTCAACCTTACATTCGAGAAGAAACCACTTCCTCTCAGGCATGGACCGCGTTGTGTACCATCTATGAAGCCAAGAATCTGATGATGAAGTTGCATCTTCAGACAAAGCTTCACACGATGAGTATGCATGATGGAAAATTAGTAGAAGCCTTCTTGCGGCTTGTGGCCGAGTTATGCGCCAAACTTTCTGCTCTTGGAGAACCAGTGGACGACAAGTTGCTAGTCCCACTCACCTTGCAAGCTCTTCCTTCCTGGTTTCAGACATTGATCACCACGTTGACACTTGTGAATTATCTCCAGCAGGAAGAAGCCATGCAGAATGTTCAAGAAGCCTTTGAAGACAAGGCTCTCATCATGAGGAAAAATCATAAGCCTTGGAAAGGGCAGTCACCCCTCTAGAATCATAAGCAAGCATCCACAGCAGCAACCTTTTCAGCGGCCAACCCAGAAGCAGCAAAACAACAAGGCGGATCAATGGTGCCACATTTGCTCCATGGATACGCACATGACTGCAAACTGTTATTGCAACGGTCGCAAGTATGGCAACTCTAGTGAAGAGAGCACTTCTAGCCAAGGATATTCTAAGAAATCCTGATGGTGTGCTCGTAATCAGAGGCAAAAGGGTCATATTACTGCTCAACAGGATGCCACCTCTAATGAAGAGGTTCCAGACACAACTCATCCGGACATTGTCCTAGTCTCGCAGACTTCGCAGCCATCAGAAAGTGTCTGGTTGATTGATTCGGCTGCCAGTAAACACATGACTGGCAATAAGAAGTTGTTCCATACCCTGAGTGATCGGCCCATTGGAGATCGGATCACAATCAGGAGTATATTACGGCGGGGATTGGTGATGTCATCATTCCTCTTGGGACATGAATATGTACACTCGTGAAGGTACTATATGATCCAGGTTTGACCTCAAATCTCTTATCTATGAGTCAACTTCTTAATCATAGAATGCAGGTTGAATTCTTTGTTGAGAAAGGGATCAAGTCCTGCATCATTTCCCAGGGAGACTCAGTAATTTCTCGAGCATTTATGAAGGGTTGTCTATTTGCACTGGATGTGGTCACTTCATCTAACATTGCTCTCTCTGCTTCAATGACAGAGTCCACTGCACTATGGCACTTTCGATATGGTCATATTTTTGCTAGGGCTCTGCATCAACTCAGTGCCAAGGAAATGGTAAGAGGGCTTCCTCCACTCTCCCATTCCTTAACTGTTTTCTCAGGATGTCTTGCGGGAAAAAAACACAGAGGTCCATTCAAACAGAGCTCCTATCATTCTACGAAGCATCTTCAGGTCATACACACCAATCTATGTGAACCCCTGCCAGCTAGCTTCCAAGGTTTTGAGTACTTCCAGCTCATCATTGACGATTACTCATAGAAAATGTGGGTATATTTTCTTCGGAAGAAGAGTGAGGAATTTACCAATTTCCAAACCTTTTACCAACACGCCACCAGGAAGTCTGGGAAGCCTCTCCTTCTCCTCTGCTTAGATTGAGGGGGGGAATTTGTATCAAAGAATTCTTAGCATACCTGAAGTAGCATGGCATTTAGCAACATCTGACTGCACCCTACATGCCCTAACAAAATGGGATTTCTGAGCGACACAACAGAACTGTCATGGAGATGGATTGTTGTATGCTCTCTACCGCCAAGTTGGAGGATCATTTTTTGGGCAGAAGTAGTCTAGACAGCAGTGTATCTACTCAACCGGGCACCCATGAAGATCTTGCATAACAGGACACCAGAAGAGGTATGGACTGGCCATAAACCTTCTATTCATCATTTGAGAGTTTTTGGTTGTACTGCATATATGCATGTTCCAGATGAGAAAAGGAAGAAGATCGATCCAAAGGACATTACCATGTCTTTTCTTGGGGTATGGTACTACCTCAAGGAAAATCATCTCATGGATATTGAGACAAAGAAGATCTACGAGAGTCGAGATGTGGTGTGTGATGAGTCGTCCTTTGACTCCCTGCCACACAATGGAGATCCAGTACCGACCTCGTCACATATATTTCTCACATATCCAGATGATGGGAAAGACGATTCTTCTCAGAGAGAAGAAGAGCTAATTGGAGACTTGTTCGTTGATCTAGGCACACTGGAAAACACATCTTCACATCAGCAAGCAGCACCACCAA
>CM034153.1:696364056-696466749 GCA_019776745.2 Taxus chinensis
TTTCATTGGATGAGTGTTTTACTGAAGAAGCAACCCCAATGGAGAAGGAGTTGTTTAAGAGATTTCACAGAGTCAACTCTAGGAGGTGGAGTGATAAGTGCTAAGAGGAAGCAAGCATGACACGGAGCTCATCTTTTTGATGAAGAGTAGGGGAAATAATAAGTGTACCTAAAGGAAACTAAGGAGGATTGATCTAAGAAGATATTGTTCAAAATTTTACAAGAGATAGGTGCCAAAGATGAATCATGAGTAAATTTAAGGAGCATTTTTAGGAAACTATAGTTACAAAACAGGAAATAGGAGAAGCATGTGGTCAAGTGAAAAATATTATTAATTGTTGTGTAATGAACTAACCACAAAGAGGAAGCATAAAAGTCGAAAAATTATTATTAGAGTGGGGCTTCCCAAGGAAATGAAGATGGGATGTGATCATAGCCAAAAAAGAAGATTGCAATTTGAAATTTAAGATCATCCAAAAGAGAAGACAAGGAGAGTGTGGGACAGAGAAGTAAATAGAAGATAGAAAAATGACCAGGAAAAACAATTGAGGGGTATAGGATAAGGAGAAGAGCAGGATTATGTTAGCAGGAAGGCCAAGCATGTTAGTGGAATCGTTGATGGATTTTGTCATAGTGGGGGTCATAAAAAAGAAGTGGGATAATCCCATTAAGAGATATAAATTGTGTGGTGGAAGAGTGCATGGAGGGAATTGTGATGTAAGAGCATAGGCTCAGAACTATGAAGTGACTTCAAAAGAAATCAAGAGATGAAATTTTCATTTTTCAAGTGATTTTGTAGGTCAAGACATCCTTTCCAGTCATTTGAGAAGGGTTTGCCATGTTCCTGCCAAAAATGATCGTTAAAAAATTTTTAAAATTGTTAAGGACTATTGAAGGCTAAACCATCTATCATGAAAGGATTCAAGAGGATTTAATGACCTTGAAGGTCCGTAGGAAACCTATTCTTGTTCTATTCTTTTTGTAATTGAAATTCACCTTGACATGTTTTCACAGGTGAATGTGTGTTGTAGGAGAGTTGTAAGAGTAGTTTTAGACAGGGTACATAAAGACTATAGGCTAAATAGATATTTTTATAGCCATTGTCACCTTGTAGACGTTTTTAGTCTGAGCTCCTAGGCAACTAAGTGATATTTATCACTGTTTTATGATTAGATAGTTGTTGAATCTTTTTAGGGTGTTGTTGTGAGTAAGCGTAGGGATACTGAGATAAGCACAAAAGTATATTTTTGGTTGCCATATATGTAATTAACTCATGCATAAGGGAGAGAAATAGGCTATGTTTTACAGCATTGACTAAACTATTATTGAAAGTAATGAATGATTTCATGGGTTAATTTTGCAAGTTTGACATGTTTTCTTGTTATGCATGAGTGGACCATCCTGCACAGGACAAGACCTAAGAGTTGGCAGTCAATTTATGTGAGCATGATGAATGACTATGATGTATGGAGGAGTTGAGGGATATCAATACAAGCATAATAAATTACTCGAGGTCCTGAAGTGACGGGTAATTTTGGTGTTCCAATTTTGTGTCTTCTACCCCTGAACTAGGGCTTCCTAGAACTAACAAACTGTACAGTTCAATTTTTTTGAATATTTTTGAAATATTGATGTCATCAAGGGTGCCTTTAATCCTCCCCAAAAGGTAGGATCCTGAATCATTGGCAAGTAAGTTCTGTGTAGCCCCTGCAATTTAGGCTTATAGTTCCCTTGAAGCAACTATGGAAGTGATTTGTTATGATGTTTTAGATGTGAGATAAGCTTAAATATGATTATGATAGTTATGAATTGCCTCATCATACCTTCTTAAGTGAGTGACAATATTGAATCCTCCATAGAAACTATCTACACCTTGTTATAGCCTTTAAGAGACCTAATTAGGTCTGGATCAGTCATGAAAAATAATATTCGTACAAGGTAACCCTACCCTGTACTCCTAACATGATTTACACCTCTCGATGAGCATCCAAATCTATGTTTATTTTTTCTATATCATGGTACCTAAAGAAGATATACCAAATATCAGGCTTTTGAGGGCTACGAGCATTAGCTTTTCCTAGAGGAAGCTCTAGGTTTAATCAACAAATCCTTTTGTTATGACCCTATATGAACATTAGGTTATGTGTGAATGGAGAGATATAAGTGTTTCACGTGTGAGTTGTTTGGTCCTTTATAATATGTGTACATTCATGATGTATGATTCCATGATTTTGTGTTATAAGGATCAAACAAATTTGAGGAATGAAGGCACAATCATCAAAGGGGGATTCTTGACAACAAGTAAGTGGGGGATAAGATCAGGTCATACACCATTTTGAGGTGATTCCATTCTCAAGAAAGTGTAATATTGACCAATTTTTCAGAACAAAGTTATACAAAGAAAGGTGATATTATCTACGATAAATCTCTCAAAAAACTAGTGGTCTAAGGAGCAGGGTAGCCTGAGTAAGATCTTAAATAGAATGTTCTTGATCATATTTAAGAGACAAATATGGATGTGAAGGTTAACAACTGATTTGGTTCAAGACAATGCAAATTTGTCCAACTTATCTTATTTGGCTTTCCAAAATCTATATTTGTAGAACTTCATTTGTTGAGCTAAGAAGGCACATCAGAATGCATAGGAAGGAAAATAGGAAATAGAAGAACTTTCTAAGGCAGAGAAGGAAAATGTAGAGAAGAGGAGGAGGATGGATAAAGGTGGGTATAATCCCATAAGGTGTAGAGATATGAATACACAAATAGTATATGAGAAGAAGAAGATAACACAAAAAATGGCGTGAAGAGAAGAAGCAAAAAGATTAAAATTGCAAAGGACAGAGGTTGTAGATAAAATGTGACAAGAGGAAGACAAATAGTGAAGAGGATGTGTGTAGAAGATGAGGGACCATAGATGATTTGGGTTCAAAGGAAGAACATTTCCCAAGACTTTTGGTGGAGGTGGAAGGATAGAGGAAAGAAAAAATCATGAAGGAAAAGACTATGATAAGAAGCCTTAAGAGGATGTGGATGTTTGATGTAGGAAGAAAATTACCAAAGTATATGGTTTGAGTGGGCAGATACTTGTAGTGGTTTGAGGCAGACAGAGGTTCATGAAAGAAATGGATGAGATAAATAAATCCATTTGGAGGTGGTGGTTGGTATACGGTGTGTAGAGGCTAAAAAGGGTGAAAGATATTACATACAGGAGTCATAGGGAGGTTATAAAGGATTGGAAGATATTCTAAAAGAAACATGGAGGAATAGATAAGGATTATTAAATAAAGGAGTTAGTACTATATGCTCTAATAGTCCAAATAGTGGTTTTACAACTCACTTAGTCTACTTGAGGTGGAAATCAAGTGTTAAATACCTCAGGTGTTTTATGTAGGTGTTACGACTATGAGTTCACGACCTAAAATCACCCTCCAAATTAATGGTAAAAATTGGGACAATTTTTTTAAAACGTTAGATAAAAATTAAATGTAATTTAATCATTGATAATCCAAATCAAAAAGTGTTCTAAGGATGTACTCAATAACCATAACATTATTTTCATGGTTACGATACTTGAGTTTATGTATGACCCTCCCCACCAAAGGATTCAATTAAATGAATCCTTGAAATTAATTGTGCAAGACGAGAGGACTAGAGTTTTATAATAATAGTGATTAATCAATCTAAGTCGATAAAATTAATCAAGGAAGAATGACGATAAACCATATGATAGTTTCTTCCATTACTAATCCCACTCATTAATTTATCTAGGTATGAATAGAAATGAACCAAGTGCTATTTACGCTAATAAGAGGAGTTGACTTATTTATGTTTGTTGTATATCAATAAACTTAAAAACGGGGTGTGACAATAACCGTAGTATTATTTTTGTAATTATGGTTAAGTATGTGGTGGTGTGGAATCACAGCACCCCTGGGACTCTGCAACACGAAGGGTTGAAATTCTCAGTGCGATTGCACAACATGGAGCTTTTCCCAAGTGTGGGACCTGGCGAAATCAGAAAAGCTCTCCGGATGAAGGCTGGCTCCTATTCCTCTATTCAGATGCACGAATAAATGCAGAGGATTCACCCAAAAACCTAATCTAACTTGCCAAGGAGACAGGGTAGAGAATGCATGAAAATAAAACCTAAACTACGGAGGTGATGCACCGAGGAATGAAGAACATATATTTTGCCAATAAACACAAACCATAGAAATGTAATGCAATATCATGCACGGATAAACATATTCACAGTGAAAGATCAGGAGGATGCAAAATGAAACACATAGAGGGTCGAGAAACATCCACAGTCATGCATTTATTTGCTCCGAAGGTTTGATACAATACACTGCAAAAAATGCCAAGAGGCAAAGGTTGCATTACAGTTTTCAAATGGGAGGTTTGAGCTCCACAACTCCCCCTGCCAAAGAGAAGAAGGGAGGGGCCAAAGCAAGAATGTCCAACCTTGAGAAAAATCCCATCCTTTACAATTTATAGAAGGGGAAGAGATGGAGAAGTGAGAAAATCGAGATTTGCCCAACCACCTCCAAGACTGCGCCGAACTTTCACAAACCCTGGTGGTAGGTAAGAACCTCAACGACTCAAAAATGGCGAACTGTCATATTTTCCGCGTCAGGTCCGTTCCAGTCGGGTTCAAGACTCTCCTCTGCATCCGCATCGGGCTTGGAGGACACCGCGACATGTGTTTGATGTTCGTGCTTTCCCGAAACCCGCATCCGCCGCTATTACCAAATTTCCTTTGTTTTCGGGTTCGGGGGTGTAACTTGCATATGCATCGGGTTTGGGATGTTTTCGCCCCGGTGGCGCAACATGCTTCTTCACCATGCATTTCCGACGTGCAAACCCGACTACGAAACCCGATTTCCTTGTGCGTCAGGTTTGGCAACCCGACGACATATCCCTTTGTGTCGGGTTTTGAAAGCCACCCGACATGTTTTCCTTCCTTGTTTATCCGACTTGCTTCTCCAAAACTGTTCGTTTATCCATATTTACCCCGGGGGGGTAAATATATACAACAATTTGGCGACTCACGGGGTTACATGCCTGCTAGGTAGAAGATTAATGGCCTTTTAGCAATCCATTGGGCACGGAGTCATAAGCAGTAACCTGAAACCGATCTGATACCTGAACTCCCTCTCCGAGAACACGTTGCACTGTAGAAAACCAACCCAGGAGCAATAAAACCTGCGCCAAAGCACTTAGGGAAACTGAAACCTAACTATAACAAGACAATGTGCACATGCACTTAGAGGAATTGAAAACTAGGCTAATATTTACAAGGGTAGGACTTTTCTCCCTTTAGTAGCAATGTTTAAGATAGATTTCGTTGACCGGAATTGGAAGTTCTTCTCCGTCCAATGTAGACAATTGGAAGGCATTGCTATTTTTACATCCTGTGACCATGTAGGGGCCACTCCAAATGGCATCAAATTTGGAATGCCTTCCCGGTTTTGCCCGGTCTGCATCCCATTTCAGAACTAAGTCCCCTTCCAAAAAGGTCCTTGCTCTTGCTTTCTTATCAAACCATTTTTTTACTAAGGCCTGATCTTTCTCGATTGCTTGAACTGCAAGCTCTCTAATTTCTGCCAATTCCATCAACTCTGCATATCGGGCCTCCATTGGTTCGAACTCAGCCAGCTCCAATTGTTTCATGAACTCCAATGCAGGCAGTTCTAATGATATAGGCAATACTGCCTCTTTTCCATAGACCAACTTGTAAGGGGAATTTCCTGTAGACCTCTTTGGTGTTATCCTGTCAGCCCACAATGCTGATTTTAGCCTGGTATGCCATGTTCTTTGATTTTCATCCAGAGTCCTCCTGATGATTCTTAGCAAATTTTTGTTCGTGGACTCTGCCTATCCGTTACCCTGCGGGTAATAATTCGAAGAGGTGCTCAAGTAGATTCCATTCTTGATAGCCCATTCTGTGATCCTGGAACCTATGAATGCCAATGCATTATCTGATATGATTGTGGCTGGCACACCGAACCTGATCACTATCCCTTCATAAAACTCTAGTATATTAGACTCGTTGGCCTCTTTGAGTGCTACTGCTTCAGTCCACTTGGTGAAATAGTCCGTTGCCGTGAGAATCCACTTGTGGCCTTGGCTTGAGTTTGTGTTGATGACCCCGACGAAATCCAATCCCCATTGCATAAATGGTTGGTCAACCGAAATTGGGTGCAATGGAAGTGCTGCTAGTCTTTCTTTGCCTGTGAAGAGTGCACATATCTTGCACTTTCTTATCCATGTATAGCATTCATTGAACACTGTGGGCCAATAGTACCCTGCTTTCATTATCTTGAGAGCTGTCACTCGTGGGGAAAAATGTCCACCAGAATCTTCATCGTGAAAATCTCGTAACACCCTCTCAATTTGACCCGTCCCAATGCACCTTAATAGAACTCCATTAATGTCTCTCTTGAACAAAGCACCATCAACAAGCACATATGGAATAGCTTGTAATCTAAAGTATCTTCTCTTTAGTTTGCTCATTTCTGGAGGGCATAGGCTCGTCCATAGGAAATGAATCATACTCTGAGTCCAACAGGGAGTAGGCACATCATCATTTTCATGTTCTTGACCATCCTGTAGCACCAAGGCAGTTTCCTTTTCGTCACCTGCTTCGACTTGTTGACTCAAGGCTAGTTGTTCGCATAGTCCTTTTCCACGTACTAGCTTTGTGACCTTGATCTCGATGTCATATTCCATGAAATGAGTGATCCATCCTGCACGTTTCTCATTCAGATCCTTGTTTAGAAGGAAGTCCTTGACTCCCGCATGGGAGACCATCAATTGGATCTTGTTGTTTGAGACTAGGTGCTTGAATTTCTTTAAGCTCCTGATCACTGCAAGGACATGCTTTTCAATGAAAGAGTATCTAGTTTCATATTCCTCCAAGCCTTGACTGAAGAAAGCAACTGGTTGTTCTAATCCTTCTTTGTTCTGTTGTACCAGGATTGCAGAAATTGTGTCTCCACCACCGAAGGCATATAACATGAAATCTTTGGAGAAGTCTGGATTGACAAGAGTCGGAGCTTGAGATATGGCTTCCTTTATCGCCTCAAAACTTGCCTTGCCTTCAGATGTCCACTTAAATGCCATGCTCTTCTTTAACATCAGCGTTATTGGTTTTACGAGAGCTGCAAAGTTTGGAACAAACCTGCGGACAAAATTGATCCTTCCTAAGAAGCTTTGAAGAGCCTTCTTGTGACTTGGCAATGGCAAATCTTGAATTGCTTCGACTCTCTCTGGGTCAATCGTCAACCCTTCCTTTGAAACAATATGACCTAGAAGTTTTCCCTCGTGAGCCAAGAATATGCATTTTTTGGGATTCAATGATACCCCAAATCTTCTGCACCTCTGAAATACCTGCCTTAGATGAAAGAGGTGATCCACTGCATCTTTTGAGAATACAGTGATGTCGTCAAGATATATTAGAACTATCTTATTGATCAACCCCTTAAATGCCATATCCATTTCCCTTTGGAAGGTGGCTCCAGCATTTGATAGCCCAAATGGCATCTTCTTGTAGGCATATGTCCCCCGTTTGGTGGTGAAAGCCATCTTGAATTGGTCATCTTCTTTCACCATCACCTGATTATACCCTGAGTAGCCATCTAGGAGAGAGAACCTCTCTGAACCGGATACTACTTGCAATATCTGTTCCATTGAAGGAAGTGGGTAATGATCTTTTAGAGATGCCCTGTTGAGGTCTCGGAAGTCTACACACAACCTAATTTCTCCGCTCTTCTTCTTGACCGGGACCAAGTTCGCAACCCAGCTTGAGTGCTTGATCGGGAATATAATGCTTGCCTCTATTAGCTTGTTAAGCTCTTTCTTCATTAGAGGCTCAATGTGAGGGTTGACTGGCCTCTGCTTCTGCCTGATGGGCTTAGCATCTGGATCCAATTCTATGGTATGTTGTGCCAAATTTGGATCGAATCCTCTTAAGTCTTCATAGCTCCAAGCGAAGACATTTGGAAATTCTTGGAAAAGCTGTATGAAATCTGATTTCTCCTACTCAGTGGCCACTTTACCAATTTGAAGTGTTTTACTTTCCCCAACTAGAATTGGCTCTGAATCTTCCCTCTTGACCTGTATGTTAGCCTTTTCCTTACGAAACTGGTCGTTAGGGTTGAAGATAGACTCCAACGTTACTAAACCCTTGGGAAGCTTGTTTGTCTGTAGTTGCACTACTTGATCCCCGTACTGCTGCTCTAGCCTATCCTGATTTCTAGCTGAGAATTCAGCTTCCTCTTGCAAGAAATTGACGATCTGTTGATCGTTCTCAAACACCAGCCAGCTTGTGTTATTATCTGGAACTGCTGGCCTTATAACCACATGGATGTGTGGCTGCGTTTTTTCTCTTCTGATGCTGTCAACCACATCAAACGTTGCTCCAACTGCTGCGAGCCTATCTGCGGCTTCATTTTTCTTCCTGGGTATGGATACAATGTTGAAAGCTTCGAAATCCTCAATGAGGTCCCATACCCTATTCTTGTAGCTCCTTAGCAAGTCGTTCTTTGTAGCATGTTGTCCCCTAACTTGGTTGACGATTAGCTCGCTATCTCCAAACACCTGCAGGTTCTTTATGCCCCTTTTCCTGGCCCAATGAAGTCCATGAATCAAGGCCTCATATTTAGCTGTGTTGTTTGAACAAGAAAACTGGAAACGAAAAGCTGAATAATACTTGATGTCTTGTGGTGAAATCAACACTGCACCACTTCCAGCACCTTGCCTGCTTCTCGAACCATCGAAGAATAATTTCCAAACTTTGTTATCATCTCCTTGTTCAGACTGAATGACTTCGGGAATGGGTGAATTTTCTTCGTGTACACAATACACGCCCAATTCAGATTCTTCAATTTCCTTATAGGGATCAAATTCATGACTTTTGTTTTCCCATTCATCCAAAGTTAAATCAGGAATTCCCTTGACCTTAGTACCTGCTTCTAGATCACTTGGACACTCCTCCTGATCAAAGGCTGAGCAATTTGCATTGATAGGACTTGGTACATGAGGCTCAATATGGAAATTGGCAATTGATTCTGATCTGATTGTTGCTTTGGCCCCATACCTTGTTCTGAAAATCATGTGTGACCAATCTGCAGATAAATATCCACCAATCTTTGCAGTGAAGTCCCTTGATAAACACAACGCAAAGAGTGGCGGGAGGTCAATTACAGACACATCTTGCAGGACTGTAACATTAGGACATGAATGTAGTGTTAGGCTTAACCCCTTGATGACCCCAACTATTCCCACTGCCGTTCCATCCAGCTGCACTACTCCTTTCAGCACTAGCTCATACTTTAAACCCAGTTGATCTACTATTTGCTTCAGCATCACTGAACTACTTATTCCTGAATCTGTCATGCAGTTGTGTACCAAGTGGTTTCCATCAATCAATGAGACATAGAATGGTGGGGGCTTCAAATTTTTTCTTGTCTGGCCCCCATCATGTTGCACTGCATTAGTGAGAACTTTCTCATGTCCCTGGTTTGATACATTTGTGGCAGACCAATTAGCCATTGCAGCCTGCAATAAATCTCGTTGCCCTGGGATCGCCAGTGATTCCCACATGGAAATGTTCACATGCGTCTTCTTCATTTGATCGATGATGTTGAAGGGGGATGAACTATCCTTTTGCTGCCCCTTACTTGGTGTAACCTTTTCTGGAACTTGAACAGGTGCATGTGTTGCTGCAACAGGTACCTTAGGCTGGTTTTGCACATTTGGAGCTATGTTTGGTCTGCTGGCCCCTTGTTGTGTTAGAAAGGGTTGAGGAACAGCTGGATTGGGTGGTTGTTCCTCTACTATGCCTCTCTTCTTTGACCGTGTGTTGGCAGCCACGCCTTGAAAAGGCTGTTGGTTAACTCCATAGAAGTCTTCCGTTTGCCAATTGGCCAATGTGGTCTCTGTTGGAGGTCCTTCTTATTGCGTTTCTTGCTGCTGATTCCCTTGCTGGCTTGGTTCTTGAGGAACACCAATGGTTTGCACCATCAAGGCCTGATTCAGTGCACCATTGAAACATGCTGACTGATTGTGAGGTAGATTGCAAGTGTAACACCAGTCGTACTCCTGTGCCATGTTGTTTTGTGTTGGAACCAAGGCTCTTGAGGGTGTTGCTGTATTTGGATCATACGACCGAAATGGCCTGGCAGCTTGAGGTTGTCCTTGGTTCTGATTTTGATTTGCACCCTGAGGCGATGGTGGTCTGTTCTGTTGGTATGAGGGCCTAGCCTGGTACTGTGCTTGAGGTTGATACGGTCTAGCACTTTGAGCTTGCTGTCTTTTGATAGTCACTAGCTCGTTTCCAAGGTTCTGCAGTTGTTTCATGACCTCCTGCAATTCCTTTGAAGTATTTGAAGATGTGGATGCCTCATTATTGCTTTGATTTCTAGGCGTTGGAATGGGATTCAACTTTGGTGCTTGACTGGTTGTAGGATTTCCCATATCCAGATAGAGAGGCATTGGCGGCCTTGGTGCAAGCTTGCCGGCTTGGATCAGACAGTTCTCTGCCCTGATTGCTGTGTCATAGGACCCTGGCAGCGTTGTCCCTCCCATTGACTGGATCATCATGGCTATGTCTGAATTTATAGCCTTCAAGAAATAAAGGAATGCTCCTTCGGCAGTTGGCCTGACAGTTATTGGGATCCTGTCCCATGACCGTTGGAACCTGAAGTTGAAATCTGCCATTTGTTCGTTAGGAGCCCTTTTGATTGTTGTCAGCTGTTCTAATAATGACAAATTGTCCGCCCTCTCCCCGAATTGGCTGCAAAGAGCTGAACAAAGTTGGTCCCAATTCGTAATAGATCCTACTGCAAGGCTCCTAAACCATTGTAAGGCCTTACCTTTGAAAGATGAAGCCAACAACTTGACTGCAACATCCATTTCATTTATTTCGTGGATTGCGCATACATTAGCAATATCCTGGATGTGATCAATAGGAGTGGTATGATTTTCTCCTGTAAAATAGGGGATATTCTTTAGCGCTGCAACTGGAATTTGGTTATGAGCATTTAGGGCAAGTGGACTACTTCCCGTGAAATTGACAAAGGGATTCGGTGGTAGATGCGCCATTATGATTGGCCTAAGAACCCTAGTTGATGCGAGAAAAGGTCTACCAGGTGGAGGTGTAGACAAAGTCCTGTTAGGTGGAGACGGCGATCTTTGTGATCTTCTTCCTCTCCTTCCCCAACCTGGTGAAAGTTGCAAGTGGAAAAATAGCCCTTCTTCTCGAGTATAAGACCTTGTCCGAATTCTTCTCATGTGCCTAGGAAACTCATGCTGCTACACCACTGAATTCTATCCCTTCGGAGTCGCCAGATGTGTCGGATAACAGGCCTCTAGAAGGCTGGATTTTGCCAAGTTACACACCAAACTTGACGGTATTGAAAATATAATTTGAAATTTGAAGGACCCAGAGGAGACAAACTTCCAATCCGGAAATCAGGCCTTGCTGTGCAGCTGCGGATCCCCGATTGGTAAAGGCGGAACTCAGGTCATGCAATACAACTGACAAAACCCGAAAAGCTGCTATGTGTCGGAACTTGGAACATGTCCGACATCCCCCAAAACCTGAATTAGCTTTTTTGATGCTCTCGGACCCTGAAAACCCGAAAATCACTGCTGTCGGGGGTAGGACCATGCAATGCATCCCCCGAAACCAGAAACACTACTGCTTCTGCTTTGATGCTCTCAGACCCCGAAAACCTGAAATCACTAAAAACCTGAAATTTTGGAAATCAAAATATCCAAAAACTAAAAATACCCTTTTGAAGATTACCATCAGATCTACCAACTGGTGAATTTTTGACCCGTTCTGAGCGAGTATAAACCCTTGAAAATTGATTTCGGAGTTCAGGCTGGGAGGCGCAAAATCCGAAATTTGTAAAAAACTGCACTTTTCTAGCCCAAAACTCACCAAAACTCCTTTGAATCTTGATGCAATGACCTCTTGGTCCCACCGGGCGTGCCAAAACTGTTGGTGCAAAATCACAGCACCCCTGGGACTCTGCAACACGAAGGGTTGAAAGTCTCAGTGCGATTGCACAACATGGAGCTTTTCCCAAGTGTGGGACCTGGCGAAATCCGAAAAGCTCTCCGGATGAAGGCTGGCTCTTATTCCTCTATTCAGATGCACGAATGAAACGCAGAGGATTCACCCAAAAACCTAATCTAACTTGCCAAGGAGACAGGGAGAGAGAAATGCATGAAAATAAAACCTAAACTACGGAGGTGATGCACCGAGGAATGAAGAACATATGTTTTGCCAGATTAAACACAAACCATAGAAATGCAATGCAATATCATGCACGGATAAACATGTTCGCAGTGAAAGATCAAGAGGATGACAGTAATGAAACACATGAGAGGGTCGAGAAACATCCATAGTCATGCATTTATATTGCTCCGAAGGTTTGATACAATACACTGCAAAAAATGGCCAAGAGGCAAAAAGGTTGCATTATAGTTTCAAATGGGAGGTTTGAAAGCTCCACAACTCCCCCTGCCAGCAGAGAGAGAAGGGAGGGTGCCAAAGCAAGAAATTTCCAACCTTGAGAAAAAATCCCATCCTTTACAATTTATAGAAGGGAAAGAGATGGAGAAGTGAGAAAATCAAGATTTGCCCAACCACCTCCAAGACTGCGCCGAACTTTCACAAACCCTGGTGGTAGGTAAAAACCTCAATGACCCAAAAATGGCGAACTGTCATATTTTCCGCGTCAGGTCCGTTCCAGTCGGGTTCGGGACTCTCCTCTGCATCCGCATCGGGCTTGGAGGACACCGCGGCATGTGTTTGATGTTCGTGCTTTCCCGAAACCCGCCTCCGCCGCTATTACCAAATTTCCTTTGCTTTCGGGTTCGGGGTTATAACTTGCATATGCGTCGGGTTTGGGAGTTGGCGCAACATGTTTTCACCCCGTGCTTTTCCGACTTGTTTTCTCGACTCGGAAACCCGAATTCCCTTTTCTGTTGGATTTTGAAGACCCCCTGACATGTATTCATTGCGCCATGTTGTTCCGCCCCTGAAACCCGCCTCGCCTTGCGTCGGGATTTGGAACCCTTGCGACATGCTCCTTCACCATGCATTTCCGACGTGCAAACCTGACTACGAAACCCAATTTCCTTTGTGCGTCGGGTTTTGGCGACCCGACGACATATCCCTTTGTGTCGGGTTTTGAAAGCCACCCGACATGTTTTCCTTCCTTGTTTATCTAACTTGTCGACCCGATCCAGAAACCCGATTTGCCTTGTATTTACTCGGGGAGGGAAAATATACAACAGTATGTTTAGCCCAAATTTCCCCACCAAGGGGTTAGATAAGTTGAATTCTAATATATAGTTTTCTCGAAAAAAGGTGACTAGGGTTTAGTAAGAGCTATTTAAGTTCATCGCATTTTTCCCACCGTGGGGTTATGCTTAAGCTAAATAAGGGGTTAATTAACTAAGGCAATTAAGATACTTCCAAGGTTTAATAGAATCATTTGGGCATGGGTCGTATTTGGCCCATCTGATTAGACCCATGTCCTCTTGAACCAAAATATAATTTAATTTTAATTTTAATTCAAGCTATTCACCCAAGTGCTAAAATAAAGTCACTTGACTATCCAAGTCAACCAAGTTGTCCTAAATGGGCAAGTGGGAGATTCTAGGTGGATTCAGGGCCCCAGAATCAAATGGCTCTACACCATTGATCTAAGGTATATGTTTGAATCCCTAATTCCTTCTATGAATCTCTATTTTCTTTTCTCCATCTCATTTTTCTCTCAATTTGTTTCGGTTTTGTTTATTTTGCAAGTTAAGGAGGCAACCAAAGCTATTTGTTGCTCCTTCATCTAATTAGTCTCATTTCTCCCATCTATGTTATCTTTTATCTGGAAATGCCTTGATTAGGGTTTTGAAAAAATGTAATTTATATGCTTATATTCCTTTGTGTGTATATATCATTATCTTCCCATATATGCAAACAAACACACAAATTTATACACACAAAAACACACAAAAACACATTAATCAATGGAAATTCGAGCTTCAAAAGTATATAGGTTTGAAGGCATTCCGACCTATGTGTAGGTATTTGGGTGGGCAGGAAACTGTGCCACAAGCAAAGCTGAGCCCCAGATTCAAAACAATGGGGGAGGGATTGGGGCTCGCGACTAGGCCGCGGCCCCCTGGTTTTGCTCTTTGCCAATTTTTTTATTTTTTAATTTATTTTGATTTTTATACGGAATTATTAAACAAAACCGTGTTATAACACTATACGAACAAGATTATACTTGTTTGCAGGATCTTCATTTCATTTCGAGGTACAATTATAGCCAAACCTAAGAGATTCATATACATGTAACTATAATGGTCTCACATGGATGATAATTTTATACATTTATGGGATTACATGAATACCTACTAAGGTGTAAGAAGTTTTTTTTTTTTTGCTTCCTTTAACTGCTATACAAAAATAAAGAAGGGCTAAAAACTGATTTCCTGAAATCCAAGAAGAGTGATAGTGAAGAGAAGTTACTAAGAGTCTATATGCTTTTCAAACTTTGTTATAATCAAAACAAAGTGGAGGATAAGAGAACTTTCTCAATAAGTTCATTTAGATTCCCTGTGGGCTTATAAGCACATATACATATCTCCATGTAATCCAATGAAATAACAACAAAAATCCTAAGTAATATCATCTAAGTTCACTAGGGCCTTATACGCACACCAACATGGTACCATATAACCAATGAATGAGAGATTTAGTTTACAAGTTAAATGCACAATTGAGGAGGCAAATATACATGAAGGAGGTTGAGTTAGATTGATCACGATGCAAGTTATCTACAACACTGAAATGCAATAACTTGATAACCGGTTCCCTTATCCTCTTGTATTTGATTCAATAAAGCTAGGAGTATAAATATGCAACATCAAATAATTTTTAAGAAAGTACATCAATTTCCATTTCCATTTTCATATTAAAACCATCTCCCAAATTTTCAAAGTGATATATGAACAACAAGCCAAATAGTTTTAATCCAATTAAGGTCTTTAGAAAACCAAAGAGGTCCATTCTGAAACAAGATCTATGGACAAACAAGAGTATGTCAAGAAATATTTCAAATTTATAAGAAACTCCACAACTTCTTTTGTTCCAACGCAAGGATCTACAATAGGAGTAACAATAAAATCTCCATTTCATTATAAAATTTAAATAACAAGCAACAAGATTTTTACTTTAAGATACATACTCATGCATTTTTCTTTTCATATAATAAGCTTGTGATAAAAAAAGTGTAGAATGTGATTATTCTCACCAAATGTAATCACATTTTACATTTCACCTTCTCTTCCAACATTTAACAAGAAACTTAAATAAAATCTTAAAATGCAAGTGGATAAGCCTCACACTAAATACGGAACAACATGTCAAATTTTCTGATTGAAATGCTCCAAATTTACCCCAAGTGAGGACTAATCTCCATGTAGGGTCCAAAGAAGTCATAACTCCATCTTCAAGTAATTGGAACTCCAAAATGCAAGATAAGTTGATCTGGTTGTCCACCCAACCAAATGGCATCATTACATACCATCTTCCAAAGTATGGAGGACATGCTAGCCTCCCTCCAAGCCCATGAGAGAGAGAGAGAGAGGAGAAGCATACCTCCAAGATGCACAATAAGAAAATGGAGAAGGAAGACACACACAAACATTCAACTCTAGCAAACAAGTTTTAAAGGCCAATGCACAATACACAAGAATCCCCAAGCTCCTCAATAGCGGAAAACGGGGTAGACTACACAACCAAACACCAAGAAATCAAAGACCACTTTACCATATAACCAAATGAGTTTATCCAATGCTTCTCAAGAGGGGGAAGTAGGGGCACAATACCCATTTTAAATCTTCCATTTCTTTTCATATACCAACCTAAATTTGCAACTTTGCCAAAAGATCACAAGCCTTCCGAAGATCTTTATTTCTCCCATAGACCATATCACTCTTATAGGTTTCCTTAGCTAGGATAGGGAGATAGTTTCCAAATCATATTGGAAGCCATCTCCCACATTTAACCAAATGTGAAGGGAGTATAATAGATAATCCCAACATGGCTTGCCCATCAAGCCATGTGGGAATAAGAGGGATTCTTCCCTCTTCCCCAACACTCCAAAGTACACTCCCCAAAAGGGATGGATAGAGAAAAATTGTAGTTCCCACCTCTTCTTGACACTAAATTTTGGATTCTACTGACTCATATCTTGATCTATTGTGTTGAAATTGAGACTATTATATTATTTTGATTATGATTAAGGTACACGACATTTAGATTATGATGGATATATGGTGTATATTATGGTTTTTAATAACTTTTTAATAGAATGCATGATTAATTTTTTGACATTATGAGCCTTAACTAGACTATACTATGGATGTCTATTTCATGGTGATTAGCTATGGATGCTCCTTGATTTTCACTAATGATTATGGTAAAGTATATGATATTAGGTTGTGTGTATCATGTTTTGGATGTACACACCTCTTGTATGGGGTTTGTGTGTCATAGATTGATATCATGTTGGCTATTGATTGACATGGATTGTATGCTCATTCAGATATAGTATATTGAGCATGCATGATGTGTGCATATTTTAGGGATGAAAAACATGGGTTTCAGGAGATTTCCCTCACATTGGCACAATTGGTCATTGGCCAAATCACACCCCCCTTGTGTATGTTTAAACTAAAATGGAAAATATTGATCTATATTTAGTTTAATATAATGTTATGTAAAGCAATAAATGACAACTAAATAAATAAAATAAATGACTCAAGCAACTAAGTAGAAATGTGAAACCCTAATGATAAAAAAGGGTCAGGAAGTGCTTAGCTGATTCACAGACTTGTCAGGATTGTGTCGCAATGAAGACCTAATAAATAGAATACAGAAATGACCACATAGGAGCTCTAGAAAGTGTCGATTCGAGTTGTTTGAGAGGACTAGGGTTCCTGGAGAAGAATGGTGGTGTCTGGGGTGCCTTGGTCTAAGATTTGGGCCTGGTCTGTGTAGAAGGTCTAGAAACCAAATCTGCAGAGTCGCTAAATGATGTGAAGTCTTTTGCTTCCTGTTGCATGTATGTCGTTCGACTGTGCTGAATGTCAATGATAATCACATAGGGAGAGAACACTTGTAAAAACCCAAGCCAAACATCAAAACCCTAAAAAATGAAATATGCATATAAAGGGGTCAGAATTTCCTTCATGGCCACAATGGATGGACTTACTAACTGAGCGTTGCACTACATTTCAAACCCAAATGGAGTTCTAGGTGTGTGTGTGAAAATCGTGCCCTAGGTGCCCTTGTGCCAGTCGTACTTTGTGAAGTAACGAAAAATAAATAGATGTAGAAATGTAAATAAATGGTGGATGGAATATAACAATCTCCCCTTCTATGTAGTGTGATGTAGATGAACAAACCTTGTCCCTTGTGATTGATCTAGATGGATGCAAATGAAGCTTTAGATGCCTTGGATGGATGCAACCTTACGTGGATGATAGTAGTGCTTAGTGTTTGGTTCCTCATTATGGTCTTATAACTTTATATTTATATGGTTCTCTTGTTCTAATTTTGTAATTAACCTTGAAAAGGATGACCACTAAAAATATGGAAAGCTCAAATGGCTAAAAAGTGCCCAAAAGATGGAAGCAATGTACAAAGAGGATTAGGGTGCCTTGAAAGGGATCAGGGCACCTGGGTCATCCCAGTCCATGGTTGGGCATGCTAGTCAACAATAGGATGAGTGTAAAGTGACAAAAAAGACTAGTTAAGTACATGTGGAAGGTCAAAAGTGAGGATAGAAAGAAAAGTTAAATGGCCAAAGGACATGGGCTAATTAGTACTTTCTTCACTCAAAAATCATATGAATAGTAGTATGAGACTAGGAATAAATAATGCCCAGAGTGAGTGATTTTGTGTCTACATTTTCCCCCACTTTATGTTGGTGATCGGAAAGCTCGGTAACATAAAGTAGATAGAGATGTGTACCTGATGTCTATGTAGAGTGATGTAGAAAGCATGCCGATGGACTAGAAAAAAAGTGGAGTGACAAAGAAAGATGGAGCATGGAGACTAGAGATGCAAAAAATGTAAAAAGTGATGAGATTGAACCTAGGGCAGAAGCACGTGTGTAGCTGCCAATATGTGTGTGGTACCTGCATGTTAGTATGAGGTATGGAATGTCGAATGACATGGTTGTTGTTTTCATTGTCGTTGTTATTTTTGACTACTTACCTCCCATACAGACGGACCTATAAAAGAGAAGATGATTAAGTAGTTAAATACACATGTATATATGTAAAAACCCACATGTAAAGACACATGTATATAGTAAAAATCATGTAATGGAAATGAAAAATGCAAAAGGAACATGTGCACCTAATCCGTGATGAGAGGAAAGGGTGTCAAAAATGATATCTTGTAATTGTCAGTGAAGTACAAGTTTTTTGGGTGATCTCACGCCAACATGGCTAAAGAAGTGTAGGGAGAAAGTTGCATTATTATCCATTCCTTTAACTGATTCCCTGAGAATGGTGAAAATATATCAGTACTGCTTGGTTTTTTGGGTGATCTGAACATAGCTAGTTGAAGTAGTGTATGGAGGAAAGTCAGTTATATCCTCCAACATGTAACTACTCTGCAGAATGCTAAGGACAATATTACCTAAAAAATCCATTGTGTATTAGAGTTCTGTAGACTGGTTTGAACCCACTCGCTGTATAACCCACAATATTAAGGATGGAAAACTAAATTATACTGGTGTAGAGTGTTGTGTAGTGTGTAAACCCCAAATGATGACCCCGTCTTTGGGGGCACATGCGACGTCACAGATAAGAGGATACAGACCCAAAAGAGGACCGAACCACATAAACTGTTCCCTTCAGGGGAAGGGAATGCACTTGGTAGAAACCAAGGCACACACAAACAAGTGGCTAGAAAAACAAGTGTTAGTATGAACAAACATGCATGTAGAAAATAAGTGTAAGCTACGTAAACAATGTAGAAACAAGTAAGTGATATGACAATGTAAACACCCAAGAATACAAATCATAGACTGTGAAAAGCGGTGTTGTAAACATGGGACATCACTCACTATGTTGCAAGACACTTGAGGCCATAATGGCTGCATATAACAAAAAAATTTGTACACCAAACAAAGGGAAAGGCCCACATACAAGAGCAAACACTAATAAGCAAGTACAAACAACAGATAGCCATTGAAGCAAGTAATCCTATAAATTAAATATTGCACATGAAGCACCTGCTAGCATGTTATAAAGATAACCAATATGTCAAAAGTGTGTATAACCAAGAAAGTAGTGTGCCAAGTACAAAATGAAACAATAAAACCTGTAGTACACGTATGTGGATGCCCCCAGCAACTGCTGTGAGGATGGTATTAGCCAAACATCCATGTTGTGTGTAAGATACATGTATCTTCGATCACAACTAGAGAAGGACGTGAATGTGCATATATGTATGGTAAAGATAATGACACACAAGAGATCTATCTAGCATGTGTAATAAAGAAAACATGACCAAGAAAATGTAAGCAAGAGTAAAAGAAACCAAGATATGCAATATGTTATGGATGGATGGAATGGAGTTGTATGCAGTGAGGTTCATTTGGTTTTCCCCCCTCAGCAGTCAAGAATGAACCATACACGAGATGTCCGTCATTGGGAAATGGTCTAAGTGTGTGTTGTGTTTAACACGTTGTGATGAATGTGTATTTGTGTTGATGATATGTGACCTAGAGACGATGTATGAAGACACGTGATGATTTAACCTAAAGTGTATATAACAATGAGATGATTGGAAGAGATGGTGATGTAGCCTATGGAATATACCACTAAAATATGAGTAGAAGGAATGGTGATGTAGCGTAACACATATACCACAACAAGATGATGAAATAGGTGACCATTTATCCTATAGTGTATGTCACTACAAGATGATTAGGGAGTGTGGTGATGTAGCCTAAAGCATATATCACTACAAGATGATGAAAAGAGATGACCATTTAGCCTATAGCGTATGTCACTAACGTATGGATGTCACATGATAGGAGGATGAATGATGACCATGTGAGTATGATAAGGTATGTTTGATTTGTAAACCCTTGGCAATCAAATATGGACCAAGGAACTATAGTTCCTCATAGGGTAGTGAGTGTAGTGCGTGTGAAGAGATGTAGTATATGCGATGATTAAGAGACGGCCATGTGATGAGAAAAAATGTGTAAATATGCGATGTGTAGAATGTAATGAAATATATGTAGATAGCCTAATAATGTGAAATGTGCGCTATGTAGTGTGTAGAATGATGGATGAAATAATGCTAGACTCATAGACAATAGGAGTGTAAGACATGTATAATGGATAATAGTATGGTGTGTAGAATATGTATGATGTGTAGATGTGCAATGGTAGAAATGATGTAGACTAAATGTATAATGTAGGATGTAAGACATATAATGCGAGATGTGTGGATAGACGTCACATGCTATACCTATTGTGTAGTGTGTGGAGCTTATATGTAGTATGCCCTTAATAGCCAAGTGTGAACCGAAGCACAAGATTGTGTCATCGGATAATGACGATGTTAAGCATAGATGATGATGGGTATGCGAAGAGGTTGATGTATGATAATGCGTGAATGAGATATGTGTTAATGCTAAGATGGGGGGGAATGTGTGAATGTTATGCCACCTAAGTATGTAAGCGATGGAAATCTAGTCAAAATACACTAAGTGGATTAATGTAAGGATTTGTAGGTGAGAATGCAACAAAATGTTGTGTCAGGGAATGAGATAAAGCCCTTATGCTCAAGATGTTTGATTTTGTGTTGTAAATCATAACTATCATTGTCATTATGGCCATTGATTCAATGATAATTACAATATGGGTGACCTTGTTATTTTACTAGATGATAAGGAGGATAGTAATGAGTAGGTGGTAAAGTGATCAATTGATGACTAAGGAACTCAACAAGAAGGTCACGTTGCTTAGTATTGCGATCAAAGATAAAAGGTTCTGATAATGGTATGACTTGGGGATCACTAATATGAGCACATATAGAAGACATATAATGAAGATGAGATGTGGAAGGAGAACAAAAATGATCCTTAGAAGCATCCTTAAGATGTTAGATTTAAGTTTTGAGAGATGTAATCATGGATTCCATAGCATTGAATTTGTCTTGAAGTAAATAATGTAAATCTTGAATTGACTCCAATAAGGGTTGATTAGATGGAGGATCATGAATAATATGGTATTTAGATAAATGATAGAAGATATGGCTTATTGCATGTGGCGGAATATCTTTAGGATGATATGTGGTGTCTAAGTTTTTTTGCAGAACAACTTGACAATTGGGATACATCTTAAGAAAATCAGATAAAGAAACTTGAACAACTTTGGGAGCCATGATAAAGGAAAAAAAGAGGATCCTAAGCATGAAGATCAAGTATGGGTTCACCAAAATGATTAAACTAAAATGGAAAATATTGATCTATATTTAGTTTAATCTAATGATATGTAAAGCAGTAAATGACAGCTAAATAAATAAAATAAATGACCCAATAAACTAAGTAAGTAGAAATGTGAAACCCTAATGAGAAAAAAGGTTAGGAAGTGTTTAGCTGATTCACAGACTTGTTGAGAATGTTTTGCAATGAAGATATGATAAATAGAATGTAGAAATGACCACACAGGAGCTCCAAGAAGTGTTGAACCGAGCTTTCTGAGTAGATTGGGGTGCTTGGAGAAGGATGGGGGAAACTGGGGTACCCTGGTTTGAGATCTGGGCACCCTGGTCTGTGCAGGAGGTCCAAAAACCAAATTTGTAGAGTCGCTAAATGATGTGAAGCCTTCGTTTCCTTTCGCATGTATTTTGCTAGACTACGCTGGATGTTGCTGATAATCAAAGATGGAGAGAACACCTGCAAAACCCCAAACCAAACATCAAAACCATAAAAAATAAATATACATATGAAGGGGTTGGATTTTCCTCTGCGGCCACAATGGTGGACTTACTAACTGAGTACTGCACAACATTTCAGACCCAAATTTAGTTCTAGGTGTGTGTGTCTGTGTGTGAAAATCGTGCCCTAGGTGCTCTTGTGCCAGTCATACTTTGTGAAGTAGTGAGCAATAAATATATGTATAAATGTAAATAAATGATGGATGGAATAGAATAAAATATCCTTCTATGCAGTGTAATGTAGGTGAATCGGCCTTGTCCCTTGTGATGGAGCTAGATGGATGTAAATGGAGGCTCTAGATGCCTTGGATGGATATAAACTTAGGTGGATGATAGTAGTGCTTAGTGTTTGGTCCCTCATTATGGTCTCATAACTTTATACTTATATGGTTCTCTTGTTCTAATTTTATAATTAACCCCAAAAATGACAACCACTAAAAATATGGAAAGCTCAAATGGCTAGAAAGTGCCCGAAATATGGAAGGAAAGTACAAAGAGGATCAAGGAGCCCCGAAAGGGATCAGGGTGCTTGGGGTGCCCCTATCAACAATAAGATGAGTGTAAAGTGATAAAATAGACTGGGCAAGTAAATGCGGAAGGTCGGAAGTGACAAAAAAAATCAAAGTAAAATGAACAATGGACATGGGTTAATCAGTACTTTCTTCACTCAAAAAGCATATGAATAGTAGTATGAGACTGGGACTAAATAAAACCCAAAGTACACGATTTTGTGTTTACAGTGTATTATCATCATATTGTTTAACATATTGGTTTGGGAACCTTATAGATTGGTGATTATTTGATTTTCCCTTATGGTTTTACACCTAATTAATTTGGTATAGGTAATTTTACTCAAGGGTTTCATAGTCACTTCATTACTCTAAATTATTAAATTCAATTGTAACTATTGGGTTATTTATTTCATTTTTCACCTTCTCCCTTCCTTAATTTAAGTTGAGTTACTTATGTATAACTTTGTTTTAACATTTCTTATGAATTTTATTACCTTTTTTAGTGGAGAATAAACTCTTCCCAAGGCACCCCTTCACCCAAATTCGGATTTGTGAAGCATGGGAGTTTTGGGAAGTGTGCATGGCTTGTAGAGGGCCACATTTGCCTTGAAAAGATCCCTCAAATCCATACCTATGGATAGGGAAGGATATTTACAATGCAAAAGATATATTTCCACCTCCTTATGTGTATTTAATCACCCACATTCTTTATGATTCTTGGTCTTGCCAAGATCACTTGAGGTCAATTTTTTTTACCTCAATTGGGTGAATAACCCTCCTTGGAATTTGAATATCCTATTTTATGACATTCATTGTGTTATCCTGGGTTTGGGGGAGAGTATTTGAAATTAAACCTAGTTGGAGGATGACTAGATGCCACATGGATCTCTCTCCATTGGTCTCTATTTTAATGCTTTTTGTTATTTATCCTCCAATTTTGGGGGAATTGAGGTTCCACTTGCTTTGATTCTTGTCTAGATTTCAGTTAGGAGAACTTGTGAATTATTTTAGTATTTTTGGATTGATCTTGGATTGAATTAGAGAGCTTGGAAGCTTGGATTTGTTTTCTTGAATTTTTCAAGGTAGGCTTCATATCATGAAAATTCTGATTTGTTTATAGTTCCATATGTTTGATTTGTTTTAAAATTTGTTATTGTTGTTACAATTTTCTAGTCCATCCCTCTCCAATTTGGAATGGAATTTTGGACAAGTGAGGGATTCGAGGAGCCCCCATACCTGGGTATTTCATCCCTCCATATGGTTTGAGTGGGATAACCTCCTTCCTATGGTGGAAAGATCATATCCCTTCCTTGTAAAGGAAACCTTGTGAGTTTGAAAAGCCTTGCAAGGAGGAGCTTGGGATATATAAGGTTCATAGAGGCATAAGGAATTTGGAGGCATGGATACTTATTCTATATTACATTTTTTTTGAAATACCTATAGATATGTATGGATTTATACCCTTTCCCTATGACAAAAAGTGGATAATTGTACTCCTTACTTTGATTGTCATGAAAATTCTTTTGTGGGCTTGTTGTTTACATTTTTTTTGTGTATGTGTAACCTTATGCTATTATGAGAATCATCTCCTCTCTCCTATGGGATTGGAGGGACGCTAGTATGCTCACCACCTTAAGATGTGAATTTTATGATGCCTATAGGTTGGGAGGAAACCATCCCTTGTGCTGATTTTGGAAATCTTAGAGATTTACAATGGAGTTTTTGGGATTGTTTTTTTTTTGGTAAAGAGAAAGTTGATTAAAATTTTGGTATGTTGTTCCCTCCTTTGGGTAGGCTTGTCCACTCGTATTTTTTATTTTTAAAAGTTGTAAATTTTACTCAAAATATGGTCTTGTTATACGGGAGAAAAAATGGATTCAATTATTTTGAGTGTGCAACTAAAAGAGGTTAACTACTATTTTCTTTTCTAAATTGTAATAGAAGTGATGTGTGTGAAATTATGTTGAAACAATAGTATCTAAATTGCATTGGTTTTGATTAAATGAGCTAAGTAGATAGTGAATATTTTTGGGGATGCTCTTCCACGTGGTTTATTTCCTTATCTCCTTTGAATTATTGAAAATAAAATTGCCTATGTGATATTAAAATGGACACATAGTTGCATTATAATTTTGAAAGGGATTGAAGAAGTTTCCCTTATAGAATTTCATATAACTAATGATTTATTTTATGCTTGCAATTTCATTTCAAACTAAATGTAGATTTGATTGATTTAAGAAATTTTTCTTATAAACACATGCATATATAATATAATAATGGTTGTTTTTACATTATGAAAAACCTGTAATATTTTCTCTTTGGAAGGTCAAACCACTTTTATTTTGGAGTAGAGAGTTGTGCATACATTTTTTTGTGTGTGTGTATAATACATACTCAAATTTTAGTGAGGGTTGTATACTATGGTTGACTTATTATACACAACCGCTTCCTTAATGCGACCAACCCTGCATTCTTAGCCGCATAGTCCTTAAGCTTCATATATAAAGTTGTTAGTATACATAAAAATGTGTGCATGTATGAACCCCAATTCCTAGTTTTTTAGACACCTATATGCTAGTCATGGCCCACATGAAAGTGATTAAAAAACATACGTATGTATGTATGTATGTATGTATGTATATGTAGAGGTATATATGTATATACCCATATGAATGTGTGTATATGTTTTATCTTATCCATTTTTGTGCCCAACAGGTCAACCATGGCCATGGAGGCCCGGTTCTTGTTTTAAATCCCTGAATGGGATTTGCTCTTTAAATCATAAAAAAATCAATTATAATTGAATTTGAATAAAAACCCCATGAAAACCAAATTGCGGAAAATAACAAAATAAATAAACAATAAATATGAATTCATATCCTTGGAGTGTGGATCCAAAATGGATAACTTATATCCATTTTCATGCTCCCATGAGAGCTCCAAAACCCTGCAAGCAAAAGAAGAGAGAAAAAATGAACAATTTTTAGGAGAAAACCTAAAATAAGAGAACATAATGAATTTTAGGGATTTGGGGTGATGCCATAAGATCTAGGGTGGAGATAGAAAATATCTAAGAGTGGGAGATGAATGCTCCATCTGCCACCCAACTTAAATAATTTAGCTTGGGACTATGGTCTTTTTATTTTGTGTATTAAGGGGTAATTATCTTTAGGTTTTTCTAGTAAATATTTTAACAAATTAAATTAATTTAGGGAAATTAAATTAATCAAGGGGATTTTGTTCCTGAAATTAATAGAATTATTCATTATAAGATACTTTATAGAAAATAGAAATTAAGGTAATTAGAGAACTCTTCTCGTTAAAGTTTTAGCGAGCATTTTTTAATCCCAACTTTGGGTTAAATTTTTAATAATGTCTAATTTAAATTAGTCACGTGAAATGGTAATTAATTAAATGTCTTGGGTAGAATTAATTAATTACATGGCTCTTTTTATAAGAAAGTTTTCAATTAATTCGAATCGGGATTGGTTCAAATCTCGTTGGTCCTTTGTAACTGGGGCTGAAGTCTCCTTGGTGATTTAATAAAACTAAATCTTAGATCAGGACATTGTTGATCAGATAGATAAATTAGTAGATAAATAAGATCAAGAAAATGAAACACAAGGAAGAGTAATATATAGGGTTTGGAGAATGACTTAGTTTGCCACAACAAGTCTGGACTGATTCTAGACTGATGAATATGCTAGAAAGGAAAATTATAGGTTGTGCAAGCTCAATGTATGATTTTGGAAAGTGACGATCTTAGGGACATGAACCCCTGAAAGGGGACATGGCTTCCTAGATGCTATCATCTATTATGAAAGTTCTCAAGATTCTTCTACGTCACTTAGTGTCACTCCTTGTTCGTTGTGTGTCACATCAAATTTACTGTGACACACATGTAGCCTATAAACTAAACCATAGATACCTACACATTACTTAAGAACACATTAATGAATAAAATAATGCAAACACTTGAGTTAGATTAACCTTGAAGGTCACCCTAATGTGATTGTCACCGAGCGATGCTCTACATTTCGGACTCTATGCAGTTATTGTGTGTGTGATTGAAATAGTTTCCCTTGAGCTAGGATTCTCTAGTGCCATTTGCACAAAAAGATAACGAGCTACAACTAATTTATCCCAAATGTGAATGTGTGGTATGGAATTCAAAATAAACCCTAATATACAGTGAATTATGCAGTGCCAAAATGTAATCCTTGGTGTAGTAGATAGAAAATATTAGCTCTTTGTAAATGTATGTATATATATATATGATTCCCTTTCTTAATTTTCATCATTAACAAGTAAAATACTAACCAAGAGTGATAAAAGAAGCTAAGAAAAAAGTAGGGTTTGAAAGATTAAAAAAAGATGTAAAGAGAACACATGCACCCAAAGGGGACAATAGCTTCTGGGAGCTCTTGTCCCTAATAGTTGGTCTTGTACAAAGAGTCAAAAGGATAAAACAAAGAAATAAGAGTTGAGTAAGATGTTGGCTATATGCAAAACTGTAAGTTGTCAATTTGAAACAATAAGCAATAAACATGAAAATGATAAAAGTAATGTCAAAGAAAATTAAAGATTTGTTAATGAGTAGTTCTCTTGCTTAGGAATCATGCATATAAATTAAGTAATTATAGGCTAGATATACATAGTAAGTGTGTGATTTAATGACTATACCTAGGTTTCGATGGTTGTACGGATTCATTAGTGAGTAGCGGAATTGAATCTTAACTTAGCCTTCAATTTTTTGCCCCAAATTTGTTTCACTAGTAATTTTATTCCATATTTGGTTCATGGGGAGCAGGCGCCACACCAACAATAAGAAAGTATAAACAACTAAACAAATCCAACATTTCATTCCAACACTCAAAAATAAGAAAGATGACAACAATGTTTTATTTTAAATAGTAATAAAATTAGAATATGTGAGGTCTACCTCAAAAATAAGAGAGTCCAATACCAAATTGCAATTCCAAACTCCAAAATCTCTCTTTCTCCAAAATCTCCCACAACCTCCAAGACAAAACAAACTAAAAATTCCTCAACACTCTCCAAAATGGAGGGTTAAATAAGAAAAAGGTCTCTAAATAACAAACCAATGGGGTGGTGACATATATCATCCATCCCCTTCCAATTCCAAGTCACCCAAAAGTCTCTTTTAAGAATAAAACAAGGATAATAAATGAAGGAGAGTTCTAAAAAACACAAAACAAAATAGTAACGGATACCCAAATCCCAAGTGGCACAAAAAATAAAAAATATTTTTTTTTTTGATGGGGACAAAAGAGGGGTGGAAAGGGAGGGAAAACTCCTTTTGAGCCTTGAGAAGAGTCCCCATACCCATAGGTATGGTCTATGGGGCTCATTCTAAGGTAAAAGTGGCCCCCAACTTTCCAAACACCCTTCCAAATTTCCACCTTTTGCCTTTATTTTAGATTTGGTAAAAGTGGCTTATTAAGATGGGGGTGGTGGGGCCCACCTAATCCATAATTAGGTTTCCTAAAACCCTCTTAATCAAATATAAACTCAATTAATCCTTTTGTAATCAAGTAGAAACAGATTAACTCATAAAAGTGACTTAAACAAGTAATTAGAATAAATTACACTAAATTGATTAATATGGAGACAAACAAGCCAAAGTTACCAAACAAAGGACTAATTTACATGCCAAGATGATGGATTCTCTAATTCCATCCTTAGCTAACGACATAATACAAAAGGCTTAAAAAATAACATAAATAGACTTGGCCCAAATGGCCTATTATTTAACTTGGAGGTGCAACCCTTGAGTCCCACATTTTCTTATGGCATGAACTTGTCGCCTGCACACTCAATTACAAACATAATACCTACTCGATAAAATATGTTAAATGAAACAATCACACAAATTTCAAGAAATCAAACCATACATACACAACTAACCAACTAGTTACAAATTCATCCTTCTATTATACCAGATGTTGAAATCATGATAATCGACCATGGCATGTTTCAAAAATCTGTTACAAGATATATTATATTCTAAAAATCCATTAAGATCTAAAATCAACACATTATAATTAGAATATAGTAATAATATCCACCAATTGACCTCATGGTCTAAATACAATAACCTTCTAAGACAGGTTAACAAATACAAGGTAAAGAGATGAAAAAGTAATGTACATCATCTAATAACCATACAACTAGTATATTTAACATCTAAATAATGAATAGTACAATGAGTCAATGTGCTCAAAATTAAGGGAAAAATAGGTGGACAATACATCCCCCTCCCCTAGGAATATATTTCCTCCTGGAAGTCACTAGGATAGGTAAGGATTATGAGCCCTTAATAGCGTCGTATCCTCCCATGAGGATGTTATCTCATAAAACAAGTCCTATTGAACTCTACTTGGTCCAACATTGAGTGTACCTTGGAATATGAGAATGTTAACCAAGAAAATTCTAGCTACCAAAAAGGTTCAACATAAGTGGATTCTCAACACAAGGTTTAACCTAAAGAATCCAGTAAGGGGAGAGTAAAAATATTATTTTCTTTTAGAATGGTGGACAAGTTGTGCACACATAATGTGCATAAAACCACCCATGGGCACCACATACATCACATGAAAAGGAATATTTTACATCTTACATGAATTTCCACTTCAAAGTTTGTAATTATCCCTAAAAATTTGACAAGTTACCCACACGACCCTTAAATCCACACTATAATTAGCAATTTCCCTATCCAATGATGTTGAGTCATGCAATAAAATACTTAATGACAAGGGTGATAACCATCCCACCTCAAGGAGTTGAATCCTCCTCCATGACCATCTCCTCCTCCTCATCTCCATCATCACCTCCCTCATCTGTCACCTGTGTTGCTTATGTAATAGTCATTTAATCATCAAATCCCATGCCAACTCCCATGTCATCATCCTCATCCTATGGATCTCTTTCCTCCTTGAATGGATCAGCCATGTGTGAACTTAGTAAGTCCCTCTCATAATCATCTTGCCTATAACAAATGGGATCTCTGGGGACTGTCTGATGACTCTAAACTGCCTCCAGACTCCGTCAAATTGTATGGCCTTGATCATCTCAAGCCTTCACCCCTATACCCACCAAGTCCTCCTCATACCAGCTATCTCTATGTCAACCCATGGCCATAAAGGGAAATCACTGTATGATCGTCATATGATTTGCTCTATCTCAAGATCCACAATTCTATCTTTGAACCATGTGGAATCCCTCTCCCTCATGTCCCCGCAAGTCTATCTTTGAACCATTTGGAATCCCTCTCCCTCACATCCCCGCAAGCCTGGTCAACTCACCATTGTATAAATCCCAATGTTAGCTCGATATGATCGCATGTAACCCATGGTAATCCTAGTGGTCAAGTAAATGTTATGTGATTGTAGGCCAAGAAATGTAGGAGGAATCCCACATCTAACCCTATCCTCCTCCCCTCCATGTATCTAGAAATCACATGATAATAATAAATAATAAATTGTCCTATGCTCCACAATATCGGCTAAGACCCTTGCCAATGTTCATGGAAAACTCATACCACCTGAATCCAGTAGTGTGTAGCATGATATGACCATGATAAATAAACAAATCAACTGGCTCCATGCATCCTCACAATCACATCTCATCTCATAAAAAAATTCCCCTAAAGCAAATGTAATCTGTTGGGCATCCACTATAATGGGGACCAAATTCTCTCCCTAAATAGGAAATATTAGGATGCAATGTACATCCTATAGGGTCACTATCATCTCCCATGTCCTAAACCTAAATGTGCAGGTCTGCACATCCCATCTCTCTACTAGTGCAATAATCAATCCCACACACGTGGAATCTGTGGGTGGTGTCAGAATCCATCCAATCCAACTTCCTCTAGGTGGTCCCACTCAACATATGCTATGTCCCCACAGATCTGATAATATAAATTAGGGACTCTATCCCTTAGGTACAAAGTTTCTCATGCCTGCAAAAATAGTGCAACACGTAATCATTAGAAATATGATCATCAATCTCATCCAAAATCAAAAAAATTATTTCTTACCCCGGTCAACACCAACTTGGGTTGGATCAATGTTCCTAGGGTCTAATAGTTACCCTTCCATAATGGATCAATGGAAAATGTTCTCAGTCACCACTGATTGCCCCTGGTGTCAAGCTAAGAATTTGGGAAAATGTGAAAAAAAGAAAAAACATAAAAAATGCATAAAACAAGCTAGGGTTTCACTACTCACCATCCCCCGGGTCCTCTAGCACTTCCTTCTAGATCCTCTAACCTCCATTTATCTCAACCTCTCAATATTTATTATATCCTCAGAGATCTCGATTGTCACTTAGTCGAGTGAAAATGAGGTCTTTGGGCCAACCCATGGGATTATATAGCCCACCAACCATAGTCATTGTCGATCCTACTTAGGTCACCGCCGTTTGGCCCTAGTTGTTATCGACTACCTCAAGTCACTGTCAACCCTACCTTGTTATTTTTTTCAACCTCCTTTTCAATCTCCTCGATCATTCCTTCCTCTCAGAAATTTATATTTTTTCCACATTTACCTTATTTAGTCTCCTTTCTAGCATCCTTGTTTCATTTTGTGCATGCTCAGTTATCTATCCATTGCAACATTTCTCTTCTAGGACATTCTCTTATACCTTCTTAGGGCATATTTAATTTTGTGGCCTTTTCACTTTATCCCTGAGCTTCATTATTATATCTTTCATTATTTCATCTTCGTGGCCATTCTTATGCTCCCTCCCGGGGCATCTTTTGATCATGTTTTCTTTCTTTCCTCCCAAGATACATTTTATTGATCCCACCCCTCTTCCTATTGTCCCGACTCTCGTCTTGACCCTTTTCTCATTTGTTTGTGCATGCTTGATACTTTCCTTTAATCCATTGGTCCTATGATGGGTTCGTTTATATGAGTGGATTCCTCTTGGTTTCCCTCCATTTTGTAGTGATTTTTTCCCACTCACAGGTCCGTAGGAAAATGTTTCCATCTCCATTGAGATAATCTGATGTTCCCAACCAAATTAATATCGGAATCACCATCATCTTTTAATTTTTGTTCAATCCTTTTCTAGGACATCTTATCCCTTATTTCCCCTTTTCTCATCTTTTCTGTCATCTATCTCTTTCAAACTTGTGATCGACTTCCTTTATGTCATCAATCCCAAGTTTGAGAGGGAGAACCTAATAAATCATCATTCATCTTTCTTGGTTTTTCCTAATGCAAACCACTCATCAAAAAGGGGTAAATGTAGACACCAATTTTTGGTATCATTCCTCCCCTTCACCCCACATTCACTCTCTTTTCCTCATGGCCACCCATTCAAATTTATTTTTCCCTCTTAAATTCAATTCATTCCATTAATTCCCATTTCCCACCTTTAATTATGCATTATCCATTTTATTGATTAATTATCCCTAATTAATTCTAATCCTCATCTCATTTTTTTGTTTTCCCTAAATCACTTAATCACTCCTAATCATCATTAGTTAATTATAATCTCCACCTAATTCGTTTCACATCCCTAAGTCTCTTATATATCATCCCTAGACTTCTAATTTTCTATCCTTAGGCCCTCATTTAATAAATTTACCTATCTAGGCCCTTTATTTACTCATTCTAACCTCCCACCTACCCATTTCTCTTCCCTATGCATCCCTAACCCATATACGCACCCTAAAACCCTAATCTCGCTTCATTTGGGCCTCTTTTCCTCGAGATGGGCATCATTCCACCACCCTAATGGATGGCTCCTTGTAATTGGTGATAACCCACCCAGGTCTCCATTGACCATATAAGTATGCCCTTGCCCCCTCCTTTCTCAAAGATGTAACATCGATATTTTCAGGCTATGTTATGATCTTGTTTCCACCATTGAGTACTTTTGTATCTATCTTACACATCTTGGAGTCTTCTTGGAGCTCTTGTGCATCTACTTTGGTGATTTAGGGAGACTTCTCTTGCTTTGACATATCATTTGCTTCCTTTTTCATATTATTGAATTTTTTTGTCAGTAACATCTTGTACAGGTTCAGGTATCTCCGAGGACTTTGCCTCACTCTATTTCAAATCTCAATCTTATTTGCAGGTCTCCATTTTAGCCATTCCACTCTTGTCCATACCCTAACTGCTCTGTAAACTTAGCAGATATTAATTCCATTAAAATAAAGTTTTCTTGGATGCATAATAAAGTGTGGTAAAATTGATTTTTAATGTGTAAATTATGATTACTAGTTACTGATTAAGTGCAGAAATAAAATCAACAAAATAAGAATCAGATGTAATAACAACAACACAATAAGTTGATAACGGAGTTGGACATGCAAGACTACATCTTTGGATGCACAACCGTGAATCGCTCTCTTATAAAAATCACTTAGAAGTACAATCACCCTTCCAAAATGAACAATTGAACCCAATGATCTGCAACAAGAGTTGACTAATGGAACAAGGACTCTGACAAGATTCAGGGCACGATCCCCAAATCCATTGTGGCTCTACAAGTCTTGTGAGCATACTCCGTCACGGGTTATGACCCCTACCACCCTCACTATACCAGTTAATGGCATTGAGTCTTCAGTTTATTAATGCCCACACCTCTACGGCTTTACCACTTGCTAGTGATCCTTTGGAAATTCAGCTGTTAGACAACAAAATCCACAGAATATCCAATAGGCTTTCACTGCCGATGTTTAATCTGTGGAAATGGCAACATATATTCCTCTTTTACCAGTCGTGGAGGTGCCTTCGTGGCAAATCTGACGTGTGTGTTGACGCCTTTAAATAGAAGCGAGCCCATAAAAGGATTGAGTCTAGGTTTTTATAGGCCACTTGGCACATGTATTAGGGGGTGGAGGTCACGTGTTTATTAATCCCACATACGTAGAGGGAAAAGCTGTTAAAAAGACTTTATATTGGCTTTTACTGCCTCTGTTTAATGTGGAAATCGCAACATGATGCTACCCAATAATCTTTCGATGGTTTGAAAACTGGGTATATAATACTGAGAATATATGCCGAGTTGAATGCCATGTGAATGTGGTCAGGTTAACCGCCAAGTTAATAACGATTCTCTACAATTTTAAGGCATGCCCATTTAAGTGGGTGGTGGAATGTAGAACATGTAGTGATGGTAGTGAATAATATGCCACGTATGGAATATAGTAACACCGAGCTAATGGGTAAGCTCGTCCGATCCAATAATGAACTTGGTTACCATACAAAACATATAAAATCACTTGAGTTGGAAGACTAGCTCGGTTTCCAAGAAATATTACAATGCAATAAAAATGTGGACTCACCAAATGCAAATGAGCTTGGTCGAGTTGATAATAAACCGAGTTGGCTCGGTGAGTAATATAAGGCAATAATCAAACCCCGCAACCAAGGTACCCCTCCGGGAAAAGAGTGTGTCGAACTTGGCTGAGGGCTCCCAACCTAGTAAATAGTGGGACCCACTAATTTTTATCTCAAATGTCGAAGACCGGTGGCTCAAAAAAACTTCGCATGATCAACTTTTAATTTTTTCCAATACGCCATGTGTAAACGCGTAACTCGCCTATTGACCCATGTTGACCAATTTTCACCTAAACTTTGATTGGCCATAACTTGAGCGTATGAGGTCCGTTTTCTACGTTCAAATAGTTGACAGAAAGATCTCTGAACGATATTTTGTACTATAGAAGTTTAGGGAGAATTAGGGAACTTTTGAATCCTAAAATGATCCCCTGATCACTAACTAGTCCAGGTCACCGTTGATTTAGTCCCAGCCATTGACCCAGCCTTCATTCAGTTTATTTCTGTTACCCAGGTCTTTACCCATCTCAGTTTCTTGTTTCAGTCTATCTCTTTCATTTAGATCCTGCTACTCTTGCAATCTGTCACTCCATATCTATTCTGTCAGGGCCCAGTCAATGTTGATTCCCCATGGTTACCGTCAACTAGCCTTTGTTGTCACACAATTTTCCATCACTTTGGATAATTTTCTTGCATCCTTTCACCCAATTTTCAGATCCAATCTATTTTTTAGGTATCTATGTTTAGTTCAACTTTTTTTGGAGGTATTTTTCATCTCATATCAGTCCATAGAGGAGCTTGTAGGTTTGTTTTGGTGCAGTTCTTCCTCATCCAACCTCAGTCACCGTTGACCGACCTACTGTAGCCTTGGGTCGCCATCAACCCCTTTTAGGTTTTCTTTGTTTTGTTATATTTGGATCAGATATGATTTTTATCATCCTAGATTTAATTTTTAGATTATGTTTTAGATATTGCATGCTTTCATAAGATTCATCATCAGGTTTCATATTTCATATTATCTACAAGAGGGTTGACATCCATTCAAGTAAGTTCACGCTTCTTGGAAACCCTCCATCCTACCTACTAATCCATTTTCTTTCTAGTGTTCTTTGTTGTGCAGGTTATCTAACTTGTATAAAGGAGGTTCTCATATTTTGTGCCACGTTATCCTATCATGAGGTACCATAAACCCTCCATGTTCTGAGTTGCCAGTTTCTTTCATTACTAGTTCATTAACTTGGATAGGAACAAAGAAACTTGGTCAACATTTATATTAAGAAAAGATAAGAAAATTACATTAACAAAATTCATATGACCATAACTTAGTATGTAACCGAGTTTCAAAGTTCATAATGTAATCGAAAATAATGAAAACTGCACATTTCAAATTGTCCAACACATTTAGATCACATCTTTTCTAGATTTTAGGGGTATAGAAAATAATATTTCCATACCACCAAGGTTATTTATTTATACATTCTAAATGTTCTCAAATACATAATATTATCCAAATTTTACTCACAGTTATGGGACACAACTTATGAGTACACTTATAAATACAATTCTTGTGGTTTTTCAGTTATTGCATTTTTCATTCATAACATCCCGTAAACTTGTGACATTATGGACCAACACCAATGTTGGCATGAAATATCACCCCCACCAAGTGAGTGACCAAATTAAATTATCTAACTTCTAGAGAGAAGTGAGAGTGAGGGTGAGAGCATACTTTACTATTTTCACATAATCAATGTTTTTCCTTCTAAGAGATAAGGTTAAAGTGAGGAAATAATTACATAGTGTTCACATTTAAGCATAAAGTACCGAGAACATGACTATTTAATGGTGTTATTACTAATTCATGTTGGATTAATAACACAAGTGTATCTTCTAATGGGTAACAAGGTACAACCAAGTCGCATTGTAACTTCCCAAACAACAATGTCTAACATGCGACCCCTATAAATATTTGAGCATGCCAAGCTTAAAAAGTGTTCTAAAGAACTACAATCATTACCAAAGTAACCAAAGAAATATCCATAATTCATATCCAGGTTCTCAACAAAAATTGAGGTTGTGGAGTGCGAAGTTTTCTTCTAACAGTCCAATGACTCCTCAGTTCCAGGAAAGAATAAAGTGGGTAATGAACAACCCCGTAATCAAATCACTAGACAAGTGGATAACAAATCCATCCCTTTCATATATTTTTTCAATTAGTAGGAAGTTAGGAGGATTTATAAAAAAAAATTCAATATGGTATACTTGTTTTGGCCATACTATTATGAAAGGAATTTGCAAGGTTTAAAGGTCACTTTTGCTAAATGTTCTTATAAAATGGGCTTGGAAAACAAGCTCGGGTAACAAATTCTCAAGGGATAAATTTTTATAGCCCATATTTTGACAATTTAAATCCATAATAAATACATTCAATACCTTGGGTTGCACAAAAATATAGCACAACTATTTGTTTTGTACCCATTCCAAATGGGTTTCACAAGCTCGAAAGGAGGCGTTTATAACACTGCACGCGAGTGTTTCAGAGATAAAGATCCAACTTACATAGGAATGCCAAAATATTTGAAGACAAGAATTACCTTAGAATCAAGGGGGATAAATTTACACTTCTCTTATCAAGATTCCTATTTGTTTCCAATACTAACACCAAGGCTCTTTACAGTGTCCAAAATGACAAAATCAAAATGAACAATCAACAACTAAAATTGCTTCCCAACACTAAACTCACACGGGTCACAACATTCAACCAAGATTATGCCTAACACACCATGTTTACAACATTAAAATATTTTTCACCCACCAAAGGTGTCGCTAAAGGTAAAACGGGTCAATAAGACGTGATTTCCCTATTGCATGATCTAGCCCAATGGGCTACAAAAAGACCTAGTAAAATGATTGCAAATAATCCAAATAAAAAAACAAAAACACATAAACTACCCTCTATTATATAGGGAATCCAATAAGACTTATAGAACCTAAAACTAAAAATTAGATCTTAAACTATAATTACCTCTTCGGAGTCAGTTGTTAAAATTTTGTTATTACATTTAAAAAGTCCTAACCAAAGCAGATACAAAACAGGGTTCAAAAATGTGCATCCAAAACTCAATAATATATTTGGTCAGTTTCTATTAAATCTCTTATATGTAGAGAAACCAATGAATTTGAGAAAACTCATTTCTAATAAACAAGGTGCATTCTGCAACTTCTTTTCCGAAGATGATTATCGTAATAGTACTAGTTCATTCTTGCTGCAGAATGACAAGTGGCCTACAAAACATGCTTGAAAAATAATCTCCCAAAGAATATTTCTCAAAAATAAAATTTTATTGAAATTTTCATGGCAAAATTCTAGAGGTTTGCAGTGGTAGATATCAGATTCTTGCCACAGGTCTGTAAACCTTAGGCCAAAACCAAAATGAATTTATAACTTTTTACAGTTGTCCAATACTACAAAATGGCAACTGGGATTAAAATCGTGTGTAATTATATGACCAAATGATCATATAATTTTAGTTAAATGGTTGATGTGACATCCCATGTCACCAGAGAACATGATCAAACCTAGACATCTTCGCTACGAGAGTCGAGGAAGCATTTTGCATGTTGTTTTCAAGTTTCTTTTCTAAATTTTACAAGGTGTTTTAAAGTAGAAAATTTAAACCAAAACTTGAGTTCAAATTTCAACTGGTGGCCATACTTCCCAAATTTTACTTCTCTAATTTTCAATGAGCCCCGAATCAAATTTTGTGAGTAGGGTTAACACACCAAAATAATCATTATAGTTTTGCAACGTCCAATGCCTCGTTGTAGCATTCGACTAATGTAGGAGGGAAGAAATTGTGAGAATGAACCACAAGGATCAATGGAACCGATGAAAATCAAGGTTTTTACACTCCAATGAAAATGAGAAAATACTCCAAATAATCAACAAGAAAATTAACCACAAGCATTTGTTCATGGAAAAAAATAGGCCTACTCATACTCATAGATTAAAAGGAAAGAACATATGAGGAGTTTTGTGTAACTCCCATGCCTGGACATGTCATACTCCAATGATGGAGTGAGAAGTTACAATGCTATAATAACATGTAAATCCCATATGAAAATGACGCATATGACAAGTATGAAAAATTCTATGATGGAATATGTCATATGTCATATAACTCCCTAAAAGACATATAATGCACCTAAGTGAGATGACTCGTCATGTGTGAGGTGGAAAATTCCTAATAAATAAATAAAAGGAAAAATATATACCTCACACCAACAACCCCCTTTATCAAAGCTTAGGTAGAGGCACGATAAACCAGAAAGATAAAGAGAACTCCCCTAAACAACTAAGAAAGTTGTGTTATATAGGCCCCGACAACTAAATTCCTAATGAGGTACCCATGAACAAACTAAAATATTTCTAGAAGAATAATAAGAGGGTAAGATGACTAGAAATCCCAAAGAAGATGGGAGGCTGCATTAAACCTCACCCTAAGAAGAGAGCACACGTGAAGAAACTTGGCTTCAGTGAAGGGTTTGGTAAAGATGTATCTCTCTCATTACATTAACTTAGTCATTTACAATACAATAATTTAATTCAAATTTATGTTCTACCCTATTGCATGTTCATTTATATGTAAGCACATCATAGGAAACCATCAAAGTGGATTTACAATACAATGGGTACAAAAACCATGGGCTAACAAAACAACCCATAACATTTCCCCATAAGTCATGGGTTATGACACTGCCCATATACACGTATGGGTAAAAAACACATATTTATACTCCCGGGGAAATAGGGACCCCCGCTAATGCTTGTGGAAAAGGTGTACAATACTTCTGGGTATAAAATATGCAAAATATACAACATATTCTAACAGAAAGTAAATATGTGTTCATGAATCTTACAATGGAATGTCCATGTCGATTATAGATAAATTTGAACTTGCCTACTCTTTTGAGTCAGAGTGTTGTAGTAAAAAGGGATTGTCCATTTCACTTACAGATCAATTTGAACTCACCTACTCTTTTGAGTCTTTTTTTGGGATCATAATTTTCCACTCCAAATTTTTTTATAATTTATACTGTTGAAAGTGTCTTCAATAAGTTTTATTCTACCTTTATGAAATAATGTGCTTATTAATTAGAAAGGTACTTGGGGTAATGTTCCTTTGTCTAGTTAACATCCTTATGCCCCTATAAAATAGGGCTCAAGTTGCATTGTTCTAACCCTATACACATCCTGCATAGTCTAACAATTTGAGAAATCCCCCGAATCTGTGCTACATAAAGCAAGAAGTGTAATGGTGATGTTCCAGTAAAAAAAGGGCATGAATAGCCACAACAACATATAGGGGAGATTTATTTTTGTTTCTTACCTCACTGGAATCTAAGGAAATTAGGTGGAATTATTGGAAGGAAATTACTTCCACTTTCCAAGAAACAATTGTCCAATCTAACTAAAAATTTATAATCACATTAGTAGTTAACTATACGAAACTAGTAGCATGTAACTAGCAATCTTACCGAGGTGTGTAATGGAGATGCGAATAAGAAGTATTTTATAAATGGAAACCAAAAGAAGGGACCCACAAGAGAAATTAAATATGAATGGTGAAATACATTATTGTAGGGAAAATTGGTTGAGAACATTATAAGAGCATAAACGGGAACATTGATTGAATTATGTGGATACATTTTGATTGGAAGATGGTGTAAAGGATGGAAGTGCAAGAATAAATTCTTCTTCCTTTTTTGAGTGTGGAGGTAGACTGCTTGATACAAGTTAGATTATTGTTTATAGGTAAAAGTTGGGAAAAATACAAAGTCAACCAGGCCTTCAAACTCTAGAAATGGTTTTGAAAGTTAGACACTAGTGTTCCTTATCTCTAACGTCAAAAGTTTTCCTATCCAAAGTGTGTCCTTGAGATTTATGTATTGTGAGTGTCCAATCCATCTTTAGAGGGAGTTGATGTTGAAAACCTCAAGAAAATTGGGCCCAATGAAACATGATGAGGATTTTTTGGATCCCATGTCAAGCCCATATATTATTTGAATTTAAAAACAATGAAAAGAGGTGAGTTTGGTCACCCTAAAAAAGTGTGTAAATTATGGAATCCATAATTCTAATGGATCCCTTGACAAGGCTAGCTTCAACTAAAAGGTTTGATGTAAGCATACCCGTTTGACCAATGTAGAGAAGAAGTGTTGGTTGCAACTTGCCATTGTTCAGGGTTGAAGGGAGTTATTCATTTTGTGTATTCAAAATTGCAGCGGGAAACTGGGATGCCCATAGATTATAACATGATTTTTTTATGGTCAACGATCCCATTATGTTAGAAAAATAATCTTAAGTAGGGTTTAATCACCTCTTAAGTGTTCTTATAAATGTTATTAACTTTACTTTATAATTAAATAAATAAAAATATGTAATATTTTTATTTATTTAATATAAAATTTAGGTTATGTTTTAATTGATTATTAAAATAAATTTATTAAGTGCAAGGGTGCTTCACGGGAATACACACCCATAAATCCACTTAAATAGGGCTCACAAGGCCTGGTAAATTAATTTGATTGGAATATTGAAATGTGAAGAGAAGTGGGTGAAGAAGGGTTACTAGACTGCAAATATTAATGTTTCTCGGTAAATGGAAATCTATAGTTTTCACCGTGGTTTTTTAGCTCGTATGTGGTTTTCCATGTAAATATGTGTTACATTTGTAATGTGTTATTTGTGTTATTTTTATTATATTATTCATTTCATAATGTTTAATATTAAATTTGTAATATTAATTTAATTTATCAGACCTCGACACATTAATCACAAACAAATTGATGTAGGAGAATCACTATTATTCATATTTGCAGAGGTTGAAATACTCCATCAAGACTAAAAAAAGCTATAACTAGTATTAGGAGAGTGTTGTTTTTGTTGATATGGATCTATGGGAATTTTTCCCTCCAAAACCTCCAGATTTGATTTTGAATGTTATCATGTAATTTCATATGTATAAACCTTATGAAATTCTAAAATGCAATGAGGTGTCATATGTTCTAGAGGGTCATTACGTAGTTTCTAGTCTATAATTAAGTTAGGAAAGTCAAGATATAGTTCTAACTTGTATCCATAATTGGAAAAACATCATATATTCTTGTGAAATAGTTGAGAGGAAATTTCAACAATTTACTTCAAATAGAAGCATTGGAGTATTTCTAGGAGATAATGGTTGATGTTCTAATCATGAAATAGGATGTGAATAACATGGGAAGAGAGAACAATTAGGAAGATTAGAGAAAATTCACTGTGAAATTCATATGTATTATATGTAACTATGTTTATTCGCACTGAAATAAGAAAAATCTAAGAATTTTATGAAGTTTTCATGCCTTTTTAGAGTTCAATACATGTGTAGTAATATCTATTAGAACCACAAGGACTGTATGAATTTGAATTGGATGTTACCTTGTTCTTGAAGGGAAAACTTGTCTTATTTTAGTCAGTGATTCTTAGGTTGTACATGTGTAAACCTTATTGTTCAGAGTTAATGGAGTTGGACTAAATTTTATCTTTCCTATTTAGATTAGTGGACTAGATACTAAATAAAATGAAATAACTCAAAACATGTAAGGGTTTAAGGTACCTTGGTATAAGATGGTGACAAATGAACGAGCGTAAAGTAGATTACCTGTTGCAAACTTGAAGGATCTATACAAAAAAGACAACTAGAAAGAAAAATGGATTAGATGGTAAGATGAGGGGGTTTCCTGAGAAAGTTTGTTCTAAGAATCGTTAAATTTATTATGCAGATATCAACCCCTATATTTTATAAAAGAGGATAAATTAAATCATAAAGGGATAGATAACATGCAGAATCTGAGACTAAACAAAATCTGAAATTACAGAATTGATCTAGAAGAACATCAAATGAAATATACTTGACTGGGTCAACGATAACCCAAGATGCAGAGGTCCAGTCGATGGCAACCGAGGTAGATGGATCAAAACAATAACTAAAATGCAGATCTGAATAACTCTATATGCAGACCGAGGCAGATGGATCAAAACAATAACTAAATGAAGATGTTGAAGCCTGTAGAAGATGATAGTAACCTGCAGAAGAGACCTGAAAAAGGGGAAAGCAAAAAGGATGCAAGTGACTAGTATTTTTGTGGGTAGGATGGAACTATGGCTTGGGTCAATGGCGATTGGGCTGAGTTGGTGGTGATTGAAGACTGACATAGTCAATCTGGATTGATAGAATGACATAATGGTGGATCTAGAAACTGTGTGAAAAAAGATAGAAGAGAGCAGATTGTTGTAGTTCAGAGTGACAGAATGAGTGACACGCAGAGGAGAAGGTCGATGGCAATCTGACATGGTCGACGATGACCTGGGTTGATCTATGCAAGGATGAAAGTGAATGGGTTGGATTGACAACCTACACATAAAATGGATGAAACAAAGGGTGGATATGAAGCTGTGATGGCAGTTGGACTTACAAAATTTTAGTACTTGATGATAAAAACATTGATAAAGAAACAATAACATGAACCAACACAAGGCCAAGATAAACTCCCCAAAGTCTCCATAAGTGATGCAAACAAGCTCAAAGGGACTCCAAGAAGACTAAAACAACTACAAAGAATCTCAAGCACAAAGAAAAGGTCACAAAATGAAAGATAATTATGATAATGCATCCTTTGGATGGGGGGAATGTGGCTTTATAGGGTCAACGACGACTCGGGTGGGTCGCCACCAATTATAGGGAACCATCCATTTGGGTCATGGGAGGATGCCTAACTCAAGGCATCACACCCTTTGGGAGCAATTTTAGGGTTTTGAAGGGTCTAGGTAGGTTAGGACTATACTCAAGGAATCACACCCTTTGGGAAGTGAAATTTAGGTGGGTGAGGAGTGAAATGGAGTAAATAAAAGATAAGGGGAGCCTAGGGATGAGCAACTACGGAGTTAAGGGATGATAAACAACCTAGAGAAGATAAATTAGGAATGATTAAGATTAATTAGATAATGAGATGAGGATTAGGGGATAATTGATGAGAATTAGCAATAAATTAAAATGGATAGGATAATAGATGGGGAAAATGGGAATATAAATATAAATTAAAATAAAAAGGGTCTAGATAGGTGACCATGGTGAAAGAAGCGAACACGGGGCGACAAGGGTAGTGATACAAAATTTTGGTTTCTACAGGAGCACTTCCAGGTTTAGATTATTAAAGGTGAAACTTGTATCAGATCCCCAAAGAGCTCAGGAAATAGGTTTGAAAATTTGAAAAGGATTATAAATGAAGATAAGCTATTTTTTCTCTTATTAGGATTCTCAAAAACCCTATCTTAGGGTTTAGTATAAATTATTCGCATCTTTTTTATACAAAGTATTTTTCCCTGAAATTTTCAAGAAACCATCTATATGTTATGCCCATTATGTTGAAAAAAAGAGAGTATTTAGGGTCTGAGTTTAGGAGATATTTCTGATATAAAATTACATGGACAAGACTGTAACCGAAAAATCTAAATGAATACCTATAAGTGGGAACTGGGAAGATGTTATATAGAATCAGCTAATATAAAAACGTTTTAGACAATAATAATAGGGAATATGGTATCTAAAACAAATTGTAGATTATCCATATAGTGCATTAAAATAAATGTATACATGATTGTGTCCATGAAGAAACCTACTAGCTGGATAGGGTAGGGTCTAAACAAGAACTCAGTGATCTTGTATTAAAAGAAATAATTTTTCTCTAAATTCAAATTCCATGGTAAAATGGACTGATTAAGGAAAATAATTCTTGATACACCTTTTTACATGTTGAATGGTTCAAATTTCAATAGTAAAGGGGAAAATGGAAGTTATATTGTTAATTCTCTTTATATTGAATAGCTAACTATGAGAATTGAAGTTGCGACAGTTAGAAGAAATCAAATTTGGTATCAAAACTAACTTATACTAAGATCTTAGTTGGGTGTTTGATTAGTATTATGGTTCATTAGTTGAGCTTGTTAAGTCAACAAGGGGATTGAAGTTAATGCTACTTGGTTGGAAACATCAACCAAAGGTCTTAAAGACCAAATTCTTAATGGGATTCTCATTTTTTATTATTTGTGGATAAAATAGGTTGATGAGACGGTTGATCCAATTGTAAACACGTGTATGCAATCATGTTCTTAACACATGAAAGCTATCAAATTTTTGTATTAGAGTGTGGTGCTCTTGAAAATTGATACTTTGTAATAATATTTGTTATGGTTAAGGTTGCTAGATTACAAAGATTACAGAGATGGCAACTAGAGTAAGGGGAGTAGGTAAGAGGAGACAATCTACTCAGGTTATGGTAATGGAAGAGTTAATAAAACTTAGGGTAAGACTACATGAGATTTAATTAACTCAGAGGAGGGAAAATGAGATTGGAAATATTATTATCAAAGAAGAAGAACCTAGAGTTGGACTAGAAGATTTGGTATTAGAGGAAGAAACCATATAAGATAGATTTTCTCAAGCCATTTTGAAAGCCACTTCAAAACCAAAATTGGAAGCTCTTATGTATGAAGGGAGATTAAATGTTAAAGAGTTGATATATTGGATCACTGTCATGGATAAGTACTTTGAGTATGAGAATGTGGATGATGATAAAAATGTAAAATTTGTTGTTACCAGGATGATAGGTCGTGTGTCTATTTAGTGGGATGGATTGCAGGAAGAAAGAGTAAGGAAAGGAAAGAATATGATCAAGAAACGGGATATAATGGTGGGTAAATTGAAAGGTAAATTCATTCCCAAGGGTTATCAAATCAATATTTTTGAGATATAATAGAATCTTAGAGAAATGGAGATATTGGTAAAGGAATATATAGAGGAGTTCTACAAATAGACCATTAGAGATGGTAATATTGAGGATGATGATGTGAAATCTGCCAATATCTTAATAGATTGATACTTACTATCCAAGATGAGATTGATATTTTGATGTGTAAACTAGTTTAAGAGGCATACCAATATGCCTTTAGAGTAGAATAAAAGTTTTCAAGAAGATACAATCAAATATCAAGGGGTATATTTAGAACCTTCAGAGGTAGAGCAGAGCATGTAGTTAGAGGTCAGATGCAAACACATCAAGAAGAAAACAACAACTCACAAAGGTTAGGAAAAAATTCAAGAGGAAGATACTCATTCAAAGGTAAGACACATTTTATTATAAGTAGAAACAATGGATTTATTAGTAGATTTTTCAAATGTGGACACTTTAGGCATAGATCTTATGAATGCCATGAGAGTCCATCTTCAAGCCAAGGAAGTGCACATTTAGCCTAAGTAGATGAGGAAGAAAGTGAGAGTTCAATTGTTTATGAAGATGCTCCTAAAACTGATGAATCATTTCTCATGAAAATGGTGTTGATCAAGTCCATCGAGGAGATCTAAGAACCTGCCTAAAGAAATACATTGTTTAAAACAACTTGCAAATCCAAAGGTAAATGTTGTAAGATAATTATAGACAGTGATAGTACTAATAATCTTGTATTTTTTGAAATGGTAGATAAACTAAATTTGGAAATAGTAGTGCATCCCAGTCCTTATAATTTTTTTGGTTACATTAAAGACATCAAATCTTGGTAAGTGAGTAATGTAAAGTGGAGTTTCAAATAGTAAACTATATGAATTGAGATTTATGTTATATTATGTCTATGAATTTATATAATATTCTCTTGGGTATACCTTGGCAGTTTGACAAGAAAGTTATTCATGATGCAAGGTGCAATATATACTCTTTTGAGAAAGATGGAAGCAAGCATACACTTTTTCCATTGAAGGATGAATATACAACTATTAAAGATGATTTTAAGCTATTGATTACACGTGATAAGGAGTTCTTACACCAAACAAAGGAGGATGAGGTAAGAAAAAATAATGAATTTGGAGTAGACAAAAAAAGAGAAGTTGATAATAGTGAAGATGAGGGACAATCATCTTATGTTGACCTTAAAAAAAGTGAAAAAAACTTTAAGAATGCAAAGATAGAGATGGCAAAGTCATTGAATCCAAAAAAGGAAGAAAAAATTTCAAATGTATTTGATAAACAAGGAGGAACAATAAAATTGGAGTTCTATTTTAGCAATGAAAATCAAGGTATAGGCAGTTTTGAAAAAGAATACAATGATTTGTGGAAACAAGAATGGGAAAAGAATGACTCTTCCACTTATGAGAGTCCGGAGCTACTAGAGGTTTAGATTAAGGCCTTACAAGAATTGGTTTTTACATCAAGTAGTGAGGATAAGATGAAGAATTCCAAGGAATATTATGAAAATATGAAGTCCATAGAAGACCAAAGAAATGAAGAAGATAATTAGACAAATGAGGACAATAACAATAAAACCACAAGAAGGAATAAGAACAATGAAGAGGAACATAAGCCTCATGGTTATTATTTAAATTTTGTGTTTTATTATGCATGTGCATGATTTGTGAAAGTAGACAATAGTATGATCTAAGAGATATTGAGGAAGGAGGATATTTACTTAATCTCATAAATTTAAAATACATGGGAGAAATAAACAAGGAAAGTATGAAGTGTCATGATGCAATAATAACCAAAGAAGGTAAAGAATAGCTCCAAGGAAAAGAAATGACATGCACATTGAGATATTATCAAAGTTTGATATCCTTGATAACCGAGCCATTGGATCTAGGAGGAGGTAAATCAACCCAAAGAAATAAAAATGTGGAGAAGGAAAAATAATACATATTCAAAGCATCTCCAAGTACAAGGACAATTTTGAAGGCTCATGAACAAGAATTCATGATTAATTACTTTGCACCTTGGTCGTTTGATGGAGGAGCATCATTACTATTCATTTTTGTAGAGGTTTAAATACTCCATCAAGACTACAAAAATCTACAAGTAGTATTAGAAGAGTGTTGTTTTAGTTAATTTGGGTCTAAAGGAGATTTTCCCTTCAAAACCTCCAAATTTGAATTTGAATGTTATCATGTAATTTCATATGTATAAACCTTATGCAATAATAAAATGTAATGATGTGTCATAGGTTCTAATGGTTCATTACATAGGAAACAAGGCACCATGAAGTAGTTGCACTCCAATGGAATCGTGATAGCTCCAACAATTGTAAGAAAGAATTGACCAATAATGGAAGAACTTGCTCAACAGAAACAAAGCTTGCATAGAGGAAAGACAGTGGAGTGTTTTGGCATGCTCATAAATGAATATTAAAGGGGTACATATAGGGTGCTGTGTAACCCTAGTGCATGACACACATGAAACCCTAAACCTAACCCTAAACCTAACCCATGTGAGATGAACCTCCAACATGAGAGGAGGACACATAGGATAACTCACACTAACACCCCCCCTTCATCGAAGCTGGGGTAGCGGCTATGATGAGTCAGACAGAAGAGGAAGACACTCCTAAACAACTAAGAAAGATGTGTCAATGGGGCCTGACAACTAAAGGCCTGATAAGGTGCCCATGTACAAACACAATCTTCCTAGAAGAAGAAGAAGAAAAGAAGAACTACATATCCCGAAGAAGATGGGTAGCTGCAGAAGACCTCACCCCAAAGAAGAGATCGTAAGTGAAGAAACTTCATCTTAGTGAAGGGCTTGGTGAATAAATTTTCAATCTGATCAGCTGTCTAAATGTACTGAATGTCGATGATACCATCATGAATAAGCTCCCATATGAAGTGCATATGGATCTCAATGTGCTTCATCCGTTGATGCTGAACTGGATTTCTACAAATAGAGATTGTGCTCATGTTATCACAGTAGATAATGGTAGGCTGCCAAAAGTGGATGCCAAACTCTATCAGAATACCCTGTAGCCAAATAGCTTCTATGCAGCGTTAACTACTCCTCTATATTCTGCCTCTGTAGATGATATCGCAATTGCATTATGCTTCTTGCTAGACCAACTAATAGGACCCGAGCCAAGAGAGAAACTGTAGCCAGAAGTAGATTTCTGATTATCTAAGTCACCAGCCCAATCAGAATCTGTGAATCTAATCAAGTCAATATCAACCCCTCCATGATAGTGAATGCCATCAGCATAAGTGCCACGAACATAATGAAGGATATGTTTAGTTGCTTTCCAAAGCAGCTCATGTGGCTCCTACATGAATCTGGACATGATCCCAACAACATATGATAAATCTGGTCGAGTGTGAGTCAAGTAAATCAAGCTTCCCACCAACTGTCGATAAAGAATACCATCAACCAAGGGAGTAGAGCAATCTGAAACCAACTTAACCCCGGAAAGAAAAGCAGTAGGAGAAGACTTGCAATCGGACATCTGAAACCGACCTAGCAAATCAAGAGCATACTTAGGTTACGAAATCAAGATTCTCAAGTCAGATTGTGAAATATGGATCCCAAGGAAGTAATGAAGCAGACCTAAGTCAGTCATGGAAAACTTGTTAGCTAAGGTGATCTTCACAGAATCAATAATAGAGGAAGAACTACATGTGATCAACAAGTCATCAACATATAGAACAAGAATGAGTATGCAATCATCTTGCTGTAGAATATAAACATTTGGATCAGAGTGACACCTAGTAAACCCTAATGTAAGTAAGGAGTCCATCTTGGCATACCAAGCCCAAGGGGCTTGTTTAAGGCCATAAAGAGACTTCTTTAACTTACAAATGAGGGAGGAATCTTGGACATAGCCCAGAGGTTGTTCCATATAGATCTCTTCCTCTAGGTCACCATGAAGGAAGGCACTCTTAACATCCATTTGATGGGCTTTCCATCTGTTCGCTATGGAAATGGCTAGGGTCAGTCGAATAGAAGTCATCTTCGCAACCAGAGCAAAGGTTTCTGTATAATCAACCCTAGCTATCTGGGAGAAACCCTTAGCTACTAATCACGCTTTAAAATTTTCAACATCTCCATCTACTCCATACTTTGTTCGGAACACCCACTTACACCGAACGATTTTTCTTCCTTTCGGAAGAGTGGTGAGATCCCAAGTATCGTTCTTCATGAGAGAGGAATACTCCTCATCTATGGCAGAATCCCACTCATGAATACCAGAAGCCTCCCTGGAAAGACTGTGGATCAGAAGCAGAGGTGAAGAAAGAGTGGGGTCCAATGAAATATGAGTGAGTACGTCTCATATCCGAAGTATCTCTAACTAAATCTCCAACACTTTGCAAAGTTTTCCTAGCCCAAAGGGGACCAAGAGGATCAGGCTCAGAGTCGGAAGATTCTTCACTTGAGTGAGAAGGGACATAGTCCTCATCATCACTACTGTTAGAATTAGAAGACTCAAAGGTCTAATGGTTGGGAGGATCTAGAAGAGGAGCACGCTCAACAGTATCATCATCTGATGAGTCAGAATCTGAATCAGCGAGCTGAAGAACCTCAATAGGTGGAGAAGTAGAAGTCGAAGAAGACTCATCGAACTTAACACTTCTCTCAATATACAGCTCATGAGAAGTAGGATTCATCAATCGATATCCCTTCATGCCATCAGGATACCCTACAAAGATATAAGGTTTGGATTGTGGTTCCAAAGCCTTGCATTTCTTCTTGGGAATCTGAGCCATAGCCTTGGATCCAAAGACTCGAAAGTGCTCAACATCAGGCTTGCATCCAAACCAGGCTTCAAATGGTGTCATCCCTCTTACTACCTAGTGTGGAACACGGTTCTAAATGTAATTTACACAATTCACTGCTTCGGCCCAATACTATGGAGGAAGAGACTTCGAGTGAATCATACAAGTGGCCATCTCCTTCAGAGTATGGTTCTTTCTTTCTGCGACTCCATTCTGCGAAGGGCTATAAGCAACTGTATGCTGCAAAGAGATCCCTTTAGAAGTATAGAAATCCATGAACCTATTGTTTACATATTCATCTCCATTGTCAGTTCAAAGGACCTTGATAGACCGTTCTGCCTGTTTCTCAACAAGATCCTTAAAGTTATGAAAATGTTCAAAGACTTCAGACTTAAGCTTAAGAAAATATACCCAAGTATATCGCGAATAGTCATCAATGAAGGTTAGCACATAAAGAGCTCTAGTAAATGAAGGAGAAGGAAATGGACCAGAAACATCGTTGTGAACAAGATCCAAGGGATGAGTGGCTCTCCAAGATTTTCCTTTGTCAAAGTTCTTTTCAGGATGCTTTCCAAGGGTACAACCCTCACAAAGACCTTTAGAAAACTTGACGCGAGGCAACCCGTTGACCATTTCGTTTTGACTCAATTGTTTAAGGTAGTAATAATTTAGATGTCCAAAACACTCATGCCATAGCTTACTAACCTATTTGCATGAGTGAGAAAGGCAGTGGGCGTAGAATCAGAAGTAAAGTGGGAGAAGGTGTACAACCATGAATGGTGATCTGCCTTTCCCTTAGCCACTGTAGTGTTATTGTTAAGCTCACGAATAATCACCGAGTTAGGACCAAATTCCACTCGCATTCCTTCACCAAGGTGAGTAATTTGGTAAACCGATAGGAGATTGGTAGAGAGATCAGGAACACTCAACACTTGGTTAAATGTTCCCCCATCCATCTCTACCGATCCACTACTGGAAACTGACACTGTCGTGTCATTACCCATCATGATTTGGGACATACCACAAGGTTCAATGTTGGAAAACTCAACATATGAAGAACCCATGTGGTGTGAGGAACCGGAATCTATAATCAATGTTGATGAAGGAGCAAGTCTAGCTATAAGGGCCTTTCCTTTCTTCTTATCATTTTTAGCACCTTTGGCAGCAGAAGACTCGACCTTCGGAGCACTTTGTTTTATAGATTCAGGAACACTTATTTTATTCTTCTCAAGTAAATGAGATAAGTGATCAATCTATTTCTTAAAACAGTGTTGCTTGTCATGACCAGACTTCTTGCAATAGGAACACAAATATTTTCTTCTCTGTGCCTTAGGCTCAGAAGTTGAAGTGTTTGTGTCATTTTTAGGTCTGGTCTTGGTTTCTTTCTTAGGTTGATCCTTTGTTTCTTTCTTCTTTTCAGTCTTCTTTCCCTTGCTAGTACTTGCTACAAGGGCATGTGACTTGGACTTGAGAGACCCCATTTGAATGAGTTTTTCCTGTTCTCGAATGAGTTGGGATGAAAAACAGTCAAAGGAGAGCATAGTCCAAGTATCGCCCAAGGTAGCTTTTGTAGCGTAGAAAGTTGACACGAAGAAAAAATATTCGAGACCTAGCTTAGAGAGAATCGACAAGATCAGTTGAGAATCTTTCTTTTCTACTTGACATCCTTTTAACAATAATCTAATGTGGACAAATTTTGAGAAGAAAGCTTGTAGGTTTTCAAAGTCACTAGGATTTAACCCTAGTAGTTCGTTTTCCAACTCATGCACTCTCATGTCATGTAGTTTTCCAAACATCGCATCCAGCATTTTCCACGCAGATTTAGGTGTTTCGGAAGCCTCAATGTGGAAGAGCAAGTAAGGAGAAATGGACATACAAAGAAGACCTAAAGCTTCATCACTACTATTTAACCACTTAGATTTTTCAGGTTCGTCGTCTGGTTCAGTCTCAGTTCCCATGGTGATGCAGAATAACCCTTTACCCCTTAGTTTCATTATTATTTTTGATCTCTATTTGAAAAATTTGAATGGCATAAGCAAAGGAATTGAAATTGAATCCATAGTGAGAGAGAAAGAAATACAAAAAAGAAACACAACCACCCATGACAATAACAACCCCCTGCTTTTGGCACTTTATAGTTTAGTGTGTTGATTACAATCAGGTCTGTGCGTGCGGTTTGAAACACTTGGTAACTCGTCTTGCAATTAGCGTAATAACGCGCAAGAGAGGAGACCACAATAGTGTTTCGTGGAGTGTAACAAAAAAAGGACACTGTAAACAAGCACAAGCAAAAAACAGAAAGGAGGCGAAAGCCAACCCTAGTTGTGAGAAAAAGCATCTCACGTCGCAAATGGAAACCCCCTTGCTGCAGACTGTGGCGGACGTGCTCACTAGTCGCAAGCAATAATAAGGGTGAAATACAAGGTTTGGGAACTCAAGGAGTTTAGATAGCCTTCAAAAACACCGGAAAAGAGCTTGGAAGGCAAGGAGGTGCACGAAGTGTCACTGCACACTTGAGTGCACGATTAGATTAAAAAAAACGCCAATAACGCTTAAATTTCAGCGTTTAGAAATGCCCAATGTTACTATTTTAGAGCTATTGGAGATTTTTTTTTAAAAACAACAAACAAATATAATTAGATGCCGATAATTTGTAATTAATAAAAAAATAGATTTAATTAAATCTAATTAATTACAAAAAAAGATTGTAAAAAAAGATCTAATTAAGAGCTTAAAGAAAAGAATTTTTTTTTTTAAACAAGATCTATTAAATTGAATTTAATTTTGATCTATTAAAAAAACTTACCATAAGGGCAAGTACATACAAATTGTTTTAAAAATCTATTTCAAAAAAAGAAAAAGCATATAATTTGAAAAACAATGTACTAAAAAAAAGCACCTTTTTTTTGGAATATTTTCTAAAACTTACAAGTTTTAGAATGAATGCGTTTAAAAGAAGATTTTTAAATAAAGATTTTTAAATAAATAAAGATTGAATGTGTTTAGAAAGGATCCTCCCGACCAATTTTTAAATAAAGAAGGATTTGTAAAAAAAGGTCGTAGTTTTTGTTTAAAAGATTTGAAAGGATTTAAAAGGAATGCGTTTGTAAAAAACATACCAAACAGAAAGTAAAAAAAGGAAACTTACCAAAAAAGTGACTGTGATGGAAACCACATACCAAAAAACTTTGAAAAAACACTTACCACGTTTGACCCCGGCCATGGCATTCCTCCCTGATCCGTAATGGGGAAAAGAAGGTAGAAACAAACGGTAGATGGAAACAAATGGCAGATGGGTTGTTTGCAGGCCGCGTCTACAGGCTGCACAGGTAGAAGAAAGATGACAGAGATGGGTTGTTTGCAGGCCGCGCAGATATTGAATAAAAGGGACTGGGTGTGTTGTTGGTAGATGCGTGGGCGTGGCTAAAGGAAGTTTGAACAGTCCACAAATGAAGGAAGTTTGAACAGTCCACAACAGTCCATGCAGGCTGAATAATGAAAAAAGTTTGAACAATCCACAACAGTCCACGTAGGCTGAACTATATTTTTTTGAACAGTCCACACAGACCATGCACAACAACAGTCAAATTAGAATGGTCAGAGGGATAGCAGTCCATGCACAGTCAAAATCTCCTCCACAAGCAACCACGACAGAGGAACACAAATATCTTGCAACCACAGACTATCATGCATAGACAAATATCCTGCAAAAACAAGAGATCTTAAAAAATTTCACTTCCATTTTAATGATTTAAAAAAAATGAAATGAATCTCTATTTTGGATTTAGTTACAGCCAACTAAAAAAATTAGTAAAACCCCTGCTTTCTCAAGGTATTATGAAAACCTGCACATGCACAAGAAAAAACACAAAAAACTTTCCGAGAAAGCTCGTTAGAGAGATTAGCAAAATAATTTCTAGAAAATAGTGTTCAAAAACTTGCATGCAGGGTTAAAAAACGAAACCAAAAAAAGAGTAATCGTAACTAAAAAAAATCGAGTGCACGTTTACCCGATCTCAGCTCTGATACCATGAAAAGAGTTTGCAAGAATCAAATCGGAAACAAGGCACCATGAAGTAGTTGCACTCCAACGCAATCGTGAGAGCTCCAGCAATTGCAAGAAATAATTGATCAGTAATGGAAGAACTTCCTCAACAGAAAAAAAGCTTGCATAGAGGAAAGACAACGGAGTGTCTTGGCATGCTCATAAATGAATAGTAAAGGGGTACATATATGGTGCTGAGTAACCCTAGTGCATGACACACATGAAACCCTAAACCTAACCCATGTGAGATGACCCTCCAACATGAGAGGAGGACACATAGGATAACTCACACTAACAGTTTCTAGTCTATAATTAAGTTAAGAAAATCAAGATATAGTTATAACTTGTATCCATAATTAGAGAAACAACATCCTCTATTCTTGCAAGATAGTTGAGGGGAAATCTCAAGAATTTACTTCAAATAGAAGCATGGAGAATTTCTAGGAGATAATGATTGATCTTCGATAATGGAATAGGATGTGAATAATGTGGGAAGAGAGAATAGTCAGTAAGATTAGATAATATTCATTGTGACAGTTATATGTATTCCATGTAACTTTGTTTATTCATATTGAAATAAGAAAAATGTAAGAATTGTATGAGGTTTTCAAGCCTTTTCAGAGTTTAATAAGTTTGTAGTTATGTCTATTAGAGCCACAAGACTATATGAAATTGAATTGGATGTTATTTTTTTCTCAAAGGGAAAACCTATCATGTTTGAGTCAGTGATTCTCAGGTTGCACAGGTGTAAAGCTTATTGTTCAAATTTAATGGAGCACTTTCAGGCTTAGCTTATTGAAGGTAAAACTTGTATCAAATTGCCACGGAGTTTAGGAAACATGTTTGAAGGTTTGAATAGTATATTTAAATGAAGATAAACTAATTTTTCTCTTATTGGGCTTCTTAAAAACCATGTCTTACTGTTTAGTATAAATTCTTCATATATTTGTTTATACAAAGTATTTTTAACTGAAATTTTTAAGAAACCATATATATGTTATGCCCCTTAAGTTGCAAAAAAATTAGTCTTTGGGTATGAATTTAGGAGATATTTTTGATATAAAATTACTGGGACAAGTTTGTAACCGACAAACCTAAATGAATACCTATAAGTGTGAACTGGGCAGATGTTATAGAGAATTAGCTAATGAAAATTTGTAGAAAGTAATAATGTGGAAAAGGATATCTAAAAATACTTATATATTCTGCAAACATTGTCTTAAAATAAATTTATACCCAATTTTTCCCATCAAGAGACCTACTAGCTAGAGAGGGCATGGTCTAAGTAAGAACTCAGAGATCTTGTATTAGAAATAAATAATTGTTCTCTAAATTCAAATTCCTTAGTAAAATGGACTGATTAAGGAAAAAAATTCTTGATACACCTTTGTACATGTTGAATGGTTCACATTTTTGGTAGTAAAGGTAAATGTGGAAGGTCTATTATTGATTCTCTTCATATTGAATAACTAACTATGAGAATTGAAGTTGTGACAGTTAGAGGGAATCAAATTTGGTATCAGAACTAACTTATAGAAAGATATTTGTTGGGTGTTTGATTATTATTTTTGTTCATTATTTGATCTTGTTAAGTACATAAGGAACGGGATTGAAGTTCATGCTACTTGGTTGGAAACATCAACCAAAGGTCTTAAAGACCAAATTCTTAATGGGATTCTCATTTTTCAATATTTATGGATTGAAGAGGTTGATGAGACACGTAATTAAATTATAAACGGTTGTATGAAATCAGTTCCTTAAGGTGTGTAATCTATCAAAAATGTGACATAGTTTGGAAATATTTTATCTCTTCATTATTATCCTGAAAATTATGAAAAACAATATTTGTTAATACAATGAAAATAAAAAAATATAAGGCGATCATGATTTATTTTAATGTTTTTATACATAATCATGCATATCAATAAAATTTGCATATAAATTTACTACGCTCCAATGGGGATCATATTGTTGAGGTTTTAGGTGACGATGAAAACATAAAAACAAAACCTATTACTAATTATAGTTTTTTTAGATAAGGTAGAAAATATTTGGTTTTGAAGGGACCAAAAAACCTTGTACAACAAAGAAGCTAGGTCAAAGAGCGGCCACCGAAACAGAACACAGGGGACTTAGTAAAAAAGATTGACCAAAAAGACACCCCATAGAAAGACACGACCTACACCAGGTCTACAAAGTTACATTTTTATGAAAATACAAAATAAGATCCATGGAAATAAGAAAAAAAACCAACAAAGTCACCAAATAGAAGTACAACCAAAGGGTCACCATCAATTCCCTTTTCTAGAGGAAGCTCTGCTTCTAGTGCTTGCACTGGGACCCTTGTCCATGGATCCATCAAGATCATCTTTCCAAGAAATGATAACCTTTTTAGGAGATTTCTTGATTGGAGAATTACCTTTAGTTTCCATCTACTCTTCATCCTCAGAGCTTCTCATCTCCAGATGCATTTTTTTTTTACCATATGTAGCCTTAGTCTTGGTAATTTGATCTTAGAGAATGGAATTTTTTTCTCCTGCATGACAATTTCCATATTAAGATCGCCAATTCTCTTGTTTTTCACATCAAAATTTTTGTGGCACTCCCTAATCTCTTGGACAATATTTTTATTGACCAGGAGGATTGTATCGGTGGTGGAATCAACCCTCAAAACCTTAGCTTCCCAATCCACCATATTTCTATCCCTCTCCTTGTTGGAAGAGCTCTCCCTAACACTTTATCACCCTGTTTACGATTACAAGAGGATATTCATAGCTATGTCATCCATTTTATCTTGAGACCCATATTTTTTAATGTTAGTTAGATTGTCAAAAATGGTTTCATTGTCCCAATCTACCTCCATATGAATAGGGGGTTGGGTCAGGACCATAGGTTTTCCTTTTTGGAACAGTAACAAAAACAAACCATGATGCAATGATGTATCCACTTTCTCATTTTTATAATCATTGATGGAAAAAGTAAGGAATCTCAAGAGAAATAAGGGAAAGCTCATGGATTGGTTCCTACACAGGTAATTGAGGATGGATAGATGGTAGGATTTTTTTTCTAAATTTCCCTTCCAAGTTAAGATACTTCATAACAACCATGCACACATCCGACCAACTCTTATGGAGATATATTCTCGTTATACCATCATCAAACATGAGAATTATTTCATATGGCTCAAATAAAGTAGTAATTTCATGCCTCCTCCTAGTTTTATCCTTGAAAATTTTTAGGCCTTGGCCTAAAAAATAGTCTCTTCAATGACATAAATATCCATAGCCCTTAATTTAACACAACTCCCTTCCAAAGCATTACCAAATTCAAGATCTAGTTGGGGATCATTACCTTTTAGCCTCTTAATGTAGTTCAAGAATCCACCTCTTCTCAACATCCTCCATGGAGTACCATCCTGTTTGATATGCAAATAAGTGGTTGGCTCAGTGTGGACCCTATCACCTCCCATATCTAACATGGAGCTTTGCAAAAACTTGGAGTGAATGAAAATGAAATTGTAAACACAAAATAATAATATTGGGCACAAGTTCGGGTGATTAATTTCCCCTCCTAAAAAAACATTAGCCTTCCCATGAGACCTGTCACACGAATCCAAGAGGCTAACATACCAAAGCTCATAGTGTCTTATAATCATTAACAAGGGTTAAGATATTGTTCCATGGTATTAGCCTACCCTGCCAAATCATCTTTTCTGACATGTCATTTCCATTATTAGCTAATCCATCAGTAAGTTTATTTCTAACCCTATACAAATAATTAATTTTCACCTTCTCAAGTGAGAATAATAAAATCCTATCTTCAGTGATGATATTGTTAAGTTTCCATCTAATTCCTCCCCTTTTTTTTAAAGCATTGACATCACATAGATAATATACCTCTATAATCAAGGACTTGAAATTCATGGAAACACATAACTCAATACCCCATAACATGGCCATATCTTCAGAAAACGTTATTTGAATGATTACCCAAGGGGTCCGACATAGGCTTGTAAACACTCACCTAAATGATCCTAAATTAATCTACCTCCCCTTGACATTCCTTCCATAGTTTTAGCTGATCCATCAAAATATAATTTGAGACTACCCTTTGGCAGGAATCTCCATTTAACATTTTTTTATTCAAACCTTTATTTTTTCCCTGACTGATTATAGTGTTTGCATCTCATTCACCTTATTTTATGATAATAAGACCTATAGTGTTTGTGTATTGAAGGCATGCTCTTTATCACCCTCTGCTCTTCTAACTCTTGTTATAAGGATATATGAAACTATTGACATTAGAGATAAATAATGACATGGGCCTTACATTCACAGATGTCTCAAGAGTTAGAAGCCACTACCTGTAGACACACAATAACGCACTTTGGGTAATTATCTAGTCCTGGTCACATACTACTATTCATATGATTCCTAAGTAAGAAAAGTACTAATTAACTCATGTTTCTAGCCACATTTCTTTACTTTCTACTGCTACTTTCAGTCTTGCACCCTTAGTTTCTCAGTCTTCCTTTTTAATCTTTGGCATTTATCATCCTTGACACAAACGCCCAGCCAGGACACCACTGTCAGGTGCCCTCATCCCCTTTGGGTGCTCCTATCCACTTTGTACTTTACTCTCACTCTTTAGGTCCTTTCTATCCATTTGAGCATCTTATCTTTTTGGTAGTCAACCTTTTCGAGGTTAATTATGAAATTAAAGTGAAGGAATCATATAAATATAAATTTATGTGATCATAATAAGGGACCAACCATAAGCACTATCTATCACCACCTAAGGTTGCATCCATCAAAGTATTTAAGAGCTCCATTGCATCCATCTAGATCCATCAAAAGGGACACAAGGGATGGTTTTCTACATCACACTTCATAGGAGGGAAGTTCATTCTATTTCATGCACACATTTACTACATTCTACATATAGCTACTTGCTCACTATCCAAGTGTGACATGCATAAAAGTAACCTAGGGAATAATTGCACACAAAACTACATTAGGTATGAGATGTAGTGCAATTCTTAGTCATAAGTTCACCATTGTGATAGTTGAGGATAGTCTGACCCCTCATTCTACATCTTTATTTTTTGGGATTTTATGTATATTTAAGGGTTTTGTAGGTCTACATTTCATTGCAGGTTTCTCACAACCTCAACAATCTTGGTGTGACCAAAGGTGACTGTAGGAGAACACCTTGTGACACCTCAGAGGAGGTTTTCTGAGACTTTCCACAAACCTAAGCATCCAGAAACATGTCTAGGGCACCCAAGGAAACACATGTCCCTCTCCAAGCTCCCCAGTCCATCTTGTTCCTCTAGCTCTGCATTTTTTTGCTCCTGTGCGACACTCCTGCTACTCTGTTCATCTGGTCAGAGCTTTGATCTAGTCTAGATTTCACTTTGAATCAGCTAAGGCCTTTCACACTCTCTTTGTAATTAGGGTCTCATTATTTATTTCTTAGTTTTTTTGGTGTACTTTCTATATTTCATCGTCATTTATTACTGCTTCAATGTCACTCAGATTAGGCATATGTAATTTACATTTTAGCTTTATCATTTTGGTGAACCCCTCTCAGTCGAATACGCTTGGATCCTCATCTTTCTTCTATCATGGTTCATAAATCTCCTCAAATTCCTTTTTCTGATTTACTTAAAATGTATCTCGACTGCCAGGTTGTTCTACAAAAAGGCTTATACTCCATGTGTCTTCCTAAAGATATGCCACCACATGAAATCAATCCTATTTTCCATCATTTGTCTGATGAATCTAGCCTTCACGAACCTCCATACAATCAACCCATATTGGAGTCAATTAAAAAATTGCATACTCTATGTTATGACAAATTTTAGGCTATGGAATCCATGATTGCATCTCTTAAATCTGAAATCCAACAGCTTAAAGATGCTTCTCAGGCTCATGATATTTCTTCTTCTCATTTTCATTCTATGTCTTCTACATGTGTTCATATCAGTGAGCCTTAATTCATACAATTACCATATCCTCTCACCTTTGACCATAATACTAAGAAACATGACATTCTTACTGATATCCTTAGTCATCAATCAATCACTTTACAGTCTACTCATTACTATCCTCCTTATCAACTAGAAAAATATCAAGGTCACCCATATTATAATTATCATCAGATCAATGGACATAATGACAATTCCTGTTACACTTTACAATGAATAATCAGACATCTTGAGTGTTAAGGGTTTCTCTCATTCACTGCACAAAATTTTGTTGCATTCCCATCTACAAATACCACATCCACATGGGCTCCTAAATCTGATCCTTATGTATCTAATGTGCATTAAGATACCACTTCTAATTTTCTTTCTTTGGCTAGTCAAGTTCCGCCTATTCAATCCACTCAACCTCCTCTTAAGGATGGTCCCACTCCTCCTCCACTCAAGTTATCCATGACATTACCAAGTCAAACTCAGTAATCACCTCTCAAGGTTCACTCTTCATCAACTCCTCCTACTTGATCATCTACAATATTACCAAGTCACTCTAAGTAACCTCTTTTAAAACTCAGTGCAACTTGGCCTCCGCTTAAGTCTTCTACAATGTTATCAAATAAGCCATCACCATGTAGGGCTCCTGAAGCATCACCACCTTTGTGCCCACTCGATTTTATTAAGTAAACTAATTCGTAAATTAATCCACTCAGCATCATTACTTGATCTCTTTTATCAATACACACTTGGGGGAATTACACTTATTTCCCCCACTCACATTGACATGTGTCTTTTATTCACATAATTTCACATCTAGACTTGAGCATATGCATATTCCACCACACTCTATCATCTTCATTACCCTATGACACACTCTTGTGCTATTATTCATACTTGACTATTGAGGTCATACTATATACATGAACCTCACACACTACATTATAGGCACTGCACATTACACATCTTTACACATAATGAGATTTTCTACATATACAATCTTCCATCTATTCTACACCATCCACACTTTGTGCATTATATTCCTTTACATCATACACATTCTACACATTACATTATTATACATTTTTTTCAATCTACACATCTTGCATTACACATTTCACATCATCCATCACACATTACATGCTTTACGTGTCACATACTTACGACGTCTTCTCATCACCACATCTCCTATTACACATATTACTCATCTACTTATACACGTTGCACTCACTACCCGATGACTTACTCTAGTACAATGGTTCATACTTGATTGCTGAGGGTTCAAATCAAAATTAAACCTAACCCCATCACCCCTACATCATTCTACACTTTGATCTTCACGATCAATCAATCAATCTTTTTTATCATACCATGCAACATTCCTAGCTAGTGCTTTCCTCACACATATTTTGATATACTCTTTTAGGCTAAATCATCACCCCTTTCTAGAATCTTATCCATACATCACATGATATACACTTTATACTACATCATCACGTTTTCTACCATCATCACGTTCATATATTTTGTGATATACACCTTGTGCTACATCATCACGCGTTTTACTCACACATCTAGTGATATAAAATTTAGGATAAATAATCACATACTCAAAATCAATCATCTATATGTCACATTCAATATCATCTATACATCATCATTTTACAATCAACACACCACGCTCTATTAATAAACTCTTTCTACATATGACACATCGCTCAAACCATCTCCTGATGACGCACTCTCGTTTATGGTTCATTCTTGATTGTTGAGGGGGCATAAATAGATTAACCTCATTGCATACATACACATCCACTCGTGGGGCATGCTGCTCTTATCATTCATACTACATTCCATTCCATCTCATCCAAAATATACTACATATCTTGGTTACATTTACTCTTTCTTACATTTACTTGTTACATGTTCATCTTATTACACATGCTAGATAGATATCTTGTATTTCATTATCTTTATCATACACAGATGCACATTCACTTGCCTTTCTATTTGTGATAACGGATTATATAGGTCCACTACACGTAGCATGGATGATTAACACGGTACCTATTACCAATCCCATAGAATCTCCTAGGGGCATCTAATTTTGTATACTACAAGTGTTATTGTTTCATTTTTTCATAACACATTACTTTATCAAATTATACATGCCTTGACATAATTTTTATCTTTCTAACATGCTAACGGGTGCTTCATGTGCAACATTTGTTTTGTAAGATTATTTTCTTTCACACTTTTTCTAGTCCCTCAACATGCTATTCATCATTAATCTATGTGGTTATCAGGTATGCATCTCTATCTAATTTAAGTTACTGAGCTTTCCGCTCACCAACATAAAGTGGGGGAAAATGTAGACACAAAATCAGACACTTTGGGTAATTATGTAGTTCTGGTCACATACTACTATTTATATGATTTCTAAGTAAGAAAAGTACTAATCAACCCATGTCTTTGGCCACATTTTTTTTTCTTTCTATCGCTACTTTCAGTCTTGCACCCTTACTTTCCTAGTTTTATTTTTCACTCTTTGGAATTTATCATCATGGACACTAGCATTGAGCCGAGACTCCAGCACCAGGTGCCCTCATCCCCTCTGGGCACTCTTGTCCCCTTTGTACTTTAATCTCATTCTTTGGGTCTTTTCTAGTTTTCTAAGCATCTTATATTTTTGGTAGTCATCCTTTTCGGGGTTAATTACAAAATTCAAGTGAAGGAATCATATAAATATAAAGTTGTGTGATGATAATAAGGCACTAAACACTAAACACTATCACCAACTAATGTTGCATGCATTAAGGAATCTAAGATCTTCATTACATCTATCTAGATCCATCACAAGGGTTGGTTTTCTGCATCACACTTCATAGGAGGGAGGTTCATTCTATTCCATGCACACATTTAATACATTCTACATCTAGCTACTTCCTTACTATCTAAGTGTGACATGCACAAGAGTAACCTAAGGAAAAATTCCACATACACACACAAAACTACTTTGGGTCTGAGATGTAGTGCAACACTCAGTTATAAGTTCACCATTGTGAAAAATGAGGACAGTTTGACCCCTCATTCTACATTATTTTTTTTGGAGTTGATATATATTTGAGGGTTTTACAGGTCTACATTTCATTGCAGGTTTCCCACGACCTCGGTGATCTTGGTGCAACCTCAGAGTGACAAAGGTGACTACAATAAAACACCTTGCAACACCTCAGAGGAGGTTTTTTGAGCATTTCCGCATACCTAGGTGCCCAGAAATAGGTCTAGGTTACCCACAGGTGCCCATGTCCCTCTCCAGAACCCCTGTCTAACATGTTCCTCTAGATCTAAATTTTTCTGTGCTCCTGTGTGATACTCCTGCTTCTCTATTCAACTGATCAGATCTTTGATCCAATCCACACTTCACTGGGAATTAGCTAAGGCATTTCAGGCTCTCTTTACAATTAGGGTTTCATTATTTATTACTTAGTTTCTTAGGTGTATTTTCTATATTTCATCATAATTTATTTACTTCTGCAATAACACTCAGATTAGGCATATATAATTTACATTTTAGCTTAATCAATACCACATACATATATTACTAGTTCCTTTGTTCAAAAGGTAGTCCAATATGACTCACGATGCTTATGTCCACCTCGTGAAAAAATAGAGAAATCACCTCCTATCCCTAGACCCCTTCTGCACTTCTTCAAATATTTACATCTCCAATTCATTGCTTCTTTCTTCTACCTTCACATAATAAAAAATATGTCTTTTTATTTTTCTTTAACAAATACTTCTTTCTCCAAATTTGATAATTGTTTTTCCCTGCTTTTCAAAATAACTTTGCATTGCACTCACTTCTATATCTTCACTCTGCTACATTAAAGGGTGGGGTATCTTTGACATCGATTAGATGAATTTTCTCATTCCTTTCTTTTTCATCACTTTATGGATTGAGTACAAATTTAACTTGACTTAATGATCCTATAAAGAGTTAATCTCGTAGGTAATCTATATAATCATAGAGTGTCTAGTCAACATGGTTGTGGCAATAAGAGAAATGGTTGTCTATTCATCATTACATGCTCCTTTCATGGTGTTTTATGAAGGATGATTCCAGATTTAGTTGTGAACGACCAAATATGTTCACATACACCATTGTACCAATGACATAACATTAGATATATTTTTTGTTATTTTTATAGAAAATGGTTTAGTATTGCAATTTTTAACTTGAAAACTTTTCCCCTTGAAATTATATAAAGGGTCTGCATATCATATATCAAATAGTGGATTTTGTAAGTTTATGTGAAGGCACAAATGGAATGGATGGACAAGGATTGGTTTCTATGGAACTAATTCTTATTTTTTAGATTTTTTTGTTCACTTTTAGAGTGTGAAAGGATATCGAGGAAGTTTTTATAAACATTTGAAAAAAATACCTTATTAAACCTCTTAATTTGGCTTTTGCTTTGGGTTTGGATGGATTTGAGAATTTTTTCCTAAAATATAAATAAATTCTCTTAATCATGTCCTAGATTGCAATATGCCTCTCTATGGATGGTCCAATTATATCCTTCTATATTTATGTGGTTGTAGGTGTGTAAGGGAGATCACCTTTTGGTGAGTGTTTTTGTCCTTGATGATGATTTTTTTTTATCAATGTTAAACATGAGATAAAGATACAAAGAGCAACAAAGCCCATAAAAAATCCATTTAGTACACTTGTCTAATGTGGATTCATTCAACAAACCATTCAAATTATTTTATTGTCGTCATTGTTTTAAGATGCCTTAGTTATTGATTCATTAACCTTTCTAATGAGCCCCAAAAATGGACCATTGTATATAGAATATGGAATTATTTCTCCTTGCATAAATTACATACAAGTGTATTTAAGTGTAATTTATGGAATTATGGTTTATTTAGAATAAAATAAAGAGTATATATCATGGTTACTTCTTTAGAATTTATTGTTGTCTCTTTGTTATCTATTTCTAATGATTATTGGGAAAAAGATGTCGATTTGTGTATATGTAGTCCATACTAAGATATAAAGGATTCTGAGCATGAAGAGTACCCATTCAAAAACATTATGGAGAAGATTTCAAGATCTGATTTTTCATACCATACTATCTTTGAAAATGTATAACAGTTCTATGAGTGGCTCCTTAGTACAAGTTTCAGAAAAAGTGAAAAATACTTATCAAGAATATACCCAAACCCAAATCTACTTACATATTTATATTCCTCTAAAAAAATTATACAAGTTTAAAAATAGAATCATCTTAATTCGAGTTCATATGCAAAATTTATAGTTGTTTTATTTTTGCTCCTGAGCATATCAATCTAACTCCGTAAATTACCGGGAAATTGACAGTCTAGCTCTAGAAATTGACAGTCTAGCTCCATAAATGACCAGTATAAATCTAAAATAGATCTATAAGGTTGCAAAAATGTCAAAAAAATTAGAGGGGTTTTGATCATAACAATGAGTTGAAAAAAAACCTCCTTCAAATTTTCTACAGGTTTTACCATTTAGAATAAAACTGACTTTTAATGAATGGCACTCCAGAAAATGCATATCAAGCTAGTACCAAAAGTTGCACAATTAGAGAAAGATAATTCAAAAGGAAAATATAAGATAATTTTTTGGTCATAACAATGAGTTGAATATAAACCACCTCCATTTTTTCTATAGGTTTTACCATTTGGAAGAAAACTAACTTTTAACAAGTGAAAGTCTAGAAAATTCATATTAGGTCAGCACAAGAAGTTGTATAATTAGAGAAATAAAAATCAAAAGAAAAAACTGAAATACATTTTTGTTCATAACAAAGATCTGAACAAAAACCTCCTTCCATTTTTCTACAAAATTCATCATTTACAATAAAAATGGATTTTAATACATATGAAGTCACAAAGTCAACTCTAAGATACGTAACAACTCCAAAGATCAAAATCAGTTCCAGAGTCCTTCTAAGTCCAACATATGAGTACGAGAATATTAAATAAATATTTTTGGAAACCATTTGAAAATGTCTATTCATAGTATTTCTAAAAAAAGATATTTCCATAAATATTTTATTGTTTTGGGAACTTGTGTAAAATAATGAGGAATCAATATTCATTTTGATTCTCACAATATGTTCAAGGTAGTTTTTTGTTAGTGCTATCAAGTACAGAAAGTATCTAGAACTCAAATGAGTAGGGTCTACCAATACCTGCACCAAAAATCACAATTTCGGGATGATAGTATGTAGACAATATGAATGCTCCTCCTTTCACCGAATGAGAAGACCTCTCAGTAAAGACAGCTAGACAAAAGATGTTAGGTAGATAAGATAAAGAGTTTCTCAGTAAAGGCTGATCCCAGAAATCCAAAGGGACTTCCTTGAAGGGTGTCAAGTCATTCTGATACAATTAAGTTGCGCTCATAAAATAAGATAGATGATATAAGACAAGAAATCTAGAATTCAAGATGGAGAGGAAGATCCTATTCATCTTTGTAAGCGGCCCAAGCTAGGGTTGTGGCTAGCTCAAAGTCTTCGAAGTAATCATACTAGAACTCCTCAGTTGTTTCTCATATTTCGTTAAGGATCTTGAATTTCTCTTAAATTTCATTGAAGCTTGGTGCAAATGTGGTGTTCATAAGGTGAGCTTGTGGAGGATCTCAAACTTCTCCCACATGAATGGTTGCTAGACGATCGAAAGATCTTAAATGATGGTAATGGGATGAGAGATACCTGGAACAATCATCTAAAACACAGAAATACTAGCAAACAATTGATTAGGCCATGATAAAGTTTATAAAAGTGCTAAATATGACAATAACTGATAAATGATTAAACTTTGATAAAGATCATGGGTGATCAAGCAGATCGCTAGCGATCCCAATAAAAATTTGATAATTTTGATAATAAAGATACTTGAAAAATAGACCTTTTAAATGATTGATTTAGATTGTTATTTGATACGTAAACAAATTGAAAAAAAATAGAGTAGTAAAATTTCTTACTTATGAATGTATAAGTGAAATGGAAAGACCTACAAGTATTGGTATGAAGTCTTTGGATGTTTGATAGCTTGAATGGAATGCTGAGGACATCTAGAGGTTGGTGATAGTGTTGGTTTGTTCTCAAACACAATAGGGATTCACTGTAATCTTTCTAGATCCTAAAATAGGAGCTCCGAGCTTCTCTTTATAATCATTGGTGATTGGTTAAGATCATTGGTGATCTAGGATTTTCAGGAAAGTAACTTGGAACTTGTTTTAACCACCTCCAAGTTGGGCTTACATGGGTGGGGATGCAAGGTAGATTCCATTATTGTCCTTTTCATCCTTTCACACATCCCATTCTACTGCGGAGTTCCTCGAACTGTCTTTTTCCTGTGTATTTCATTATAAGAACAATAATCATCAAACTCATTACTACAATAATCCCCTCCATTATCTGACCTGAGACATTTTATATTCAAGACCTAGTTCATTCTCTACCAAATCTTTCCATTTAACAAAAGTGTCAAATACATTAGATTTGTTTCTAATACAATATACCCATACTTTCCTTGTTGCATCATCAATAAAAGTAACATAATAATTTTAATCCCCAAGAGATGATACTTGAGCCGGCCCCCACACATCAGAATGGGGTACCAACTTCAACTTACTCTCTTTCTTCGTAGGTTCAACCTTGAGAAACTTTATTCGCTTTTGTTTCCCATATACACAATTCTCACATAACTCCAAAAAAATTTCTGTATATATGAGAAAATTATTTTTTATGATCTCCATGCCCATAGGGCTCATATGATTGAGCCTATAGTGCCACAATGTTTTATATACATTTGAGGACACAACAATACAAGCATTAGTACTATCAATGGTTAAATACAAGTTTCCAACCTTCTTACCTCTTTCCACCACAAGAGAACCCTTGGTAACCTTCCACAATTCCACTGTAAATATCACAGTACAACCATCACTTCCCAACCACCCCAAAGATGTCAAATTTTGTCTTAATGTAGGCACGTTTCTGACATCCTTCAATAGTCATGTATTCCCATTCTGCAACTTAACTTGAACATAACCTTTCTAACTATGCTACAAGGCTCATCATCACCAAGAAAAACATGCCCAAAATCCCCTTGAACATAATCAACAAAATAATGCCTATGTGGAGTAGCATGGAAAGAACCCCCTGGATCTATAACCTAAGATTCAACAATATTATGCAAAGAGAGAATCAAAACATCCTAGCAGACATTACTTGTTGCCACATTCACCTCCTTATTTTCTTCACGTTGTTTCTTCTTGTCCTGAAGCTTGGAATAGTCCTTCTTTGCATGCCCAGACTTTCCAAAGTGCTAGCATACCATCTTGCTTTTGGATTTTGACCTTGCCCAATTTTTTGATTTTCCATGGCTTCTTCTATTCTTTTGTCTCCCTCTAGTTTCCACCATCAAATCTTCCATGAAGTAGAAGATTTCCTAGATATTTTTCTTTGCATTTCCTCGCTTAGAATCACCCCTACAACGTCCTCAAACTTCAACTTTGAGTTAGCTGGAACCAAGTTGCTTACCACCATTACCAAGCTATTCCAACTCTTAGGTAAAGAGCACAAAATTAATAAAGCTGTAACTTCTTCATCAAATTCTATTATAACCAAAGCTATCATATTCACAACCATATTACAATCATTCAAATGATCTACTACTGAACTGTTCTTAGGCATCTTGATATTAAACAAATTTTTCATTAAAATTATCTTGTTAGAGGCAGAGGGTTTTTCATATAACTTCCCTAATGCATCTATAAGTTATTTTGTAGTCTTTTTCTTTGAAACATTAAATAATATCGAAGATGCAAGACATAGACGGATTGTTCGAAGTGCCTTCCTATCCAACAAATCCCATTTCACATCTGTCATGTTTGAGGGTTTGTTTCCTTTCACAGACGGTGGAATATAAAGATCCTTCTAATAAAGGTGTAGAAAATATTATAGATCTGAAATAAAATTGCAAAATAAAAAGAACACAACACAAAGAGACAATGTTTAACGTGGTTCACCAAATTTGGGCTACGTCCACCAAGAATCACTTACTCAAATTTTATTACAAGCTACCTCTTTCTCTCAATATAATACCCAGATCTGTTTGGAGCTATGCTAAAAAAACTCTCTTGAATTCACACATGAACTCACACATGTCTACAATGTACCATCAACCCTACCATATGTGAAAAAGAACATAAATAGGCAACTACTTAAGGATTTTTACAATACCGTGGGTATCAAAACCATGGGTCATAAATCCTGCCCATATGAGAAGAGTAGGTTTCCCACCAGAGAGTGTACAATACTTTTAGTGTACAATATTTAAGACTTCCACACATGCAAATAGGCTCCATAACATAACAAAATGACTTTGACTTTGGAGGATGTGCACTAGATTCTACGTTTTTTGGTACAAGGTGAGTAAATTTAAACCATTGATGAGGAAAAACGGGATGTTGTGATGGATCATTTGTATGGATATGATGGTTTTGAGGTTTTATATTATGTTAGAGGGTTCTCATACGGAGCCCTATATCATAATTATGAGGAGGGTCGAGCTTTGGTGACAATGATGATGTTGGGTATTAGTTGTTACGCCTTACTGGATTCATACAGAGGGATATTCTCATGGATGATGATAGGTGTAGTAGGGAATACATTTGAGTTTAGGAAAATGTTTTCTTGGGCCCCTGATTTGTTGGCACATGTTTATATGGAGTTATGGTCCTAGAGGACCAAACACATATTTGGTGTAGATGTAATGTTTTTTTTTTAGTGTTGAGCTTATGACCATATTCCAGTGGCTTGGATGAGAGGATTGTCATGGATGAGGTGGGTGGACTTATATTACCCAGTAGGTTTTATGAAATGGAGGTTGGATCACAAGGTGAAAAGGCCTACGAGAGATGAGGATTACTATAGGAATCTCCTGACTGGCTTACAGGCAGGTGGTGTGATTTAGAGGTCATACATAGGTTTCCCCATATGGCCTGACATAGTGAGGGAGATGGTGGATATGCAATAAGATATGTGGGTGCAGGGATCGAGGGATGGTGAGAAAGAGTTGGTTTGATTTTGCCATGTCAGACAGTAATTTGGTTTAGTACAGGATGTTCCGAAAATAATAGTAGCTTATCGATGGGATGATGTTGAGATAGATTTGTTCTGTCAGTTGGTCATGAGGCAGTGGATATAGTGGATGAAGAGGGTGTTGGTATGTCATAGAAAATTAGGGTTGTGGTGAGGGGTCGCAATGATGTTAGGGTGACAGTGGCCTACGTTTCATGGTGACAAGGGAATCTAGGTGGTTTTTATAGACGAGTGTGAGCTTGTGTGGAGGTTCTACCTCAGGAGGTTGGTGGTGGCGAGGGTGGAGTTGAAGGTGATGTGTGTGGAGATAGGGATGATACGGTAGCATATTTAGAGGCTACCATAGCTCATTTGAAGGTTGATAAGGCCATATTGGTGACTAATAGAGATGGACTAGGTCAGTAGCTTGCCACTGTACAGGTAGAGCTTGCTCAGGCTATAGTTGAATGTGATCAATATTGAAAATAGCAAGAGGTCTTACAAAATTCCCTCGGGATCATTGGTACTTCATTTTTAGGAGCTAAGCTACAAGCAGTGAGAGCTCAGGCTAGTGGTTATATGGGGCCCTGGTGGTGTTATTTTGGCTAACTACTAGTAAAATTATGTGAGTATCTCACCTATTATAAGGAGATAGTATGAAGAAGGCTAACTGATGAGCCTCGTTACACAGTATAGTAGGCACGGAAATAGGTGACACCGATAGGTAGTGCTGTGAGTGTTAGTCAAGTGCCGAGAGGTCCAGAAAGAGGACCTAATAGATGTCCTAGTGGTGAACAGGGTAGTCAAGGGAGGGTCCATCTGACTGATGTTCAGTTCACTCGGTAAACATGATATTTTTGATGTATGCGACTCTCTTAAGGCCTATATTTGATGTATATTGTTTATACAGAGTCTTTGAGACTCATGATGATGTACATTGATATATCCATATATATGATTATGATTTTGACGCATGAGTTGTTGGATTATTTTGATGTTTTATGTTTATAATGCAATGTTGGCATAGTTTTGATGTGATGTTGGTATCATATATAGATGTATAGATGTTGATTTTAATATATGACATCTTGATATTGAGATAAGTTTAGATATATTTGATTGTGTTGTCATATTTGATGAGTATGGATGTTAATTTGATATATGATATGTTAATTTTGATGTTGATATGATGTGACTTCCAATATAATGGTGTCAATATATGTATTACAAAATGTACTTTAATCATGGTTGGGAATAAAATGTGAATGGTTTGCTTTTAGACTGGATTTGATACATATTTAATATGATGGTAAATTTTCTAATGATGACAATACACTTTGCGGCCTTGTAACAAAAGTTAACACATAATTAACAATAATTAGTCACATGTAGGACCTTGGATACAGATGGAAGTGAGTCTGTATACCTTCCTAGATCATTGGAAGGGTTGACATATGCAGTTTGTATAGGAGAATAGGTTCTCCTTTTGATGGATTTATAGGCTCATACCCCAGCAATATTTTATTGACACAAAATTATCAATGCGGGAAGTTTTCTTTGATGGGAAAGTTGATCTATACGAGAAGCTTTCCTAGGATGCTTTTGATATTTTGAATTTTTGAAGGTTGATCGATGTGGGAAGCCTTTTTATAATGACATGGGTAGCCATCCTCTGAGGGAGTGGTCTACAATTTTGTTTTTTTTAATAGCCATCTTTCCAGGGATCGGTCTATATTTTGATAGGCATCTATCCTTCAAGGGATCATTATGTTTTTGACAATATGATTAATATTTTTCACTCAAGGGATCATTCTATATTATATGCATCTATATATATTCTTGATTTTTTATTTTTACGCTGAGGGAAGTCCTAGTAGACCATTTTGAGGAGGGGAAAATATGTGTTCATAGACCACACATGTGTACCCCTTATCATGTTTTCATTTGGTATATAAATGGTAAATGGATGTAATGATTGTGGGGTTCCCTCTGATGAGAAAATTATCGATGTGAAAGATGTGATGAACAAATCCATGGTGCTCACCTTTAAGGTATTTATTAATAAGGCAGTGATAGTAGACCGCATGCTTCTAAATCATTACGATGGTGAATGATAGGCTAGTGATGGAATAAATATTTGATGTGAATAATTTCATGACAGTATATATGTTAAAAATAGAAAGGCTGCAAGTGTAATGCATTCAAAGGATCCTTTTCATGTGTACAATCGAGAGAGAATAAATAATAATTCGTCAAACCATACTTATGAGTGATGACATATGGACCTATCCAGTTAGGGAAAAATTTCCACGTTTACTCCTTTCTAGAGTAGTGACATTTTGATTTTATTTTAGGAAAAGATCACCTTGATGTTTAACTCACGCTCTTTGACATGTTTTTTGTATGCTCATTTGATGCATTCCTTATAGACATGATGATGTTCGAGATATTTTTGGCGACGTTCATCTAACAAATCAAGTTGTGCTAAGCATTGTTGACGATAATCTTCATCATAAATGAAGTCTCTGAGGGATACATGAAGTGATGGTATCTGGAATTCAAGGGGCAGGACCGCCTCATATCCATAGACTAAATAAAATGGTGTAGCACCTATAGTACAAATGCTAGTTCGATAAGCCCAAAGAGAAATAAAATTTGGAGATGTCAATTCCTGCCTGCTTGGTTGATGGTTTTCATGAGGATTTTGTTAAGTGTTTTATTAGAAGCTTCAGTGTGTCCATTTTCTTGTGGATAATAAGGGGATGAAAAGATAATTTTGATATTGAAAGTGTCACACAATTTCTTAACTTCCTTATTTTAGAAGGATTTTCCATTATCAGTGATGAGCTTGTGAGGGATGCCAAAGCGACATATGATGTGTTGATAGATAAATTTATTTAGTAGAGACAAATGGAATAACCTCCACCCATTTATTAAAATACTTAGTAGCTATGATGATAGAGTGGTGTCATTGTGATGAATGAGGGTTAATGAGATCAATGAGGTCAAGTCCCCATTATGAGAAGGGCCATAGATCTTGAGTGGGTTGTAGAGCTTGACTGGGTATGTGAGTAAGATTGGAATGTTGCTAACATTTAACACATTTCTTGATGCATGTGCAACAATATTGATTGATAGTAGAGTAATATCCCATTTATAGGATGTGTTTAACGACAACCATACCATTAAAGTGTCCACTACATATGTGATCATGGACTTCTTGAATAATTTTAGTGGATTCATAAGATTTGAGAAATCGTAGCAAGAGGTCATCAAATCCACATTTATAGAGAACACAACCTACGATGACATACCGAGTAGTGCATTGGAGAAACTATCATTTACCATTTATAGATAGGTTGGAGTGAATTTTAGATTCTGAAAGATAATCAAAAGTTTGAGTATACCAGAAGTCTGTTTGATTGTCCTTGATGAGATTAATAGAGGGAATTTTGTTGGTGTGAGATGGTTGATTTAGTCTATGCACAACAACAAATATTTTGGAATCGTAGGTTGATAGGGGGATGAGTGATGCAAGAGAAGCCATGGTGTCTGTGAATTTATTAGAAGATCGTGGAACTATTTGGATGGTGTAGCAATCAAGGGCTTCTAAGAGGAATTCAACAATGGTTTTATATTTTTGTAGAATTTTTCTTTTGCATTGATAAGTTCCTTTGATTTGGTTGATAATGAGTTGAGAGTCTCCATAGATATCCAAGATTTAAAAGCCAAGCATGATGGTGGTTTGGAGGCCCATGATAAGAGCTTACTATTCGACCATGTTATTAGTGCATTCAAATTTTAATTTGAAGGATAGAGGGATATGAGTCCCCCATGGAGATATGATAATGATACCTGAACCTCCCCTTGCTGACACTTGGATCCATCGAAGAAGATTTTCATTTTGATAGGAGTATATTATTGATCAATAGTATTAATGGATTTATTAGGAAATTATTTATGAGGTAATGGATTGCCAAGAAGAGGATCTTTGGCAAGCTGGTTAGTGATGGATTTTCCGTTGATATATTTTTATGGAATGAATTCTAGATCAAATTCAGTCATAAGCATAATCCATCGAGTGATACGATCCCTATGATATGGTTTGGAATGCATGGTTTTAAGGGGATTGAAACTGGTAACAACATATGTTTTATGATTAAGTAGATAATGGAAAATTTTGGAAGTTGTCAAAGTACAAGACACATCACAACTTTTTGGCTTCGATGTAACGGGTTTCATAATCGTGAAGGGTACGACTTATATAATAAACAAATTTTTTATGACCTTTCTCGTAACGATGTGTTATCATAGCACCTAGAGCATGGTTAGTAGTGGATATATATAAATAAAATGGCTCCTCCTCGCATGGAGGTGTAAGCACATGTGGTGATAAAATATATTTCTTGAGGTCTTCAAAGGTCTTTTGACAATTGTGATTCCATTTGAAGAGGACATCCTTTCAAAGGAGATGGTGAAAAGGTTAAAAATGATCTAAAATTTGTGAGATGAAATGAAGAACTAAATGAAATATGCTTTGGTAGATTGTGAAGTTGTTTGAGGTTTGATGGATGAGGCATCTCCATGATGGCTTTGATCTTGGTGGGGTTTACTTCAATGCCCATGATCGAAATGATGAACCCTAGGGGATTGCTGGTGAGAACACCGAATACACACATAACAAGGTTAGGGAAAAGGAAATATTGGATGAGATGGGAAAAAATAATGTCCAAGAAAGTGAGATGGTCCTTATGTTGTCTAGATTTGTCATGGAGGTCATCAAATTAGTCTTCCACGGTTTTATGGATGAGATCATAGAATATATATGTCATTGCACATTGATAAGTGGCCCCTGCATTTTTAAGTCTGAAGGGCATGACACAGTAACAGAAAGTCCCCTAAGGAGTAATGAAGGAAGTTTTATGTTGATTTTCAGTAGCAAAGAGGATTTGATTGTAGCCATAGAATCCATCCATTAGGGATAAAATTTCATGACCAACGGTGAGGTCAACAATCTAGTTGATGTTAGGAAGGGGAAAGTAATCTTTAGGACATGCGAGGGTGAGGTCTCGAAAGTCCATTCACATTCGTAACTTCCTAGAAGATTTGGTTACGGGTATGATATTAGAGACCCATTGTGGATAATTAATAGGAAAGAGGAAATTAGCAAGAGAGGAGGCGTTATAACTCCTCTTTGATGAGGAGAGCAATGTGAGGGTGCATCCTATGTAGCTTTTGTTTTACAAAAGATTAGTGTTGGGAATAGTGAATATGTTAGGGTCTATAATCGACATTTTGATATACAACCATACAAAGGCTTGACTATGTTTAGAGAGGAAAGCGGTGAAATCCTTCAATTCTTATGAATCAAAAGATTGGCCAATTTTAACTATGTGAGGATCCTGTAAAGTTCCTATATTAATATCAATAGTGGATTCATTATGAAGTATTGAGGTGTTAGATGGCAGATTATTTTGAAGATAATGATCTTCTGCCCCCATATAGGAGAATATAGATTGATCGTCATGGCATTAAAGTATGTTGATGATAGGGTAATCATCCTCTATCATTTTAGGAAATACGAGTGGAAGGGTTTTAGTATCATTATTACTTTGATAAGTAAGTGTTCCTAAGTTGATAATATTGACTAAAAAAAGTTAGATGGGATGGACATGGTGTCATCTGTGTTCATAGGGTCGTCGCGCGAAGGTGGAGAAGATGGTTTTGGTTATATCACAAATCCAAATACAATGCTTGTGGAGGATTATGAAGCCCATTTTTCGAGACCTAATCTGAATCTTTCATGAGGCTTACAATAATTATTATGGATTAGGTCATGAATACTTTGTTCATAGATTTTGAGGCCAAAGACCTTCCAGGAACAACAATGGAGGTACATTTGTGTGAAGGCTTGGTTAAATAGAATGGTAAAATATGATATGAATGGTTTAGTGTGTCATTGATTATTAGGATGTGGGGAAGGGCGATCGATCCCTCCATAGAAAATATTAGTTTTGAGATGTGGAGGGCTAAAGGAGATAACATCTCCGACGTTAGGTTCTTACATGGGATGTTTATCATATATTTGTACATTTTAGGCATATGAAGAGAATTAAGGGTAAGGAGGTAATACTCCCCCAGTGAAAAGATGTTGCATGAAATCATCAAAGGAGTATTCATCTGGTAATTTTGATGTGGCGATGGATGAACTAGTAGAGGATTTATTAGAGGAGTTTGAGTTTATTTTAGGTACAATCACATCATTAGGTCGATACGTCATGTCACATGCCTTGAAAGGGTTTGGGTTGGTTGGAATAGTGAAGGTCTTACTTTCATGTTTGTATTTTAGACAACGATGGAGGGTAGATGGGATATAACACATAACACGTATCCAGGGTCGTCTTAATAACATGTTGTATTGAAAATATCCTTCTACCAAATAGAATAGTTCATGGAGGGTCTTGACACTGACTTTGATGGGTAAGATAATCGTGCCTAACATGGGGCAACGATTTCGTTAAAAGCACGCAACACTGAAGGATACTAGGCAATGATAGTGTTATGTAATTGAAGTTGATCAAAGGTGTACGATGATATAATATTGATGTTGGCATCGTTGTCAGTCATAACTCTCTTAATGAGAGTATCATCGATTTGGGTAGTGATGAATAATGGAAGGTTGTGATCTTTGGGTTACAAAGACGGGATTTCGAAACTGTCAAAAGAAATAGAGGTAGACATTTTGAGGGTACCGATCAGATTTTTGAATTACTGGGGAGCATCTGAATGTACTGATATGGATTGAAGTTCTTCAATCATGGCTTTTCGATGTGGTGGTGAAGTTTGGATAAGCTCGTAAAGGGACATCTTTACAGAGCTTGATGGAGTTACTTAATGATGGTATTTTATATATTATTGGATTGGGTATGTGGAGTAGTACAGATAAATACCTTAGTTTTAGTGGAAGGTGTTAGTTTAGGTGCTTTAGGGGTGAAGGGATAAATACATTGGGCTTGTTTTGATCTAAATTTATAGGGCCATGTGCATGAGATCTAGTAGTTATACGCACTACATCAATTTGATGAAGTGGGTTTTTTTTGGAAGAGGCCTCGCTTTTGTTATAAATAGACGTAGTGTCTCAGTGATGGTTTGGGTGTTGTGGGTTTGAAGGTATGATGAGTTTCTTTGAATTGGTTTGATTGTTCTAGATCCATGGGAAGAATTCCTTTATCAGCAAGGCTTTGAATGGTAGCATGGAGGGTTTTACAATCCTCGATGGAATGTCCTGGTGTTTGATGATAATCACAAAATGTGTCAAAGTTGTACTAGGAGGGTTTCCCCCCTGAGAGCCAGATGGCTTGAGAGGAGGAAGTGTTATGATATATTTTTGGATGAGTATTTCAAGGATTTTAGTATAGTGTCATGTCAAGGCTAAGGTTGAGGGGATTGATGCTTTGTTTTATGGTATGGAATTTGGTTTTGAAGAGATCATTTTTGCGTGACATGTTTAGGTGCTAGTTGGGGAGAGATTTTGGATTCTATAATGGTGACTAAAAATTTTAGATGAGGGGTACAACCCTAGAAGGTATAAATTGGATCCTATATTGATGTTTTCAGATGATTTATGTTTTTGGAAGGATGGGTGTGAGGTCACGTAGTGGATTTTTAAGATTCCAGACGTAGTATCGGGTGACATGATTTTTGTAAGACATCTTCATGATTTGTATGATGGGTTCCTTTTCTAAGGATTTAGAAGAGGTTACATTTGAGTTTTAAGTAGATGTGATGGATGTGGAGGGGTGCGTGGTTTTCCATAGGAAAGGCTAGGGGAGTTATGTGATTCAGTAGGTGCTTATGTGGTAGAGACACTAGGTGTTGGTGTTGTGTGTAATTCAGATGGAATTTGTGTGACAGAAACAATAGGTGTTGAAGACATAAATGGATCATATGATGTTTATGTGATATGATTAGAAGATTTTGAAGGTGTGAATGATTGGTATTTGATAGTGTTAATAGTGTGATGAGAGTGGACGACGTTGGATTGAGGTTGACTAGTGGATGGGTGTGGTTTGGAAAGGGTTGTTTGAAGATGTCTAAGTTCTAATTCAGAGGTGCATTTGGGTTATCCAATTGTAACTCACCTTTATCAATAAGGTCCTGAAGGACATTTCTAAATGCAAAAAACACCTTTCGATGTCATGACCCTTAATTGATGGTATTTGTAGTAATAATTTTCTCAATACCAAGAAGGTTTTAAAACCAATGTGTCTATGGGATGAATAGGAGGTAGGGTGATCATACATTCAGCTAGGAGTTTATCAAAAATTGTGTTGTAGGATTCTCTGATAGGTGTGTAATTACATTGAGGGTGTGCGCATTCGGAAGCCGAAATGTTCCTTGGAAGGCAGTTTTTATGAAGACCACATTAGCTGAAGTTTTATACTTTTCATGACTGGAGGATGATTTGAACAAGGACTCAAGTTTAGGTTTCTTTGATATGAGTTTGACCCTACCATCCTCGAGGGTAGGAGTCCTAATTTATGAGCCATAGTAAAGGCTTCCTCAAATGTTTGGAAATATTGTATTTGTAATGTAGATGATATATTTTTAGTGAAAGAACGATCGAATAACTCAATCAACTCTATTTGTGGGAGTGAGAAGGATAATTGATTAATAATACCCCTCGATGGGTGATGAATTCTGTGATAGATTCATCTTCAAACTATTTGATGGCGTAAAGTTCGGTAATGGTGACTTTACGGGTGATGTTAATTGAGAAGTGCTCTAAGAACAGTCTGTGCAAGTTGTGAAAAGGAAAAGAGTGAGTATTGTGGGATATTGTTATACCAATCTAGTGCATGGCCTTCTAAGGACATAGGGAATGTTCTCAACATGAGGTCTTGGTCGTGTGTGATAAGATAACATGCATGATGGAAATATCGAATTGTTGTTGAGGGTCCTCTTTACTATATAACTTAAGGAAATTCAGGAGTTCCTAGTGTGGAGGGTATGCTTTGTATGGTACAGAGGGATGGATGGGTTCGTTACAAATTTTCTCATAAGATACGTGTTTTTGGGACCCATGGAGGAAGCTTCGAGGCTAGAAATTTTATTCATCAATGCTTGCAAAGGATCATTTTGTGATGGTTGTTGTTGGGGATTGAATGAAGAAGATCCTGGTTGATTATATGTATGGGGGTTTGGTTGTTGATACGATTGATAGGGTAAAGGGATATTATGTTGGATAGGAACACTTCGTGGGAATGTTATATGTTGGCTATGAGACTAGAGGTTGTGAGGTTGAATATATTGATACTGGATAGGCATTGAAGTGTTAATAAAGGGTTGTGACTTATGTGGTATATATTGAGATGGGTTAGAAGTATGGAAAAAGGGTTGAGATTGATTGTGGTATATGTTGTAAGGGGATAGAAGTATGGATAAGAGGTTGAGAGATTGTTGTGGTATATATTGAGAGAGGATTAGTGAAATAAGGGTGATTGATACCTGTTGTGAAGAAGGATGTGTGTTAGTAATGAAATTGGTGTTGATAAGAGGTATTGACGTGGGGATGGACATGAATAAACTTTGAACTACAGAGGTGGGTTTTTGTGTTGAGATAAGAGGGATCGAGCAAAGGATGGAAGTCGAGCTTACAAGAGGTGTAAAAGAGACATTAGAAGTTATGAGGCTAGATGTGGAAGGAGATGTGTTTCATATTGTTTTGTGAAGATGATGAGCCTAATGAGGGTTTAGTGAGGAAGATGGTTGTTGATTGGTTGTATCTTGCGATGAAACAAATTTAAGGTCAAAGGTGATGATAGGTACTGATGATGTGGGATTTGATTTTTCTGGTCCACTAGTAATGGAATAAGGATGAATATGTTGGATAATCCACTCGTGATTAGGGTTGATAAGTTGAGAAAGGTCAAAAGTGAAGTTGGAAATGGGAGGTCTTTATTCAGGTTTGGGTTGTTGGAGGAAAACTCCTCAAGTAGTAAGATATGCATTCAAGGCCACAGGGTTTGAATCCAGAATCTATGTGAATATTAGATCACCACTATTGAAGAAACATGGACTATATGGATAAGGGATTTCTATGTGGTTGATTGACTGCTAGGAGAGTGTGGGGGTTCTTGATCGGTTGTTAGAGGTGATGAAGATGCTCAGTATTGGTCAATTAGGTGTGAAATGTCATCAAGGTGAGACTGGACATTTTCTAATGATTGTTGGAAAATTCAGTCATGTTGTCAAAGTCTTGTAGATGGCACTGTTGTCTAGTTAGGACTATGAAATAAAAAATAATTACTGAAAATAAAAAGGAACCAGATGGTTGGTTACTACAACACAAAATAAGTTACACAAGAGAATTTTTTATTATCTTGATTAAATTAAGAAAGGATGAAATGTGAAAAATGGTTATAAGGTACTAGGAAATGGCAATCTAAACTGGTTTCAGGTGATGTTAAAGGATGGAGTCATCGATATACCCAAAGGTATGTGAGGCTTGAATCTATGATGGTGTCAGTACGAGGCATGGTATTGGGGCCTACCCCCTCACTTCATGGTCTCACAGTGATAAGGGTGTCAGGTGCTTAGCCAATATACCACCCACCATCTTATTTATACTCAGCCAGAACACTGAGTCGACTTATCCTCTTGGTGATGAAATCCAAGTAGGTCCACCTGGGAAGGATTGTTTAAATGTGAGTTATGTTTTGATGTGGTTTTGGTTGTGTGTGAGGGAGTTAAGTGAATACAATTCCTTAAAATCCTAATTAAACTATGTGATCAGGACAAAATGAGTGATCATTTTAAATTCCAAAGGAAATTTTGATTCAATGAGGACAACACACAAATGTAATGCTGAAAAAGAAAATGATAGAAAGGAGACATACCCAGGATCATTTTTCCTTTTTGATTTTTAATTTTTTAAGCAACAACAACAACGCACTCTTAAGCTGAAAAGTTAGATGAAAATAGAAGACAAAAGAAATGAATGCTAAAATAAAAATATAAATGAAAAAAGGACTAAGGGTCCCACTGGGCATGCTAGAATTGTTTGAGGTAGATTTTAGTTAGTGATATCAAATGCAGAAATAACCAAAAACTCAAATGAGCAGGGTTTACCGATACCTATGCCAAAAATTGTAATGTCAGCATGATGGAATGTAGACAATGTGAATGCTCCTCCTTTCTTGAATGAGAATACCTGCCAATAAAGACAACTAGACAAAAGATATTAGATAGATAAGATAATGAGTTACTCAAAAAAGGAAAATTCTGGGAATCCAAAGGGACTTCCTTGAAGGGTGTCAACTTGTTTTGATACAATTAAGTTACGTTGATAAAATAAGATAGATGATAAAAGAAAAGAAATCTAGAATTCAAGATGGATAGGAAGATCATGTTCAGCTTCGTAAGCAGCCCAGGCTAGGGTTGTGCCTAGCTCAAAGTATTTGAAGTAATCATATCAAAACTCCTCTGTTGCTTCTCGTATTTTGTTAAGGATCTCAAATTTCTCTTCAATGTCCTCGAAGTTTCATGCAAATGCGATGTCATATAAGGTGAGCACGTGGAGGATTTTGAACTGCTCCCACATGAATGGTTGTTGGATGATCGAAAGATCATAAATGCTGGTAATGGGATGAGAGATACCTGGAACAATCATCTACAACACATAACATGTTTTCAAACAATTGATTAAGCTAGGATAAATTTGATAAAAAAAAGTTCTAAATATGACAATAACTAATAAATGATTAAAATTTGATGGAGATCGTCGGTGATCAAGAAGGATCGTGGGGGTGATCAGGAGGATCATTAGCAATCCTTGTAAAAAGTTGATAATTTCGATAACAAAGATACTTGACAAAAACAAAGCTTATACATGATTGATTTGGATTGTTATTTGATGCGTAAATAGAATGAAAACAAATCAAGTGATAAAATTGCTTACTTTGAACATGTAAGTGAAATGGAAAGACCTGCAAGTGCTGGTATGAATTATGTGGATGTTTGATAACTTAACTGGAGTGTTGAGGATGTCTATGGAGGTTGGTGATAGTGTTGCTTCATTCTCTAATGTAACAGGGATTCACTTCAATATTTTTGGATCCTGAAACAAGAGCTTTGAGATTCTATTTATAATTGTTGGCGATCGGTTAGGATCTTCGCGATCCAGGATTTTTGGGGAAAGCAACTTGGAAGTAGTTTTAACCACCTCCAAGTTGGACTTACATGGATGGAATGCGAGGTGGAGAGGTTAGGGATGTTAATAGGTTAATGAAAGGGATAAAAATGGGTTTAGGTGGGTAGTAGATGGTTAGGGAGGTTAAAGTGGGGTTGGAGTAGGTTTACGGGGGGTAAAAGTATGATTTTACAGGATGAGGGTAGTCACTTAGGTTACGATTTTAATGATAGATTAAATGATTTAATTATATGTGTACAGGGTGTAGGCGGGTTACCCAAGGTGGTGAAAACCTAGTGTCTACACAATAAAAGAGTTGGATTATTATTTAGATTAAGTTGTGATAATCTCTCTCCATATTTTGTGGAGATTTATGTTAGGTTAGGGAGGTTAAAGTGGGGTTGGAGTAGGTTTACGGGGGGTTAAAGTATGATTTTACAGGATGAGGGTAGTCACTTAGGTTACGATTTTAATGATAGATTAAATGATTTAATTATATGTGTACAGGGTGTAGGCGGGTTACCCAAGGTGGTGAAAACCTAGTGTCTACACAATAAAAGAGTTGGATTATTATTTAGATTAAGTTGTGATAATCTCTCGCCATATTTTGTGGAGATTTATGTTATTTGTTAATAGATTGAGATCTTATGATAAGATTGGAATAATTATAAGATTGGATTATATGCCCTAAAATAATGAGTTGGTTGGAAGTATGGAATTATAAATGCAACTTCCCACACCACTGAATGAAACCTCCATTATTCTAAATAATTCATTCCGAGGTTTTTTGGCATTAAGCTTGTAAATAAGATTTTGTTAAACTCCTCTTTCGAGGATTGAGTTGGCCACTCATTCCAAAGAAGATGGATATATGTGTTTGTATTTAGGTTTTTTTCTGCATTCTATAATTATTCTTTTGTTGTGAATTATCTTTTTATTTGTACCATATAAACATTCCTTCATTATATAGTTTGTTGTCAACCTACAGGTGTTTTCTGAGTTTATTATTTCTTTTTAATTCAGTAATTTCCCTTGCTTACAAGTTTGATTTAATTTCATGCAATTGTGATTTAGATTAAGTGTGTTATTTAATTTCATGCAAGAGTGATTTTAAATTTCTACAAGTGTGCATTTCAATTCCTGCAAGTGTGTTATTTAATTTCCAGCAAGTGTGATATTTAATTTCCTACAAGTGTGATTTAAATGTCTGTAAATGTGCTTTTAAATTTCTGCAAGTGTGCGTTTACATTTCTACAAGTGTGGAGTTTGGTAGAAGGGATCGTTTGCTAGAGATATATTTCCCCTATTGCATATTACATTCAGACACAAGCCCTGGATTGATATTATTAATGACGAGGATTGACAAACCCCATCACTTTCCCTTAGCATATCTTAACCATGCTACATGATAGTACGAAAATGAGTTAAATTCCATCTCATAGATGTAACCCTTTTTATCAGTAAAAAAGTGGGTTAATGGGTCCCTCACCCTTTCATTAATCATTATGAGTATATTCATTACAATATCAATGTTACCGCAAGGGTAACAAAACAACCTAACTTCATAAAAACCTAGCTAAGTTTTTCCTCAATCCCTAAGAATACCACATAGACAAAACTTCTACAGAAAAATATGTTTTCAATAGCTAAAACAAATCTTCCACATCCCAACTACAACTCCTAACCTTGTGTACATTAATCCAATAAATTTTCTAGTGGAAACCCATCTAACATCTATAGCCTTATGCAACCTAAAAATTTTTTCCACAACTCTATTTTTTGTAGCCAAAGTGCGGGACTTTAACAATAACACTAAATTGGAATTTATTTTGCAGCAAAAATGCAATCCTAGAATATCTATTCCCTATTGTATCTTCACTCCTTTCTCCATCTTCCATGGCTCTTGAAGCTACCTTCCATCAAATCATCCCTAGCCCTCTCAAATAGATAGTTTCTAATCCAGAGCCATTTAAACCCTACAACCGCACCCACAATCAAAAGTGGAAACAAGCTTTGCACATATCTCAAAGTTGAACGACCAAGATTAAAAACACCCTTTCCTTTTGTATCCATGTCTCGTTATTATGTATATTTTGACTTTTGTGTCACTCATCTTCATTAAGTTTATTCCATTTTGCAAAGAATTTGAACCCAATGAGGATTAATTCTTCCGCATCGATGACGAAACATGTGTATGTATTATTCCTTCATGAATTCGATAGTCCCTTGTTTCCTTGGCTCCCCTTTTTCAATAAATAATATGACGGTATTTTCTAACTACAAACATCAATCAAATGTTGCTACAGAAGTTGGAAAAACATGAGTGTTTCTTTTCTAGTTCTTCAGACAAAAGCTACTAAGAAACCACCCCAAGATTGCATAAAAGGATATACTTTATTAGTTCTGAACATTTTCCAATCCCTCTATACTCAAGAATGCCACTAAAGACTCTATAATGCCCAATTTTAAATCCCTCCAATTGCTTTGTTCAAAAGCAGTCAACCCCTTCTATGATACCATGTCAACCCAATACAATAGCCACCTATACTTAATTGTGTAGCCTCACTCTCCTTCCCCACCCAAAAAATCTAATTCTCTTTCATTTGTTACTATATTATTTTATTTTTACACACCTTTGTGTACTTGAAATCTCATTCTATAAATCTTATTTTTAACTTCTATTATTTCTTCAAGCCTGCTAATACCTAATTTATCGATCATGACTTGTAGAAGATCCAAAGGTATCTTCGTTGCTTTCCATGCTCTTCAAAAATTCTACACTCTATGTCACATCTCTTATTATCTTTTCCACTGTTGATTGCAAATGTTATGAGACACCCATAACTACATCCTTATTCCTAAAAAATCAAGCTAGAATAAGGAGGGTACACCTTGTCATATGAAAAGTTCACTTTTGGCAGTAGCAAACATTTCTACCGCCATTTTTTGACACCCTATTTTCACTACCTCCAAGGATTCTTCAACTAATTTTTCCACCATGGATGTTTTCCCCCTCCTTTGTCTCTTCAAAGATGACAAGGGTATGTCGTTCTTTTCCACTTTGGTCTAGGAGATATAATTTCTAGGAACCATTTGTAATTATTGGCATTGTGTAAAAGATTTAGATTTCACAAGGAATGGTTTCTCTTCCAAGATCTGAATGCTGCCAACCTACACTAGGTGTTCTAGAGGGACTATTGTTTCGATAGCCTGATCTTCAACTACTTCTGTAGCCAACATGTTGTGATAAGATTCCTCCATTTCCATAATTACCTCTAATAGAGGTTGGTGATCAATCTTGCTTTCAAAGGTCTTAGAAAAGCATGCACATTTTAGTTGTATTAGTTTTCCCTCTTGTAATATTACTCCTTTAGGATGCACAAGCTCTACATCTTTCTCCTTCCACTACTTTCCTGTTTAAGGATACTTGAATTTTTTAAAACTTTCTTCTATGTTTGACTGATAATGAGGAAAACCATAAGCATTTAAGTTTTTTCCCCCTGAATTGGCATCTTTCATCTTTTCTTCCCCTTGCACAATATATTTTGTATCTGTCATTCATTGTCATGTTTTCTAATTTTTTTGTGCCCAATGACCTTTGTTGAACCAACTTATAACATGGATGGATAGGAGCAAAGAATGTAAAATTATGTCCACCATGTCATTTTGGTTCTTTCCAAATAATACACATCTTTCTCAAATCTTCATATCCAATAAGTTGAATTAATTCTTTCCCATTAATATTCAAAATTATAACTTAAAGGAGACATTTACTACCATCCACTTAACTTGTATAAGCAAAAAAGATGAATCTGTCCCAAAAGATTAGGAATCTGATTGACAAAAACCTTCCACAGCTTCACGAGTCTTCTAAAATGTGTCCTACCGCCAGTATTCTTGAGGTAGAGAATATAGTTTGATCCAACACAAATCCATCCCTCCAGAAAATTTTAGGTTCATAAAATTAGGTCGTCGTGGCTACACAAAGATCTTTCTTCCCTAAAAAAACCAATTCTGAGTCAAGAACCAATCTCTATCTTTTGAAATCTGGAATTTTACAAAAAACTAACCTTTAACCATATATCTAAGGTTATTTCTATGGAAGCCCTTGCCAAGTCTTCTGCAATCTTAATTCCAAAAACCACCCTTTCCAAGGCATCACAAGAAGTTCCCTAAGACATCAGGTTCTCCAAATCCCTACATTCCTCAACCACCATTTTTTGAGAGATTATCACTCATTTGATATGTGATGTTGAATCATACAAATCCCCATCCCTAGGTAAACAAGGTGAAAGATCTCAAAATCCATCCAAAACCCTCTAAACCCTTTTACTAGTATGATTTGTCTTGACTTCGTCGAGTTTGCTACCTATTTGGTAACCCTTCACATATGAGCCATGGTGGGTTACAATGTCCTTATTATCACGTTGATCCATAACTTGCATCACTCCAAGGACATCTCTCCAATAGTTTTTGACTCCATCCATAAGAAACCATAGAATCATAACAAGGATTCCCTTGCCATTGGGAATCTACAAGGTCCCACGATTTTTGTATTGCCAAAAATTCCACATGGAGCCATACGAATCTTCCATTTCTTTTTTATTTTCCGCATAAAAATCCCTAATGAAACTTGGAATCAATCATACCATTCATCTTCTCTTCAAAATTTCTAAAATGACTCGCAAGATCTTTTGCATTTCCTTTGGATCCATGAGCTTTCTCGAAACCAACAAATCTCCTTACTTCCCCTCATTCTTCAAAACAGGGGAAATTTCTTTTAACCAATCCGAATCAAGGTGCTACTGATGTTCTTGATTCATCTATTCTCCCCCATAGGGCCAAAACACTTTTCTTGGAATTTCACTCTTCCTTTCAATTGACTCCAGCTCTAGATTCGATTCATGCGAATCTTCTTCCCTAATCTGTGTTGTCACCCAAAATTTTCTTTGGGTTTCGCCAATCTACTTCCTCCATCGGGTTTATCCTCAACTCCTCTTCTTTGGTGTGTCTCCATCCTCTCACCTTATAGATGTGACCCTTACTATACTGAAGAAAAACTACATTTTTGGAAAACAAGCTAGCAATTTTTTTTGGGGAATCTCCCTTATACTTTACATCTAGAAGCGGTCTACGATTTAAATGTTTGTTTATAAAGATGCATTGATCTTTTTTTTATTTCCTCATGTATATGATTCCATATGGGGTCTCTTGGTTTTTTATTTCTTTGTGAATCTGACTTTTTTTTTTATCTTAGTGGAAATTATTCACTATATTGTGCCTACAATGATCATCTCGTGGATCACACTTCATGTTTACTGATACTTTCCAAAATAACATCAAATCACTGAGCATCGTTCAAAGGTCAACCACTCATAAGGTCTCTTCTACCAACTTAATAGGTTGCAATGCAAATGGACTTTTAGTAGCTATAAAGGTGTCTTTTGAGATCATGTGTAAGTGTATTTATTTAGTAACATTATTGTTGCACCGAAAAATCCTTACCTGAAGATTGAATAATGAAAAGGGCAAGACATCTCTCCTGCTATTTGTGGTATTCTTCTTCCTAATTAAGAATATGATACCAATGATTATGATGAATTAATTTTACTCATACAAAGCTTTTTTCATGCCAAGAAAACATCTTCCTAAGTTCGTGACTTATGATTTTCATTGCACGGATAAAAGCGTCCAATTTCTTTTCGTTGTGATTAGCAATCATCATTTGAGAAATGTAATGCAAACATCGCTAGGGACTGTGTTTAAGAAGAAAAAGTGTAAGGATTGAAGGTGAAACACTCCAAAGAGGGGAAGATTCATGAAGAAGATGGGGAATATTGGAGAATTTATTTGATGGAACATAATGCAATCCTTTACTTTTCATTCTAATGAGCCACATATAGACTGCATGTCTATCGTTTCATATACCATCGCCACATTCCTTTCTATTTTCAACTTGCTAATGAGTTGTCTTTACATGTAAGTTACTTTATGAATCAGTTGATTAACTTGAGAAGTCCTACCTGGTTTATTGGAGGTTGTAACTTACCTCTATTAGGTGGATCTATATGAAATCACAATAAATGTGATAAATGTCACATTTTTATAACATCAAGCAGTATCAAAGGTAAACAAGAAAATGGTAAACAAAATTGAAAGCATGGTATATACTCCATGTCAAGAGCACTTGCTATAAAGCGCATGTACATCCACCAATCCAATTTTAAAATGTCTGATTGAATAAAAATTCACTATGCATTGTTTGTTACCATAGAGAGGATAAGTTGGAATAACGAGGTTATCAAACATATGTAAGTTCCCTGTAGTCCAAGTATTTTTCATCCATACTATTTTACCTCAATAGACGCTACAGTAACCTACAGGAAATGAGGCTAAGATCATACTTCTACGAATTAAAAATTGGGCATAGAATGGTTCATATGTTAACATAGGTGTAATAGACTAAGAATTCTATGCACCTAATTTGTGCAAGCTTCAAATTCGATCACTATAAAATTTCCATACTAACTTACTTCTCCTCCCTTAAATTTGAAAGGCTTCATTTCCCCTCTTACTCCAATATTTCACTCATTATCAGATATAATTTCTTTCAAACATCCCCTTTAGCATTTTTATCACATATATAGAATCCTTCATGTTACAGTATTTAGTATATGGTTAATTACTTTGTTCTGAGAAAATGGATTTCAATCATATTAGAGCTAGGGGGGGATAGCCAAAATCTATATTGTAGATGTCCATAATAATTATCATGATATAGTTTTTTAACTGGATTTTTCAGAAGATAGAGCTCAAACATGGATACCTTAAATATTCCAGTTAAATAATATCAATGTATCTCACCTTTTGGAAGACCATAGAGAATAGGTATTAGATATTATCAATGCTACAGCATGACAAACCTAGTAGTTGACCGACAGGATCACGAAATTTCTGTCAAATCTTCCAGGGCTTATCGAAGAGAGGGCAGGAGGATTTCTATAAAGAGGCAAAATTCCAGAATTTTAATGGCACTCTCCCCTAATTTAATAATGTGAATCGAATTCACGTTCCATTATAATGAACATCATTATGAGTTGGAACCCACTTACAATGCGTTTAGCCAGTTATGAATGGTGGTCTATGACTTGTCTAAATTGGATAGCTGAAAAGATAAGTTTCCAATGTCTCTTTCTATGTCTAGTCAACAAATAAGTTATTGTCCAAATGGATAATAAAGGATGAATTTGAATGACACGTACCACATTTAAAATTTGACCAAAGTTTTTAGATGCGATATTTATAGGAATAATTAATTAGATATATACAAAATAAATGTCTTTTGAATACTTAAGTAAATATAGAATACCGAAGCTATGTAATATAGAATAATCAATATAAATATAACATTTTTTATATTTTTCAAGGGCAATGTTTTGTGTTATAGTAACAAAATAAATGTCGTTGAAATTGTATAATAATACCGTCAAACTTTTTACTCTTATAGTTTTATGAAAAATTCCTCAGACTTTCAGGGCAGATGCAAAAGCCTAATTTTTGGTATCCAATAGATACAAGCAACAAAAAATAAGTTTTAATGTCCAATGACTAGGTTACAAACCCTGCATTAATGAGTCACAAAAAGGATAGTAAATAATGGTTTATTAAGCAAATGATGATGGCTATTTTTATCTGTAGTTGAGATTACTGTTACATAGGATAAATATTTCAACATATATGCACATTTTTTAATAGATTCTCTTCTTGCTTTATAGTCAGGGGATAATAATGGACCAAATAGTTTATAATCAACAAGGCCTAGAGATAAGTCTAAATATACATTCTACATTATCTAGCCAACACCTTAAAATTTAATGTATTCTACGGTGAACAATTAGTTCAAATATTTGATTTTCAAGCTAAATCTTTTTTATCCAGTTGACCTGAATTCAATTTTTTTCTTTGCATATTCCTATCTCTCATATGATATTTATGAATTGTTTAATTTTACCTCAGATTCCATGATACATAAGATGCAATGTTAACTAAATATAGAAGAAATATTCCATAATTGGTATAAACATAACAAGTTTATCAATGGTTTATTTATACCACCTATGGTTCTACGTTGCAAATATTTATTAAATCTAATTATCAGAGGGGTTACATGCTTGAAATTTAGGCTCATCATAATGTAGTTCCTGTTGATGCAAAATCACAGCACCCCCCGAATGGCCTCAAATCTGAGTGGGGCATCTGGTGTGATCTACATAATATGGAACCATATCTCAAGCTGTTCGGACTTGCAGAACTTGATATGGACCTCCGGAGAAATCTGGCTTCTTGCTTCCTAATCATACCTGCCACAAACTACGTCTAAGGAAGGAAATGTGACTATCTACTCCTAATCTAACAATACCAAGGAGAACAGGGAGAGAGAATAGATGCATGGAAATAAAGGAATATTACACTACATAGCGATGATAGCACCAAGAAAAGGGGGTTTCTAGTCACAATCTCAGCTTCCTGAAGTGGAGAGATGTGAGCAATGGAAGAGGATGGATAGATGCATCATAGACCAAAGATAGAGTTCACATAGAACAGCACTTCAAACCCATTAAACACAACTCCCAAAACCTGTAATAGACATCAGAAGTAAGCATCGATACACCCTGAAAAGATGAGAGGCAAGAAGAGACAATAAAATAAGCTAAGGATGGCCAAAATGCATCACAAAACATATTTTATTGTTCCATCAGTTCACACAGTACATCATTAGTGGGAAAGAGGTAAGAAAAATGCCATTACAGAGCCAAGAAAGGAGGCTTAAGAATCCACTTTCCACCCTAAGGAAGAAAGAGAGAGGGAGGGCATGAGAGAAATAATGACCAACCTTTAGAAATATGCCCCTCCTTTACAATATATAGTTTAATGAGAGAAAGAGAGAGGGAAGAATTCAAATCCTATTTCAACCACCCCTGGAAGATATGCATTGAATTCACCTACTCCAACCACCCTCAGAAAGTATTGAAAATCCTCCTATAACAATGATGGGCTTCACTACAAGACCCATGCCTCCTATGTGATGTTCCTTGGCTAGGCGAAGAAAGGAGTCCGTTCTTCATCATGGCAATAGGTTAGAGACTTGACAACCTTGAAAATGTCACAACCAGATCATTAATGATGGCAAGTGAGTAGCAGGCACTCGGGAGCTTTCCAAAAATTCCTCTCCCACTCGAATTCTAAGCTTCCTAATCGAAAAATATGGCCGTCTGGAGGTCGAGGGTTCAGCGCTTAATGTCGGCTCGCAATATGCAAACGAGTCTGCCCATACAGGATCCAAGTGGCAGCCCCTACACGTTTTGAAGATTCATTCTCCTTCCTCTCACTCTTGAAATTATGTTGCGCCAAGACTGACATGTGGCGTCGTCTCATGGGCCTAATCTATTTCCTTTGTCTTCTCCCTGAATCCCCTTTTATTCACAGAGACCATTGTGCTTGACACAGAAACACATGGAGGGCTTTGTACTCATTTGGAAATTACCACCTACTTGGATTCACCCTTTGAAAGTTGTGTAGATGAGGACACATGGAGGCTTTCTGCTGGTTCTCCTATTGTAATTAGTTGATTCAACGGCTTGTTCTACCTCCTTCTCAGTCTTCTAACTACGTGGTGAGTTGGTGCACTTGTTTGGGGACCTGCCTCTAGATTTTAACCTTGAAGATGTGTTGAGATGATCGTGTGGAGGATTCCTTTGGCCTGTCCTGATCTTGGAATTTTTAACTGCCAACTGGTGTCTCCCTTTTTGAACCTAGGACATGTGAAGGGTTGGAATATGTTTGGGTTTTCATCTTTGGGACCGTCGCCTTTTGAATTTGCATCAATCAGGCACATAGCACCTTCCACAGGCCTGTCTATTTTTTGTTTTGACTAAGTCCCTTCGTTTGGTGAAGGTCTGTTACTGTCTAACCTGGGACATGATGGAGGCTTCCCACTCATTTGGAGACTCTATTTCGACCTGACCTTTGGAGGTGCACTAATTGGCACACGTTGGAGAGTTTGCGCATGTTTGGGACCTGCCTCTAGATTTTGCCTTTGAAGATGCATCGATTGGACGCGTGGAGGCTTCCGCAAGCTCTGTTCTACTTAGCTGATTCAATGGCTGGCTCTGCCCACCTTTTTAACTCTGACCACGTGGAGGGCCTGTGCACATTTGGGGACCCCGCTTTGATGCACCTTTTGGAATTGCGTCGAGCTGACATGTGGCGCCTTCCGCGAGTCTGTTGCTTGGCCACAAGTCGACTCGTATGTGAAGTCTGAAAACTTCGAGCCCTTTCTCCAATTTTCACCTGTTGAGCTTCTGACCTCCTTTAATGTTGTTTGGCCTCATCGTCGACCTTGCTCCTCCATTGTCGAGTCCCGCCTATAACCTAACTGTTGGATTTGAAATGTGGGCTCGCATGACTGAGCCGACTTTTCGATTATCTCTTGTGCAGGGTCGTGTTTGATCGATTTTGCATGGGCGAGGGGGCAAAATTGGATAACATATCCCATTAAGGGCAGGAAAACTAAGTGATCTCCTATATACCCAGATTAGAAATTACTCCGTATTGATCTAAAAGCAGTGCACAGGGCTCCTACAAGATTCCACTGAGTAGGATTTGGTGTTCATCTCACCCCTCTTGGTCAGTGGTGACATTGCACAGGTGTACAAATGTTAGGCAATGTTCTCTTTTTTTAAAAATAAAATCTGGCATTATACAAGTTGAATATATACACACCCACATCCCAAAATGCAAAACCTAGAAGATGTGGGGCTGAATATAAAAATGGTAGTGACAATTGTAAAACAGGGGGGAAATTACTGCATGGTATTTTCTAGAGATTATGATAAAAAAACCCACAGACTGCAAAATATCTTGAAAATTTAAGGATTACAGTTGAAAACCTTCAAAGTGCAAAATAGTTCTGTTGGACAGTTTTCCATATTTTAAAGCTTACACAAATTTAGTTTCCATGTAATTTCCATTTTAATTAAATGGATGTAGAAAAGGTTTTTAGTTGAGCCCATCACTAACATTATAACAAATAGGGTGCATATGGCCTCCGGTCACCACATTTAGTAGAGATAGAATGGGCACAACATTCTCAAGGTACAGGGTGCTCCAAAGCCACTTTTGATAGATTCAAAAACACTCTGATTTAAGCAATGCAGCCAAGTAATTTCAAGGCATTTTGAGATCTCTACATAGAGGCTTTTTGCCACCCCATCTTTATTGTCTACTCAGTAACTTGGATTGACTGTTCCATTTGGTTGTCTCACTCACTCAGTCATAACCACGGGATTTCTATTATTCAGCAACCCATAAGTATGTCCACATATATTTAAGTCAGCTGAAAGTATAAACAATGTAAATGTAGGGGCATCACAAACTAGGCTGTATAAGTCTCAACTTGCATTTCGAACAGGGTCCTATATATAAATATATATACCCAACTGCAGAGGTTAAACACATGAAGCACTGCACTGGTTCCTTCTTTAAGGAACTTCGTCTCAAAAATTATTTTATTTAAAGAGGTATGGATTAGATTGTTTAACTACTAGCAGCATGTGTAATATCAAAATTTTGGAAAGACGATAGTGGATGTGAGGAAGCATAGCTTCACTATTTTTTAATTTTCCCACATTTTCTCCAAGGTAACCTCTTGTATTGATCTCTCATTTCCACATATGTTTGATTCATTGTTTCTTACCTCTATGTCTTGCAACTAGTTTACTAACTCAAAATGCTTGATAGGCATAAGAAATCAGTTGAAGGTGTGAATATAATAATGGCAATCATTCCTAATAGAAAACAGTAATTAAATTCATTATCATGTAGTTTATGAACAACATGCTCATTGTCCACTATTGTTTTGTGGGTTTGATAACAATCACGCTTGGTGGTAGCATGGTTGGAGTATGAAGCATGATATGCAACGCATGAGGCATGTACGAGAGCATGGGTAGGACTGCATAATGAAATGTGTGATGTAGATTCAGTCATAGAGCTGTAGTAAGCATCAAGTATGAGCATTTAAGGATTGTCTCAATAACATAGAACTCGAGAAAAATATATAGAGAAAGTAAAACCTTGTTGCATGAATCTTACAATGGAATGTCCATGTCGATTATGAGTTTGAGTCTTTTTCTTGGCATCATAATCTTACACTCCAAATTTTCAATAATTTTTGTTGATGAGAGTGTCTTCAATAAGTCTCCTCCCTTAGTGAAACAATGTGCTTACTAGTCAGAAAGATTTCTTTCCCTCAGTGGTAGGGTAAATGCTCGTCTGAGAAGAGTAGTTACGGATAGGTCATTTTACTCTCAATGTATAGACTAACAATTTGAGTGATCCCCCCCACTGTGTGCTACATAAAGCAAGAAGTGTAATGGTGATGTGCCGGAACAAAAAAGAGCATGAACAACCACAACAACATATAAGGGATTATTTTTTTTGTTTCTTACCTCACTGGAATCCAAGGAACTTAGGTAACATTGTTGGAAGGAGATTGCTTCCACTTTCCAGGAAACAAGTCTGTCCAATCTAAACTAAAAATTTCTGATCACATTAGTAGTTGACTGCAGGCAGCTAGTAGCATGTAATAAAGGTCAAAGGCAGCAGACATAATTTTCTGAATGGTTCAATGAAAAACTTATTTAAAATCAAAATGTCAAAATAATATTTCTAAGCCAACCATGGAATATTTACCAAGAAGATATACGCGTAATGGGCCAGTGTCTCATCTGTTTGCTTGAGCATTTTATTGTCTACTGAGCACAAACCTACCGATTCTATGAACAAGAAAATGTAGACATCAAAGTACATATATATATGCTTGAGTAGAAAATGCTTCTAAAATTCATTTTGGAAAAACATACAAGAAGTCTGTAATAACTAATAAGTACCTCTGAATGATAACTCTATAGAGGATTTTAGTTCCAAGACAGGTACAATCCCAAAATAGCTGTTGACACGATTACATGGCATAAACTAATCCTGAAGATAATGGCAGTTGAGTGGAGGTTTTCAGCATTAGTGAGCATGTTTCCCATGATTTTGTTGCAAATAGAACAGCTCTACCAAAATGTTGTAATAGAAATCAAAATCAGGGTGAGGATTAGCTCCAGTAACTAGAAGACATTGATGCATATGTAGCTTGCATTGTACAATGGCAACAAGAAGACCTCAATGCAAATGCAAGTTGAGCTATACATGGGATTTACCTGTGAAGTGCATTGCTGGACAACAAAACCAAAATACTAGATAATCCCTGAATGGTTGTCTTTTGAGGACTGTAGTAATTTATAAATTTTCATATAACAATTTTTTTCATGCTTCTAGAAATCCTCCGCAGACACCTAGTCTAGCTTCTCCTAAACACTTTTTAAGGATCCCTCAGACAACATTCCTCTTGATCCCATGAAGTTAAAAGAATAGAAAATGTGAGCACAAGCAATTTACAAAGGGATATTATCCGTATGAAATACAAATATTTGTGCACAAATGTGGGTGAGAGAATATTAGCACAACAGCTCTTTGTTAAGGACCACTGCCAAATCTTCAGTTCTCCCCTCAACAAGATGGAGCATAACAGATGTTTGATATCACCATTATATTTGCCTATTTTTACGCCAATAGGCATTTACAGATGTTTGTTTGTTCACCAACAAACAGGAATACCAATGTTACAGCCGGATCTTTTGACAACAAATGAATCTTTGCCACCGAGATGCATAAGTTTCCTCATGAAGTTATTGGAATTGAATTTGAGGCTGCTTGAATTTGTATTCTAAGCAGCGAAGTGCCTACTCCTGCATTTTTTGGTGATGTTTCTTTTGTTTCTTTAAACCCAAGGCCCTCATGTAGAATATTGGCTAAGATGCTTGCACTTTGCATTTAGCTCTACCATAATTTATTTGGAATGAATTTTTTTCCTTCTTACTGTGCTGATTTGGTTTGTCCTGCACCAAATTTGATTTAGGAATGACCCAGGATAGCGCTCTCCTAAAAGTCAATAGAAAGCACGGTCTTCTGAGTTTCAGTCCTTTTTTGAGTCCCTCAAATCTTGATTTTCTGCTGTTTCTTCTAGGTCTGTCTTTCCACTCTGTTTATTGTGCAGGACTATGGGCTTTTGTTTTGCCCCTTTTGTGGCATTCTTAAGCTCGAGGGATATTTGGTATTTTTACAGGTACAAGGCATCAATATCAAGGAGTACATGAGGCTTGAGGGAACAATTATTTGCACGTAATAATACAGTAACTGAAATTGGCAGAGAAATTCAATGGGAAGTTAGCGCCACGATCGTGTGTAGCCCGTATGATGGAGCGTCTTCACCCTTACAGGTAAAAATAATGAAATAAGTGCCCCTGTTTCTGATAATATGGAGGGAAGCTCAGATGGAACACCGGTTAGACAAGGTGTTGAAGAACACTGAGGTTCTGTAGCTTCAGACAACAGCAGTAGACCGAGCTCATGTGGCACACGTTCGGGTTTAAACATACTCATTCCACAAACTATGAATGATAAATCAGATAGCTGCATTGGTGAGGCCTCTGTGAAGGTAAGGAGCTCAGATTTCTATTGAGTTACATAACAAATCCTCTATAAGTTCCAATGCTGGGCTGCATGCTCTAACTAATGCAAAAATATTTTTACATGCTTCAGAACTTAAACTAGAAACTTGATGCATAATATTTTATTATGCTATTCATTCTCCTGCCGATGTCTTTTCTTTTGCGTTATAAGCTTTGCATTTGCTTTGGGAGAGATAGGAGGATGGTGGCATCTTGTAATAAATATATGCTACTCCTGACTTCTAATTTTCTGTAAATTCAAGATTTTTCTTTGGCAGAGTACCTATGCAAGCTCATAATCCCTGGGAAGGGCCAGCCCAACCGCCATGCCCTTTTCAGATCTAGAAAACAGAAAAAGAAAAAAAAAATTTATTCATGAGCTGTAGTGTTTTTTTTCTACCAGTTGTAATGCAGATATGTTTTAGGTCTATGTAAAGTAATCTCTCCAGTCTTTCTCTTCTCTTGACGTCTTTTGTTGGATATATATAAACATGCTACATCCTTAGCAAACCTTGCTGGCTCAATATTTTTCCATCAATATTGACAGAGGTCTTTAGGAGCTCATAATCAACATGGATGGTTTTTAAATAAAAAGTAAAGAAGTATAGATTCAATGGGGTATTTTTTTCCTAAACATTCCATATATGGTTATGTATTTGACATATTGTTTAACTTTAAACCAAGTACAGATTTGGTGGGCTATTTTTTTTCCTGAACAGTCCATATATGGTTATGTATTTGACATATTGTTTATAATTTCTTAGTGTCAGATGTTTATAACGATATGCAGTCACACCCGTTGTCCATAATAAGATTCACAAGCTACATTTAATTTGCTTTAAGCAAAAACTGCATACCTTAGAAATGTGCATTTTCCTTGTCCTCTATTTAGACACTCACATCTCTTTCAGTGCATTGATTTTTAACTATGAGTATCTTACATTTTGGTCAAATTGATGTGTTTTACATTTTATCTGATCCATACATACCAGGCATGACAGATGTGTTTCATATGGGAAATGAACAATTTGTATAAATGATATGCAGAGAAGGTAGAAACAATGTAAAGGTTTGGGGAAGCCACAACACTCCTCACTGATCTTAACAAGGAAGAATAATCTAATTGGATGGATGCAACATAGGTTAGCTTCCAATAAGATACTTCCAGCCCTATATTCGCACTTCCATATATTTCTAACCATATGAGTGGAATGCGATACATATATGCTAAGTAGCCGGGTCATTTTGGGTTTGAATTCGACAAAACAGGTTTGCTGGTACGAATTATTTTTTTTACCTAGGGAATGCTGTACAAAAAAATCCATCTTTATATTTCTACTTTAATATTATTTGTAGCCATTTGAGTGGAATGTGATATATATAAGCCAAGTAGCTGGTTAGTTTTGGGTTTGGGTACAGTAATACAAAAAAATCCAGCCCTGTCTTTGCACTTCCATATTATTCGTAGCCATGTGAGTGGATTGAGATATATATAGACTAAGTGGCCAGTGTTTTGGGTTTGTGTATAGCAAAATGGGTTTGCTGATATGAATTTGTCTTTCCTCGGGTACATTCGTAATATATATCTAGCCTAATAAATAAGAATTAACCACATACTGTGCATATAATAATCCAAATAACCACAAAACACAACTGATTAATTTATACTGCTAACAGAAAGCCTAATATCATGGTAAATTTAATTATTAAATCAAAATTATTAATCATTGTCATACTGTGCGTCATTAGTATAATGAGAGGCAAGTGTTGACTGCTGTTATCTTTTTCAATCTTTAACGTAGTTACCAAATTCGAGAAGTTCGGTTTGTTTGGATGGGGAAAGATATAAAATATAAATAGAACAACATTTATATTTGTAAAACAATTAAGAATGGTCCCCACGAAAGACAATGAGGCAATTATTGGAATGGTAAGGAGGCAATTATTTATCCTTGTGGAAACTCCAAATCTATCACTGGTAGCACCACCAACCCAACGGTCTACAGTAACACTAAATTGAGTTCTCAGGTTTGCAGTACTACCAAGATCAATATTCTAACCAGCCAAGCATTACTCAGTGTTCCACTAGATATTATACCAACAATTGTAATGGCGTGCGAGAATCTTGAAGGCTTGAACATAGCATGCCATATTGAGAGTGCAACAAATCTCATGAGGTATATACATCATCGAACTTGATATGGTTCCACTCGTCTATGATACAAATTGTAGAGCTTAATTCTTCATATGCAGTACCTCCGAGTCCCGCATTTTGACATGACTCAGCGATATTCGATGGAACATGAAGATTCATCATGGAAGAGCAACTGTTTCCTCTTCCATAACGACCCTTTCCCTTCAATGCCATTGTATATTCATATGCATATATGTAGCGAGCTAGAAAGCAAGAGATAGACAAAGATAGACAACCAATAACGAGATTAGATTACTATTTTTTGTGGGATTTTACATAAGAGTACCAGTTGCAGGAGCCATTCTATGAAGTGATGTTGTAATGAGTTAACTTGTATCAATCGGTGTGGTGTCAGAAGTATAACTACATTTTTTGTCAAAGTTTTAATGGGGACTAGATTAAATTATTAATTATTTATGGCTTCCATATGTGATATTACCAAATAATTTTCCCATTCGCTTTTTTATATGAAGAATAAAATATTTGGGGCTCTTTCACTTTAAATAAATTTTAAGCTATTCTTAGTATGTTAATTTTTTGTACTAACAAATTACGCCCTTGCTTGCAAAGAATGCATCAATAAGGACTTTCTATCTTCCCATGCCGCACTCCCTCCACACCATCCTTGCCATTTCCCAGTACTTACCATTGCATAATCAAAAGCATAATTAAAAAGAACTTTTGTCAAATAGTTACAGTTAGGAGTGTCGTGATGTTCAGCGACGCAAAACATGAAATTCTATATGTTCGTTCACCTCTAAATGCCAACAAACTCCCAAAAAACTGTAATGGGAAAAATTGTTTTTGTCAGAAGTTGTACATGCAAGTCAACTGCATCTGAGATCTAACACCTAACACCTGAATATCTAGCTTTTTCCAGTTTGTTTCCATTTCAAATTTGTGGCCATTATAATACATTTCAAGAGAACATAAGGTTCCCGGTATAACTCTTAAAAACCAGTAATCTTCTATCAAGTAGGATAAACGAACATTCCAATGGACCCTTTCAGCATGACCATGGAATCTAAAAGACCATTGCTAGTATTTAGCATTACCAATAATCCTGACATGAACATAAGCCCCCCCTCAAAATGATGGAAGCGGTTGGCATCCCTCACAATAATTTCTCTCTTCTCAATCCCGGAAATAAACTTTTATGGCTGTGTGACAATCACCACACACCCGAAGATTCTTCATTACTCTGATGGGCACTTCAGGAGGGGTGCTAATAAGCCCAAAAGCAATAGCTAGCTTGTTCACTGTGATAAAACAGTCTTTTTTCCTTGTGTTCCACCTCCACGTCATGTAAGACAAAGTCCATGCCAGGCAGGTACCCAGCTGCATAAACATCATCTGTTTGTGGGTGTGTTCTATCTTCTCTGACAAAGGTGTGCACCTTGTTACCTGCTTCAATCCAGCTGTATCCTGGCCCCTTTAGTACTCCTTTATCTTTCATCTCATTTCTCACTTTTGCGACATCATCCCACCTGCCAGCCGAAGCATAGATGTTTGAAAGCAGTTTATACGGTCAGGCACGTTTTGGTTCAAGTTCGAAAAGGTGTTCTGCTGCACGCTTTCCTAACTCCAAATTCCCATGAATTCTACAGGCACCAAGCAGTGCCCCCCAAACAACGCCATCAGTTTCAAATGGTATACTGTTGATTAACTTCTCTGCTTCATTCAAGCAGCCAGCCCGGCCATAAAGATCAACCATACAAGCATAGTGATCTGCTCTTGGTTGGATGTGGTGATCATTGATCATTGAATTAAAGTAAGAGCACCCTTCATCCACTAGGCATGCATGGCAACAAGCCGATAAAACACCGATAAATGTTACATAGTTTGGATTTGTCCCTGCTCGTATCATTTGATCATAGAGTTGGAGGGCCTCCTTGGTGCATATCCTGAAGTCATAGTATTCCATGACACCACATTCCATTCATTCATGTTACCAAGTACTTTTCTTGCATCCATGGTGCAGCCACATTTGAAATACATGTTAACAAGTGCACTGCCAACAAAGAAATTTGATTCAATTCCGCTCCTGATAATATAACCATGAACCTGCTTACCATGTCCCAAAGCTGCTAGATTAGCAGAAGCACTGAGAAGAATTGGAAAGACAACAACATCTGGTCTCATGGCCTCACTGCACATTCTGCAAAATAACTTCAAAGCCTCCTCAGCATGCCCACTCTGAGCATATCCTGCATTCATTGCAGTCCATGAGATCACATCTCGTTGACGAATATTGTCAAACAGTTGCCTTGCACTCTCCATGTTTCTGCATTTTGAATACATATCAACCATTGCATTCAGCAGGATGGAATTGAACTCAAATCCAGTTTTAACAATGTAAGCATGTACCTGTCAGGGAATCTTTTTAAGGCAAGGGAAATTTCTTAAAAGAATAGAATAATTGGAGAATCTTTAGATTTTAAGAAATAAGAAACATATATACTATAAGTAATTCTGTGAGCAAGAACATTGAATCCATGTTCTTAAAAAATGAAATAGGATGGTTCAAAAGATCCTCAAATACATTTGGAAAAAAATGACAAAACATAGAATCCATGTTCTTAAAAGATGAAATAGGATGGTTCAAAAGATCCTCAAATACATTTGGAAAAAAATGACAGAATTCTTTCGAAACAAATATCCCAGAGCATGTAGAAATTCCTCCATACAGAATTTTGAACTAGGGTCAAATAGGGCTACAAAAGAAAGCAGGTCATTGACCCACTTGCCAAAAAGTGAAGTTTTAATATGCACTGCTGATAAAAAGGGGTTCCCTTTTTTTTCCCAATTTGAAGGTTTTTAGCTACAATGGCATTTACTATTAACTGTCTACCTTTGTAAGTTTTGGCTAACCTAAAACTTTCTATGGTCTTTTAAGTTTTTTCAAAAAAGGTTGAGGCTGTAATGGTAATGGACACTCATTAGAACCTGATCCAAATCAGAAATCGCTGTTATAGTATTAAGGTAATCCATAATCATAATCCAGTGAACTCGTCGGGAAGTTGCAGCGTAACCAAAATGGGTACATTTAACAATATAAGCCAAAGTTAAAATATAAAAAATGAAGCCTAAACTTGCCCCACACAAAGTTCAAGCTACTCATAACCTCACCCAAGATTGACCAAAATGAAATATATATATACCAAAAAATATCAGGCAAAAGGTCATGTATATTTCATATATAAATTGAGAAAGTTTTGTTTTAGATAATTTGTTAAATGACAAAATTTGTTAACAGTTACATAAGAAACTTTTTGATAACAACTATGTAACAAGATTTTAAATCCCCAACTTTGGGATCTCCTTCAAAATCTTTCAAAACCCATTATCATGTTGAAAAAATGATGCAGGATAAATTAAAATCTAATTTTCCAAATTTGAAAAAAGAGAGTAGTCAATTTGCCGAAAATAACCCATAGAAACTACCTGCTTCCCCTCGTGAGCAGCTGCCAAATCTCCACAGCTATTCAGTACACTAGCAAATGAAAACTCGTTCGCCTTTTTGCCTACACGCTGCATGTCTCCAAACAGCTCCAGGGACTCTTTGCTATATCCATTTTGTGCATACCCTGCAATCATTGCATTCCATGATATAGCATCTCGTTCAGGCATTGGTCAAAAAGTTCATGTGCATCCACAATTCTCCCAGACCTCGTATACCCACTGAAGATAACATTCCAAGAACACGTTTTCCGTTTAGGCATTTTGTCAAACACTTGACGTGCGTCCTATAGACTGCTGCATTTTACGTATGAGCTGATAAGACGGTTCCACAGGAATGCTTCTGGTCCGAATTCGGATGTAACCATCTGAGAATGAAGTAGCTTGCCCACTCTCAAGTCCTTTGTGTTGATACATTGTTCTAAAATATTTAAATATAGCATAGTTTTTAGTAACAAAGCCTGTTTTTTATTTAGAGTAGTTAATGATGCGATAAAACCCATGTTCCAACATTGTTGGATAAGGTTGACATTTTGCAGCAGTTTGCTGAGTGCCATGGTGAGGCCATAATGGTCTTTTT
>CM034153.1:696467249-696493484 GCA_019776745.2 Taxus chinensis
GGCACGTTGTTACGCATTAGGACTTAATTGGCCTTGTGTGCGCCAATTGAGCCCTAAAACATGTTAGATACCTACATTATTGTGTATTAGGGCTCGATTAGTGAAAATGTGCACTAATTGAGCCCTAATACAAGCTAATTTGTCACATTATTGTGTATTATAGCTCAAATGGCCCCATTTGTGTGGAATGATTCATAATACACTTTAAATTGTCAATTTAAAACAAACATGTATTACATTATGAAATGAAATATTGTCAATATAAAACAAAAATATGTTATGAAACAAGATATTTTGATATAATCAAACAACATTTTTACAAAATTAAAATGTTAATATAATAGTAGTCATCATACAATAAGACAATTAGAATTTTCATCTGCTTGAGGTGGAAGTGGTTATGTTTTATGTAGTTTTCTTTAATGAAGTCAAGCTATGATTGTCTTGCTATAAGGAAACAATCCAAAAAGGATCTAAATGATATGAACAAGTAGTAAACGTGATGTCCTTACTCTTGAAAAGAAACATCTTGAAGGTGTGTAAAATAACTTTTTAACTTGTTCATATCTTTGTTCTTGTGGATATCCTCTTAGTCATATGCATGCATGAGGTTTTACACTCGGAACAAATGTTGTCAATCATGGTAGTGATTGTCGGGTTGATGGTGTTGGTTATGGAACAATACTTGTCTTAGTAGCTACCACATTATCATCATAACTAAGAATTAAAGTTTTACAACAAGAAAAATATTTCTCTAATGTTTTAAAAATTCTCATCATGTTTAGCCAATTTGTATAAAATTAATTAGAACATTTGGCAAAAAATATTATATTACACTTTTATGTAATTTTCATGCTTGCCCTTGTGGCGCTTTTTATTTTCCCTTTGGACGTTTTGTGGTGCCTACGTGGTATTTTTGTGGGACTGTGAGTATTCTGGTTGCCCCTGCTCTTGTAACCCTCTTTTATTTTAATATAAAGGGCAGTTCCAATAGTAAAAATATTATATCACAAACTAAATTGCACTCTACACTACACAAACCGTCATAAAGAATTTATTTCATACCAACTTAATAAGAAATAATTTGTGTGAGTATAAGTTTAACACAAAAATTAAATAACATAAAAATTTACTATTGGAGCATGTAATATTTGTGGGACATGCCTATTGTAGCCCACCACCACAAACATGTCTCCATAGTTAAGTTTGTTAAATAAACTTACAATATAACTTATAAAATTAAACTAATTAATTAAATTGGTTAAAAGAGTGATTCGTTATAACCTTCCAGTTGTAACCAATCACCTGCTTTTTAAGGTGAATTCTCATGGGAAATCTAGACCCCCACAGTACATTATTCTTTTGAAACTAAAATTAAATTTATTATGAATAAGTGAGGATGGAGATATTTTTAGGTTCTAGCCTGTAATAATTAAGCAAGAGATTGTCAAACATCTGTGAGCTTATTCAAAGTGTAGTTATTTTGATGGGGTTTTTTACGGTAATGTTTTATCCCTAGTATATTATGTGTCTTGTGTTATTTCATTTCTACATATTTAATCTATTGTATTATGCAATTTATAAATTTTGGTATTGCATTTATATTCTTATCATAATTACCTGGAAACATATAATCCTAAATACAATTTTGACATGGTATCAAATCCTATTGTGTTCTACTATTGGAACTGCCCTTTATATTAAAATAAAATACAGAGAGTTATATAGCAAGGGGCGACCGGAAAACTCACGATCTTCACAAGCGTCAAAAAGGCAACACATGAATGCCCAAAAGGCACAACTTAGATCCTATTGTGTTATAAGTTGTGCAGGTTATTCAAAAATTTGCTAGATTAAAATTAATGTGTGAACAAATTTTACTTTCAGAAAAACCCTTTTATTTCATTACCTTGAAGTTGTAGAAATAAGACATTTAACAGATAATACTTCTGCCTCTACAAACAAAGTGGGCCCCACATACCTTGGGCAAAGTTGAAGAAAATAAGTTTTTTGTCTTAAAAATTATGCAACAGAAAAAAATTTCTACAAAAATATATGTATGTATAATTAAATTTCTACAATTCCTTTACAGAGAGTGGACCCCTTAGCCATGAGTGTGTTTACATGAACTCTTGTGTTCCACTCTCTCCCAAGAATGTATCTCTCCCACATGCTAAACAAATGGAGAAAAAATACTTCACCGCTCAAACTTTAAATATATCACTTCTGTGACCTCATTACCCTAGAACCCTAATTGGGTAAGAGGTAAGTTAGTTTTTTTTTAATATAATCAATTTATTTTATATTTATCTATTTAGTAAGTTAACCTGGTTAACGAGCTAAGTGGCTCAACCGATATAGGTATTTTATTCGTATCCTCTTATTGGAAGAGGAGGTCAGGAGTTCGACCCTCTTCCCCCTCATTTTCAGTAAGTGAGTTGTTTATATTTAAAACTTAAATAAAATTTTAGTCCTAGACTAGTCCACCAAACTAGCTAGCTCATATGACTAGTTGATTCTTAGGGGGTTGAGGGGACCCCCACGGCATCTTTGTATATTTGTTTAAAACTGGAAACTTTAAATAGAAACTAAACCCTGTATATTTAAAATTCAAATCATAGCTTTTTCGGATAGCTATTATCTTGCAAGAACTTGCAATTAAGTAAGAGGTTAAGGGTTTAAAACCCCTAATTTCACCATTTTTCTTAATTTTTCTAAAAACAATTTTTTCAAATAGAATATTTTGTTTTTTAAGTACTTTTTTAATAAGTAATAAATAATATATTTTTGTTAAAAATAATTAAATTTTTTATTAAAAAAAAAATAGTCTTAATTTTTCAACAAATCACATATTTTGAACATTTTAGACCCTAAAAAAATTCATGGAAAAGTTTATTTCAAATCTCAAAAAATCGTATAAAGATCTTTAAAACATTTTTAATAAAATAGTTTTTTGTCAAAGAAGTTATTTTTCTACACATTAAAAATATTTTTTAGTCCTCAAAATTGCTTGCATTTTTCTATAAATTTTGAAAAAATAGAAAAAATTTAAAATGGCTTCTTCACGTAAAATTTGGCTTGGATAAATCTCAAGTACTATATGGGTCTAATTATAATATCTATAAAATTTAGATTAAAAGTAGAATTAAAAGCATGAAAACTCTAGAGTCTTGTAAACGAAATTGATAAACAACCTACTGTTAGGCAAGCAACTACAAATAACATAATTGTCTTCCAGTAAAAATCCCAAGAAGCCATGTCCATTATTCTGTGAAGTGTTAAGGATGAATTCATGCTTCATATTGGAAATCAGAAATCCCCCTATGATGCTTGGAGAATTTTGGAATCAATGCACAAAGACACATGACTTCTAGAATTAATAAACTCAGTACAGATTGATGACCACTCCTTTGAAGGGAGATGAAAAGGTTGTAAACTATATTGCAAAGGTCAAAAATATAAAATCTTGATTAGATGGTTGCAGTTGTGACCTAATACAAGATAGACTCCAATATTTCATAGTCAAATGAAAATTCATGAAAATTTTAGGAATTTCATCTCCATTCTAAACTCTAATTATCATGATGAAAGTGACATTCTTGATTTGTTACCTTTTTTTGCTCTATTTATTCAAAAAGAACAAGTCATGAATTTTGATTCAAAAGAGAATATCACTTGGTCCCTTCTCTTACAAAACAAGAAAAAAAATGTATTCCTAAAAATAATAGTTCTCATAATTTCAAATCAAACTCTAGACCATATTCTAGTTACAACAATAATAGTGGTAGTAAGAAGAAAATTAACAAAAACTACAAAAATTTAATAAAAAAATGTCATAATGTAGCAAATTTAATCATAAAGAGGATTGTTACCATAACAAGAAAAGACCAAATAACAAAAATTGTAAAAATAAAAAGGAAAAAAAAATGATTTGTTTATAAAAGTAGAAAATAATCATATTATTTGTTTCATAACCAGCAGTCAATCTAATTTAATTTATTTAAACTAAATTAAAAGAAAATTATGAAATAGATTATTTAAGCATGTTTCATCACTTTCTAAGCATGGATATATACCAGGATCAGAGCTTGAATTATAGTTTCTCAATCTCAATATGCCAATAACTTGCTTAAAATATTTAACATGATTGATAGTAAACCTATAGCTATGTCTATTACAATTGGAATAAAATTCGATCTTAAACCTACATGTGCCAAAACAAATCATACCTTATACAAACTTGTTGGTGGTTTTATCTAACTATTACTAAACCTAATATTTCTTATGTAGTAGGTGTTGCTTCTAGATTTATTCATGATCCATATGATGATCATTGGAAAATGGCTAAAAAAATCTCAAAATATATTAAAGGTGCAATCAATTATGGCTTATATTATTCTTGTTCTAATAATGTTAAGTTATATGGTTATTGTGACGTTGACCATGTTCGTGATGTGACAAATAGAAAATTTGTCTGGATATGTTTTCAGATTTGGTTCAGGTGCTACCACTTGGAGCAGTAAGAAACAACCAACAGTGTCCTATCTCTTCTACTAAAGCAAAGTATAAAAGTGTTATGGAAGCAATTAAAGAAGTCATGTGGTTGAAAAGATTATTAGAAAAACTATATATGAATATAAAAGAAAGCACTAAAATTCTTTATGACAATGTGGGTAACATAGCTCTAGAAAACAATCTAGTTTAACATCAAAGAACTCAGAGCTATATGCATTAGTTTGGATATGCAGCCACACCATACTGTGTAAGTGAACAATATCGAATGGATATGCGGCCACGTTATAATGTATGTGTGAGCAATATCAATGGATGTCTTTTGGTATGACAGTTGGGGATGTCCATCTTGTCAAATATTGGAGACAACCAATATTGAAATGCATCTAACTTGTTTTTCAAGTTGCAAAATCAAAGAAAAAGTCCTCGATGGTGATATTAGTCTTATATTCTCTCTTGCAGAAGATCAATTTGAAATATCTTCACAAAGCATCTCCATGTTGTAAAGTTGTGCAAGTTTAGAGCAATGTTAAGCCTTTCAAAGATGTCATTAAGGGGGTGTGTGCATGACAATGTCACCTCCTAATGGCCTTGTTGTATCTTAATTCTTTATATTTCTTCCTAAATGTAAAAAACATTATAAAAGATCGACCTATGTAATTTTGTGTAAATATCGCCCTATATGAGTTTACAAGAGAACCCAGAGAAGCATTGTGTTATGAAGATTCTTTATTTTATAGAAATCTCCATAAACTCATATAAACCTTCATATATGCACTTATCTATGATAAACTTAGAGATGTTATTTGTCAGATGATCTTAGATGATCTCATTGATATGTTAGCCTAAAATCATCATATATAGTTTCAAGATTGTAAATTATTTTATATAAAAAAAAATTGTGGCATGTATCCCCACTAAAGGGGGATGTTGGAGCATGTAATGTTTGTGGGGACACACCTAATGTGGCCCGCCACCACAAACACATTTCTATAGTTAAGTGTATTAAATAAACTTATAATATAATTTATAAATATAAGTTATAAATCATATAAACTTTATATATATTAAAATATAAAGTTAAATCAATTAATTAAATTGGATGAAAGAGTGAGTTCGGTACAACGTTTCGATTGTAACTAATCACCCACCTTTTAAAGATGATTTCCCTTGGGGAATTGAGACACACACAGCATAGAGTACCTTAATGTTATTATGAATAACTAGGGAGGGAGTTAATTTTTGGCTTTTGGCATGTAATTGACAGGCATGGTCTACGATTATCAAACATTTATAAGGTCATTCAATATAAGTGCATTTATTTTGGTGGGGTATTTTACCATAAGGTTTTCCCCACTGTATATTTTGTGTCTTGTGTTATTTTGATTCTACATATTTACTTTATTGTATTTTGTAATTTGTATAATTTTATTTTGCATTCAATTTCATGTCCTAATTACTTAGAAATATATAATCTTGGATCTCTAACAATTTTCACAATTACATATTTATGTACAAAAGCACATGGATGGCTTAATTCTTCCTACCATAACATAATGAAGTAAATTTCAAATTATTGTCGTTATTATCATTAACTCACTATTTTATAGCAATAAAAGTGACCTCGTTGACAAACCAAGTATATTGATGAACATGTTATTGCAATAAATTTCTCGAATCAACACAATTAACATTGTATTGCCCCTCTCTAGAATTAGATTCATTGCATTGAATTAGTGTTTACTCTTTGCAATAGAGGGCTCTTTTTAAGGGAAATACCTTTTTTCTAAAAGAGTATAATTTAACCAAGATTATTTGAAAGTAATGTTTTTTAATAATGATATAATTATATCCAAACTATTACATTCTTTATTCCAAACCACTCTATTGAGATTAATTAACAATAATATGTGCTTCCACCAAGGGTCGTGTCTTCTCTACCTACCAGTTGGCCATCTCCTTTTACCGTTGACAACCACCAGCCTCTAACTCAACCCAAGGTTGATTGGAGCAAGGACATGTTCATATTCAAAACCACAGCCTTCCACAAGGCACTACCCCTCTAAATCCATTACTCTAATTTCAAATGTGCCACCTTATATGTTACAAAGTAAATATATAAGGATTATTTGTTGCAGTTCATCCAACATCTGCATCCATAGAAACCACATTGATTGCAAACCACTTTGTTGAGATTAATAAACAACTCGCACGCTTCCACCAACGACCTCCAAGGTCATGAACCCTGACCTCTCAACTCAACATTTCATCTCACCATTGACAATCACCCCCCTCACTCCCCCGCATGGTGACTCAACCCAAGGCTGATTAGAGCAAGGAGTTGTCCCTATAAAGAGCCATGGCTTTCTACAAAGCACTCCCCCTCTGGATCCAAATTATACTTTCAAATATTTTATGTCTCCCATGATACAAAGTAGATACACAATGCATATTTGTTGCACTTCATATTACACCACATCCACATAAAGATTATTAACATTGCTTCCCCCACCAATATGGAAAATAGTTACCTTACTTTGGCAACACAATTATAGATAAAAAGATTTGTGGATGAAATGGAAAATAAACTAGCTACTTTTTAAAAAATGTCAGTATATGTGATCATTTCTAGGACCCAAACCTTTGAAAATCTAGGTGCCAGAAAATGCATAACCCTGAAGATCCATATATATTCTCATGATGTGAAAGGGATGCCGCGTGGCCATTTTCTCTAACAAACAACAAAAGGCTCTAGTTTTCCGAGAAGGCCCCTAATTCATGAAAAAATCATATTTATTCATGAAGAATTGGTCTCTTGCCTTCCCATAGAAGATCTTCCAAGCATTATTCCAATATGGATCAAAGTACCCTACTTCCTTGCGAACATTGCCAAGAATCCACCCTCAAAAAATCAAAGCAATAAGCGAGTACAATACCTCTTCTAAATTTACCAAGTACCTTGCGGTTCTTAACTATACAAGAATTTGTCTCAACATTGATATGAGCAACCCGTTACCCAACAATGTTATCTTCGACGTGAGAGTAGTTGAATAGGAGCATAAAATTATGTGAATTCCCATTTTGAATGTAGCCTTTCTCATAAACATCGTCATCTAGCCAAGGTCTATCATGCCCATCAATCACAAGAAGAGAAAAACCATCCAATGAGATCATAGACCATAACATCTCAAAAAATCCAACGACAATCAATGGACCTTCACAGGGAGGAAGAAATGGCCTCTCACAATGTAAACAAAATGGAAGGCTTGAAATGCAACAACCAAATGCATCATTAAAAGTCATTCAAAATCGACTTCCTTTCAATGAAAAAAATGCTCCAAATAAGGAGTCTCCTTAATTCCAATCAAATGCTTTTCACATAAACCACCAATGCTACAAAAACAACCCAAATCCAAATTTTCCAAAAGAAAGCTTAAGGTTTCACCCAAATTTGAAACCTTCATAATTATGCCCAGCATGTTCTTTAAAAAATGAAGGCTAACACCAAGTCACCAAAAAAAACTTCTCGGGAGTTGTAGTAGGAAATTTCGAAAGGACAGATTGTGTATGAGTGAGTATTGGATTCAAAACGCACTCATGTAGAACATTGGTGAGCGTGCCCACATTTCAGAATGTTCAATACCAATGTTGTCCATAGACCAATACACTTTACAACCCAATGCCACAACAAAATTTTATGTAAAGTTTTTGTTAAGTACCCTAAATATATAATACCATATGCTATAATACAATAATGCAAGGTGCATTTTACAGCAATTTGCAACATGAGCTCATGCCAAAATGTACAACATATGAAGATAGCTATTTCCCTATCGGTGCTTGAGATATATCTAAAATATAGTTAGTTCATCATAATTAATTTTGAGACGCCAAAAAAAAATCCAAATTTTTGGGATGGTGAGAGGACAGCTATTTAAATAATATATATTAGTTATTATTTAAATATCATTACATTATTCAATAAAATTGAAGGGTTTAAGTTTTATTTAATGCTATTCAAGGTACTTTTAAGATTAGGGTTCAAAATTTATGGTAACAATAATAACTTTGTACAGTAAAATTGAGTATGCCCCCTCCAAGTCCCCAAAACGTTCATGGCATTGGCAAAATCTAAGGGAGGTGTCCCCGTGTAACATTGTAATTTGTTAACATAGTTTTGCTCTAGACATGCTGATAAATATCAACAAAAATGCAATCTAAGAATAAGTATGTCCATGCTTGAAGTAATAGAAGTTTGAGAATATATGTCAGTAAAATTCATTATGATTTTGCTCTAAGCATGCAGATAAATATCGGCTGACATGCAATCTAAGAAAACTAACAAAAATTTATAGACTGCCTACAAATAATAGTTTGGCAATTAATCGGCAAGAGTCCCACATATATATATATATAGAAAGAAACAATGTAAAACAGCAAAAACAGGAAAAAGATCACCAAAATTATAAGAAATTCATAAAACATGATCATCTGTCCAATGGTCTAGACAAAGCAAGAATGATTACCTTGATGATATGCCATGTTCAAACCCTGCAGGGCAGGCTCCCTATGGGAGCTAAAAACTTGACAAAGACTGGGTACAAGTATGAAGAAACCCACTTTTGCAAACAAGACAAATTATTGCATATTGGACATATATCCTGCAATCCATCCCAACGTTATAGAGAACAAAAGATGCTAATACACACAAATAAACATGCCAGTTTTCCATGGCCTAGAGGTAAGACAGAGTTGTTTGCCATGATGATGAGCCAAGTTTGAGTCCGGTAGGGAAGGATTCCCGTGTTAATGGAAATCAAAAACTTGATAAGGATTCCCGAGAAGCAGACAGTAGCCCACTGTGCAAATAAATGAAGCAACTTATAATGCATTTAGGCATGACAAAATAATCAGCTGTCCTATGATCCACCCCAACATGTCATAGCACAAAGATCCTCGAAAACAACTTCAAAAATGGCATAATATTTTTATACAATTAAAAGGTCAAATGAGAGGAAATGATAATCACAGTTCATAGATCTAATTCCTTCAACTGTTTGTGAAGTCAATCTGCCATGTTTTGATCAACAGAAAACAAGAAGTTTATAGGCAATAAATCATCATTTATGATCACTGCCATTATGATCCCTCTACAAACTTTCAGCTCCCGCCATACAACCAAATTTCCAATATGAAAAGAAATGAATTCAATTCTTGGTCTGTCCCCTGCTTGCTAGATCTTGGCCAAGACAAGCCTATATCAAAGAGATTTACCCTGAAATCTTATAATCAACCTCTGATAATATGGCAAAAGGTACGGGGATTCTTAATAAATACAGCTAAATCACAAAATGTTTCCCTAAATATTGAAACTAAGGCCCAAAAATATAAAATAAGAGCACTGAGGCACACACCATGTATTCTCTTAGCAAGGAATGTCGATAGCTGGTAGCCTATTGGTATTAGTAGTCGCTACAGTAAAGGTATCCACCATCTTGATTGCTTGAAATTTTCTTTTTCATTCTTTGAAACATAAAATCGCAGCCACAGAAGACAATATAGCCCAACAAAGAAACATACAAAGGAAGATGATATCACAGATCCATTATTACTAAGAAAAAACGTAGTGCATAATTATTATCAAAAAATGCAGATGAAGTGCACCTTCACACTTCAATGTACCAAATCATGAACATGCTCAAAAGCTTGGGACGTCATATGCATTGAGAATAGAAAAAATCAATTTAAAGAATTGTCTGCGTCGGAATATTCGTACAGCAAGCAAAAATTAATTACCATTGGGTAACCAATGGATATTCGTATGAATTTTCAAACTAATGTAGCTCTCTCCCTGAACCTTGTGAGATAGAACACACTAAAACATGAAGTACCTCCTTTCCTTGCAGGACTATCAGTGTACTAATTCTTGCCGTCGAAGCTAGATGGTGAAAGATCCCTAGATGGATCCTCTTTACACTAAACTGATTTTTAGTTAAATAAAAACAGCAAATACATATTTCTGTGTATTTTATGTCAAATCCCTAGTGCAGATCTGGAAAGTGTGACTAGGGTTTAAGAAAAGCATAACAATGTAAATCTCGCCAAATAAAATTATTTTCTGATTTCTAATGATTGCCCAGATATTTGAGGGACTAAATTACATTAAAAAATTGAACTTATTACAGTCCAAAATAGCCCAGAAAATCAGATTTGAAGATCTGATATTATTCAGATTAAAAAAGACCTTCAGAATGCACTTCAGAAAATGATAAAAAAGTACAGCAATCAGTATTACAATATGATGGACAAACATTTAACAAATGTTTTTGGATAAAAATACCTCTGAATTCGTTGCAAAAACTTGCTTATACTGGGCCGACCCAACTGCTAGTTGGAAATCACTGAAAAAAACCTTCAAATCTCCTTTACACACACGGCTGAACTGAACTTGGAAATTTGTTGAATAACGCTGGGAATTTCTGAGTGAAATCCCCTCCCCAATCCCCTGGGGTTTTTTGTCTGCAAGAGATAAATTCACAAGGGTTTTCGTCCTTGGAATTTTTGATAAAAGCTCAGAGCTCTTAGCAATGCAAAAGATGATAATAAAAATCTAGATACCCTCATGCAAGTCAACCTGTTTATTTAAAGGGAACTCAGCCCAACTACCACCTCCAAGTCGCCCAATCAATTTGTTTCATTCCCCTATGCTGGTCGCATTTTCCTTCTTTGGGCCAAAAGGTACGTTTTCCAAAAAATGCCTCCTAAGGCAAGTCGCACTCCTTTCTAATACAATGATTTGTATTTTAATTTATTAATAAACTTTATTATTTATTATATGTGCTTTTCATAATATTATTATTTTTAGAAATAATAGCACAATATAATAAAACAATAAAGTTATGTCACCCTAAAGGTTCCCCCTTGGCCGTCGGGTAGACATAAAAGGCCAAAGGTCCTCGTCCAAGCTTAGGCGGAAAGAGGGGACATTACAGTCCTCCCTCCCTAGAGTTGCTTGCCCACAAGCAACTGTAGTAAGGCCGGGTGCTGAAGAATAGACTCACCCTCCCAAGTGGCATCCTCCAAGGGTAAATCTTTCCAACGAACCAGGTACTCTCGTATCACCTTGTTCCGCAATCTTCTCTCCCTCCAATCTAGAAGTCCCTCAGGAACCAAATCCAGTCTTCCCTCATCATCCAAGGGGGGTAACTCTACTGAAGAGGTCACATGCTGCCCCAATGCCTTCTTTAAGCAAGATACATGAAAAACATTGTGTATCTTACTTTCAGAAGGTAACTCCAACTCATAAGCTACCTGTCCAACTCTCCTCACCACCCTGTATGGACCATAGAAGCGAGGCTTAAGCTTCTCCGCTCCACTCTTCTTAAGAGTACTCTGTCTGTAAGGCTGGAGTCGTAAAAAGACCATATCCCCTACCTCAAATGATTGCTCACTCCTGTGCCTGTCTGCATACATCTTTTGCTGATTTTGGGCATGCTGCATATTGTCCTTAAGGGTTTTAAGGATATCCTGGCTGTCCTGTAAACACTCTCGAGCCTTAGGAGCTCTGCTATCTCCAAACGCCATATCCACGAAGGATCTCGCGTCATAACCGTACAAAGCTCGAAAAGGGGCCATCCCAATGGACATGTGGTATGTAGTATTGTAACAATACTCGCACAAATAAAGTTGCTTGACCCATGCTCTCTGCTGCCCTGAAACATAGTTGCGCAGGTACCCCTCAATCCACTTATTCACAATCTCCGTCTGCCCATCTGTCTGCGGATGATAGCTAGTGCTCGGAGTCAACTCAGTGCCTGCCAACCTGAAGAGTTCCTGCCAAAATGTGCTCATAAACCTGCTGTCCCTATCGCTAACAATATTCTTCGGAAGCCCATGTAACCTGAATACCTCCCTAAAGAATAAATCAGCCACCTGTGGTGCCTTAAAACTCGTGGGGATGGCAAAGAAGTGTCCATACTTAGTCAACCTGTCAACTATCGCATAAATGCGATCATAGCCTTGCACAACTGGTAGTCCTGTAATGAAATCCATAGATATACTCTCCCACCTCTGCTCTGGAATCGGTAAGGGCTGTAATAAGCCTGCAGGGAAAGTATGCTCGGACTTGTTTTGCTGACAAGTCACACACTCTCGAATATACTGTAGGACATCCTCCTTGAAACCCTTCCAAGAGAATCTCTCTCTAACCTGCCTATATGTCTTGAAATACCCTGGATGTCCTGCTAATGGTGCATCATGGAGTGCATGTAGAATCTTCCCCTTAAGCTTAGATTCAGGTACCAAATAAATCCTACCCTTATAATAAATCAAATCAGAAATTACCTGGTAGCGCCCATCCTGAATTTTGCCGTCCATGATCTCACATGCTAAGGTGTTTTTTGAATACTCAACCAGCAATTGAGACTTCCAATCTGCAGAAATCTCACTCATAGAATATAGGACAGCAACATGGGGTCTCCTCAATAGTGCATCCGCCACAACATTCTTTTTCCCTTTGACATACTCGATGTCAAAATCATAGGCCTGGATCCTGCTGACCCATTTCTGCTGCCTCTCATTGAGTTCCTTCTGTTCCAAGAAGTACCTCAAGCTGTTATGGTCGGTTCTTACTACGAACTTCCCTCCCACCAGATACTGTCTGAACTTCGCCAATGCATGCATGATGGCGAGCATCTCCTTGTCATAGGTGGAATACAACCTCTCGTTCTCCCTCAACTTTCTACTCTCATAGGCAATGGAATGACGGTCCTGCATCAAGACTGCACCAATTCCTGAACTTGAAGCATCACACTCTAAGATGAATGGCTTACAGAAGTCCGGAAGAGCAAGGACTGGACATGTGCTCATCACCATCTTGAGCTCATCAAATAGTATTTGTGCCTCATTTGTCCATCTAAATGCCCCCTTCCTTGTGAGATCTGTCAAAGGTGCAGCAATATCTGAATAATCCCTCACAAATCTCCGATAATATCCGCATAGCCCTAGGAATCCCCGCAACTCTGATATGTTCCTAGGTGGAGGCCAATCCTGCATAGCCTGTATCTTCTCCTGATGGACCTTGACCCCATTGGCCCCAATGACATGTCCCAGATACAGTATCTCAGTAAGTCCAAACTCGCATTTGGACATCTTAGCAAATAGAGACTAAATCTCCATAATGCCAAGTACCTCATCTAAATGCCTCAAATGATCCTCCCATGACCTGCTGTAGATCAAGATATCATCAAAGAAAACTAGCACGAACTTCCTCAACTGCTTGTTGAAGAGATGGTTCATGCATGACTGAAAAGTGGCAGGTGCATTAGTGAGACCAAATGGCATCACCAAGAACTCATAATGCCCATAATGACATCTGAATGTTGTCTTGAGGATGTCCTCCTCTCGAACCCGAATCTGATGGTATCCTGATCGAAGATCAATCTTCGAAAAATAAATGGCTCCATGTAATTCATCCAAAAGCTCGTCAATACGAGGGATGGGATACCTGTTTTTGATTGTCTTCTTGTTGAGGGCCCTGTAGTCGATGCACATTCTCATCGTCCCGTCCTTCTTTACCAACACCACCGAAGAAGCAAATGGGCTAGAACTAGGACGGATATGCCCCATGTCAAGAAGCTCTCTGATGGTCCTCTCTATCTCATCCTTAAATTTCTTAGGATGACGGTAGGGTGTAGTGATCACAGGCTTGGCACCCTCCTCCAACTCTATGACATGCTCAAACCCTCTGTCTGGTGGTCTCCCTGAAGGAATATCACCAAAAACCTGCCCGTGCCTATCTATTATGGTCTGAATATCTGCATGCAACTGCTGTCCACCATCTGGAGAAGATTTGGATGAAATGAAACATTGGGCTGCCCATGCAACCTCTCCATGACTGATAATAGACTCCATCCTATGTGCTGAAACAACTCTAGGCCCACCATCCGAAAGAGCTCGTAGCACAACCTTCTTCCCTCTGACATAAACTCTATCTCCATTCGTTTGAAATCCTGCACATATCTCCCTAGAGACTGAAGCCACTGAATTCCCAAAACTGCGTCTATCTCTCCAAGTCCAACTATGTAAAAATCATCTGTCAATGTGTAGTCTCCTAGCTAGATACTAAGCTATGGAATTCGTTTATGCAGCTTAGAGCAAAGCCATCTGCCACTCGTACACTGAACCCCTCAAATTCTTCAACCTGTAATCCCCGCTTCATCACAAATCCCTCATCAAGGAAATTGTGCGTAGCACCACTATCAATCAAGCAAACAACTCGTTGGCCCTTAAGTACTCCTTTCACACGAAATGGATGATACCTAGGGACTCCAGAAAGTGAAGCAATAGTACCTGAACCTGATGCATCTCCCTCTCCTAGCTCTACCTGGGGCGGCTCCTCATGTGCACCATGACCACTATCCTCTGTATCTGTATCTGCTGCTGAAGAATCTGCCTCTGCATCCGAGATAACCTCAATAAGATGCACCTTGCCTTTCCCAAGGCAGTTGTGTCCAGGCTCCCAGTGATCTTTGCAATGGAAACAAAGTTTCTTTCTTCTCAACTCATTCCGAGTCTCCTGATCCATCCTAGGAGGGGGAATACTCTTCTGTTGAGTGGTGGAACGCTGAATCGGCTTGGGGCTTGTGAACGGCTTCTTACTAGGCTGGTAAGAAGTGGGAGTGGTCTCCAAATCTAATGTTGTCTGGATAGCATCATGTAATGTAGTAGGCCTAAGGGCCTTGACCAACCCTCTTAACCTGTCATGCAGACCCTCAATAAAAAGCATTACCACACGTCTCTCAGGCATCTCGGGAACCATTACTGCAATCCGCTGAAATTCGTTGATGTAAGAATCAACGTGCCCACTCTGTCGTAGTTGTGCCAAATCCCTGTAATATAGTTCCACATCTTTGCGGTCAAATCTGGCAATTAACTTCTCACTAAACTCCCTATATGACCGCAGTAAGTCATGTCTCTGTGTGATAAGCCCATGGTGTCACCAATCATATGCCACTCCCTCCAAGTGAAGTGTAGTGAACTGAATAGCCTCTTGTTCCTGCATAGGTTTGAGAGTGAGGTATGTATCAAGCTTGTGAATCCATGCCCTGGCACTAATCTTTCCACTGCCATCGAAGGTGGAAAGGGTCACCTTATTGGTAACCTGCTTCAATTCCCTGTTTTGCTGGGTCCTAGGCCTCTGTGCTTGCCTAGCTTTTAAGCTCTCCCTTTTCTGCATACAATACTGGTGGAGGGGAAAGGCGTTCCGTACCTCTTCTGGTAATGTCCTCCACTCATCATGAGCTACCATTACATTATCTTGAAAAGCTATGTCTTCAAGTGGGTCCTCAACTAATGGCGGCTCCTCCCTTGGTAGGAATCTAGGCTGCATAGGTCGATCCGCAGTCCTTGTGGGTCTTCTTTCTTCTGTATATCTCCTATCTCGTGGAGGGGAACCTCTTACACTGCCCACTTCTGTAGGAACCCGGTTGTGCCTTCTGTGGCTGCTAGCTATGGATGCAGATCTTTCCCTTCTATCATGCCGATTTCTTGCCCTATCCATAGTCAAATTCTCCATCAGTTGTCTCATGGTCTGAATCATTTCCTGATGGGAATCGATCATTCCGCTAAAAAGGGCATCCGGATCAGGCCGTTCACGTCGTGGAGGAGTGTGTGCTCCTCCTCTATCCATGATACCTTCAATATTCAGACGTGCCTGACTCCTTGTATAATATCGGTGTGGCCCAACTTCTGTAGGCTGCATAAAACAGATACAAAACAAACCCTCCAGGTGGGAGGATTGATGCTCTGATACCGCTGAAAGATCCCTAGATGGATCCTCTCTACACTATACTGATTTTTAATCAAACAAAACAGTAAATACAGATTTCTGTGTATTTTATATCAAGTTCCTAGTGCAGATCTGGAAAGTGCGACTAGGGTTAAAGCAAAGCATTAATGTAAAACTCGCCCAATAAAACTATTTTCTGATTTCTAATGACTGCCCAGATTTTGAGGGCTGAATTACACAGAAAACTGAACTTATTACAAACTGAAATAGCCCAGAAAATCAGATTCGAGATCTGTTAAAATTCAGATTAAAAAAGACCTTCAAAATGCACCTCAGAAATGATAAAAAGTACAGCGATCAGTTTACAGTCTGATGACAAACATTTGACAAATATCTTGGATAAAAATACCTCTGAACTCGCTGCAAAAACTGCTTACAATGGACTGATCCAACTGCTGGTTGCAAATCACTGGAAAACACCTTCAAATCCCTTTACACACATGGCTGAACTGAACCTGGAAGTCTGATGAAGAACACTAGGAATTTCTGAGTGAAATTCCCTCTCAATCTCCTGGGGTTTTCGTCCGCACGAGATAAATTCACAAGGGTTTTCGTCCTTGGAATTTCTGGTAAAAGCTCAGAGCTCTTAGCAATGCAAAAGATGATAATAAAAATCTGGATGCCCTCATGCAAGTCGACTTGTTTATTTAAAGGGAACTCAGCCCAACTACCACCTCCAAGTCGCCCAATCAATTTGTTTCATTCCCCTATGTTGGTCGCATTTTCCTTCTTTGGGCCAAAAGGTACGTTTTCCAAAAAATGCCTCCTAAGGCAAGTCGCACTCCTTTCTAATACAATGATTTGTATTTTAATTTATTAATAAACTTTATTATTTATTATATGTGCTTTTCATAATATTATTATTTTTAGAAATAATAGCACAATATAATAAAACAATAAAGTTATGTCACCCTAAAGGTTCCCCCTTGGCCGTCGGGTAGACATAAAAGGCCAAAGGTCCTCGTCCAAGCTTAGGCGGAAAGAGGGGACATTACAGATGGGGCTTGTTTTTGCAAGCTATTGCCATTTTACCTCTCAGCAAAGCAGCCTATCATCCTAAATATTTGGCCACCCTGCAAAAACTAAACAAATTTGCTTGAATAAGTAGTTTACAACATGACATTGCTACTGGCTTTCATCTGGCACCCACAACTGCTTCCTTGCAAACGGTATGGTCTCGCTATCAGAAGAAAGAGGATCAGACTCAGGCTCAGCAAACAATGTCCATGAATCCCACCGCAAGGCTGGCAAATAGTTCTTGATGTAATTTATTATTGAAGGCTTGTCTCTGATAATCACAAAGCGATTTGGGCGAACGATCTGATCCATTTCTATTAGCAAATCTTCAATGCTGCAGTCCTTCTCACTAATGTCAGAGAAGACAGTCCAGGCATGAAGGAGATCAAAAGTATGAGTATAGGTCGAAAAAGCTTCACACCTGCACACATATCCCAAATACAATATATAAAAGCTATGAAAATTTATCTTGTGTGAGGTAAGATGTAGCCTCAACAGAATGTCAAAACTCACCAATTGTGAACAGAGCCTAACAGGCCTCTATCATAGACAACCTTCAATGTGTTTTTGGACCATTCTCTGGAACAACATTCATCACCCAAACATCTTTGCTCGTAAGTGCAGCAGCAAATCCACCAAGATTTGCCTTCATGTCCATAATATTCCTAAAAGTGTGATTTTTTGTCTCCGACTTCATCTGCTCCCAATAGTAGTTAACCCTTTGATGCCACACAACCTCCATTAAACAAACTGGTTGCAAGTTAAGGTAATCCAAAGCAATTCGGTAAATGGTTATAGTTTTCTCCTTTCTAAAATAAACTACTGTTGAACAAAATAGATCACTCATTGAAGAAGTAGATGTGTTACCGTATCTTTTTTGAAGTCTCCCTCACTGATACCAAGGTCTTCCAGCCGAGGTGGAGAAGCAGTCAAATGTTTAGGCCAGGGTACCAGTCCACTACCTTTTGCATGATGCATCTCTGGATTTTCCATGCAAAATCGAAGTTCATACCAAATATCTCAGTGATAACTACTATAAAATTCAAGATTCCATTCAAAAAATATCTTTTAGAAATCATAAGGGGCCCTGCATTTCAATATCTTATTATTATTTCTGTTTGTTACTATCCCCCATGAAATGTAGCAGTTACAGATATGAGTTTACCAATCAAATTATAGACAAGATGTGAGAAGAAACAATCTATGATATCAATGACACCAGGGAGATGCAATAGTTGATAGATCGACTGTGTGATGAGATTAACATTTTCCTGAACTTGATCTTTAAAGGTAAGGTATAGAGGGCACTGGCATCAGCTGTCCAACTGTTGTGACAAATATGATTATTCATCTGATTTGATGTAAATTGAAATCCATATCTAAAGGCACAAACTGGATTTTCCCACAACTTTTGATGCCAATTATGTTTTCCTAAACCAAATCTTGACAGTGAGATATAAAGGAAAAGGTACCCATCTATCCCTCTTTACAAGAAGTAATTATACTTGTTCCATTGAATCAGTGGGATATAAAGTAACAATCACAAGATGTATTTATACTTGTCTCATCGATTGAGAATAAAGTAGCAATCACGAGAAGTCATTACTCTTGTCTCATTGATTCGTGAAGTTGGGTACCCACATCTCAAGGTTCAGAAGAGACATTTTATGGAAATTTTCAAAATCGGAAGAAAATATCTTTTATGGCTATATAAGATTCTAATTAAGATCATAAAGAATGTTTCATTAAGCACATCTTAAAAGTGATTACTGAATGCAAGGTAAAGTAAAAAGGGATCTTACGATCTGGATATGGTGTAATGCAAGCCTTCATTCGAACCTGCCAAACTGCATCTGGATCATCGTCTGGACTGCAGAGAGGAGGTTTGGTATCTGGAGCTCTTTTCAAGTAACAACTGTTTGTAAGTGGTTTCTGCCAAATGACAGTCTGGTCTCTCTTTGCTGCAATCTTCCAGCACATGCGTTTGACAAGGTCACTCATGGCATGCCATATCTGAAGATCTTCCTCATCTTGCATATATGCTTCAGGCGATGAATGTTGAAAAATCAAGTCAGAATTTATTGTGCAATTAATCTCTATCTTTTCCCAGATATTATCTCACTGACATATCTGATTTGTAATTAATTATAACTGCTGCACATTTACTTTTTGTTGAAACATTCTCCCTGATTATCTCTTGTCGGAGATTTTGTGTTGACTTGCAAGGCAAGTTTTTTGTGTAGGTGTTTATTATTAATGCATTATGTTTTATTGAAAATTAGTAAGAAAAGTAAGAAGAGCAAGAAGCAGGAAGAAGAAGACAGAAGAAGGAGAAATATCAGATTTGGAAGAAGGAGAAAAGTGCAGAGTTCCAGCTCAAGTCTGGACTGTTTTTGCTGATAGAAAAACTTCATTTCTCAGCTGTTATTGTATGAATGAATATTTTGTGTGCAGCTGTAACTGCTGTTCATTATTGGTGAATATTTATATGTATTGCTGAAGCAATTTGATGCCCAGATCTGTGTTATTTGCAACCATGTGTTTTATCTTATTTTGCTGTTATAAATTTCTGTAGCTTCTCTTTTCCCCTGTTCTACATCCTTTAAATCCGCTGCATTTTATTTTCTATTGCTGTTTGAAGATTCTATAGATTCCGTAGACTATGCAGTTTCCGTAGATCCTCGTATTCCCTTCAATGAATAGGCAAAATAGCCCCCTGGCCTGAGTACTCTGTCCAACTCTAGCAGCAATATACCATCCCTTTGGAACCAATCAATCCTACATCTAGAACAGTGGGCCAATTCAAATGATCTGCTTGGATAAGGCAGTCTCATGGTGCCCAACACACCCAGAGTTGAGGGAATCCCTCTTTCCAAAGCAAACTGGATCTGATTCTGGTGAACATCATTTGGTGCAAGTGACATTGCCATTATCTCGAAAGGTAGGAGGTATGCACCAAAGCTAGCAACTCTACATCCCACATCTTGAACGGTTCTGAGCTTTCCAGTATTGCTGAGATTTTCTAGGGGAAACTTCAGCATCTGAAATTTCCACACATTAACTTTGGTAAGGTAAAGCAAATTTCGAGAAAAATTCTATTACTTAACTGAGAAAAATACAAAATTGGCAGGTATATACACATTAAACTAAATATACAATATGGCAGACATACAGACTGAGTCAGTGAACACTGGTCGGATCTATACATTAAATCATAACGTATGAGCAACTACACAACTAAATCGCATCCTAATCACTAGAATACCATACTCTTGCCAACGCAGCAATGTACTTGTCAGCTCCATTGTGGAAATGTGTCCCTCCACCAGGAAAATTGATCTTGTCTCCATTCACAACCATCCAGTTCTGGTCTGATTTCTCATCGGCAAGATGTGTATGAGGTATGTTTACCTTCCACACTTCATCTCTGCTTGCAGGCCACAGGATTGGCACCTAAAGAACAGATCAAATCAGGCATAATTAGAACAGGACTCAAGGTGCCCAATCAAAAAGAACGAGCTGACATCTGAGGTTGCCTTTGGTTTCATGTCTTTGCCTATATTGCATTTTATGTAATTAATTCTAGATCTAGTTGTGCCTAAATTTGGTTTTCATCTTTAGTCTTTGTGTCCTGTATTATATTCCCTATTCAGTTATGTATTATAGATTAGCTCTATTTTTACTGTCTTTTTGCATTTGAATTCAAGGTTGAGTCTGTCTTCATTATTTGTACAGACAGATTTTATCCCCGCTACACCTTTTACCGTGTTCTTATCCCTTGAAAACAAGGTTAATAACTTAATTGCAAATGTGGAAAACTAAATAAGGAAGTCGTAATCCAACACCCAAACAAATTTCCAATTGAAAGTACAACTAATTTTAATAATCACAAGTGAATGGTCTCGAAAAACAACCAAAGCGAACTCCCAAAAAACTATTCTGCTCGGACAAGCAAGAGTCTTCAGCTTTTTTTACTGACCTTGTAGCCTTGGGGAGGGGGTATCAAGCAGTTGTAGCGTCGCTCTTGAGGTGGGCAATGTCTTTCATAGTGTTCCATGAGCCCCAAATCTAGCTTCATCTTGAGCTGGTAGATTAGGTTTCGATCCAAGCATGGAATTAGCTCAGAAAGCTTACTGTCACACACCTGAAATGAGGATCCCTTAAAGTTAAAAGTATCAGATCCCATGAATTATTTCTCCTGTATTAAAACAACTAAATGATCAACAGAATCCAAAGCCATGTACACAGAAAATATAGATATCGGCAAGCCTGCAGTAAAAAACATAATGAATTGCAGCTGCATGTAATCTATTCTGTTATCACTGAAACACAATCTTGCTCGAACATCACTCAAGTAGAAACTAGAAAGCATAGGCGTCTAAAATTGACAGTAAACATTTGAACATAAAATACAGGAAATGATTTTGGGTGTATTCTTTTCAAGCACCATCCAAATCATTTATGCATAGGGTATTGTATTATGAATCTGAAATACTATAATACAAGATCTTATATCAACTCAATACCAAGCCATGCATTCAAGAAATGGGTAGCTTCAAGCCTGACCTATAAACAAAAAGAATTCCACCTACTTGCGATTGATTCCATAATCATTGAAAAACAGACTTGCTCAATAATATTTTTTAAGTAAATGTCTTAGTCACTATAAAAAAATATATAGAGACTGTAAATCTATCCATATGAAACACAATAAACTATTTGTGGGTATAATCTGTTTGCATGAATCATGTACGCATTCTATATGAAACACAATAAACTATTTGTGAGTATAATCTGTTTAAGGGAATCATGTACACATTGTGTATCCTAACATGAATCTGAAAAATGCTTAAAACGTCAGATCTCATATTCACAAAGTGTCAAGCCATGTATTCTAAAAACATGGATAGCTCAAAGCCTGAAAGAAGAACAAAATGAATTCTACCCACTTGTGATTGGTTCTACTGTCATTGAGTATTGCAAACCTCTTCAGTAGAATACTAAGTCCTCGAAAGAGACAGAAACATCAATTATGTCAACATAAAACACAGAAGACTTTTTATGTATCCTCTGTAAGTGCCATCTGAATGATTTTGGGCATTGCATAATGCATCTGACAAATACTTAAAATATCAGATCTCACATACATGTGATCTCGAGCTACATTTGTGGAAAACAATAATGCCTCCAAGCCTGCAGTAAACACAAAAAATGAATTCCACCTGCTTGTCATTGGTTCCACCATCATTGAAAACCGATTTTACTTGAAAATATGTTATACCAAGAAAACCTAGTTCTCAAAGACTACAGAGGAATCAAATTTATCTACGGGAAACAAAGAAGACTGCTTAAGAACTATCTGAAGCACTGTTTATCGTGCATTACATTATGCATCTGAAACTTAGTTGAAATATCAGATCTCATGTAGAAATCATTGATACCAACAAGCCTGAAGTAAAAATAAAATGAAGTGCACCTGCTTGTAAGTGGTCCCAATCTCATAAGCACAATCTCGCTCTAATATTTCTTGAGTAGAAGACTCAGTTCTCAAAAACACATAGGCAACAAATCTATCTGCATGGGTAATGTCTAAACCAATTCCATCTACTAGTGATTGATTCCATTATCATTTTAACACAAATCTTGCCCAAAACCCAATCCTCGTTGCAAATCTAACTTCATAACCAAAAACAAAATGAATTCCATCCATTTGTGATTAGTTCCACTATCATTTTTAGCACAATCTTGCTCAAAATCTCTTAAGTAGAAAACTCAATCCTCAAAAAACACAGAGATAGCGAATCTGTCTACATAAGTAGAAACAAGATGAAATCTATTCACTTATGATTGACTCAACAATCGTTTTAACTCAAACTTGCTCAGAACTCAGTATTCAAAAGAATACAGCAGGTACCCAATCTCTCTACCAAAAGGCACAAAAACATTCATGCATATAATCGGTTAAGCATAATCTGAATTGGTTATTGCATTACACATTCGAAATAGTTACAGGAAATACTTAAACACAACAAACATTCTTCTCTATACTCAGTTAAGCATAATCTGAATCGGGTATTGCATTAAGTATTAGAAATACCATGCTTGAGCACAGAAACATTCCTCTCTATACTCAGCTAAGCATAATCTCAATTGGGTGTTACATTCCACATCTGAAATACTTACAGGGAATGTTTTGGGGATTGTATCATTTCTTTCCTCCGAAAAAACTTCCCCACCTCCGATCCCAGCGTTCTCCGCTCTTCTCGTCTCATCCTCCTCGCCACTGGATCCCAGCTTCCTGGAGTACTTCACGGTGAAAACCCAATATTCTCACCTCATATCAACCCAGCAAGATGTTTTTCCGTTTCCCATTAAATGATGGCTGGAATATTCGCAGATTAAGTAGAGCCGTTACTTTTACAGTAAACATGTCACTACTACAAGGGGGGGTCATTTGAGACATTAATAGAGTCAAAATTTGACTAAATTGTCTCAAATAGAGACAATAAAAAAGTTGTATATCTTCTCTATTATTGTCTCAAAGCGGGTGTCTCTGATATTGTCTCTAATTATTGTTTCTCAAGAGATAATAATGATTGATACATATTTTGTCTCTTGAGAGACAATATAATTTTTGTCTCTCTAGAGACAATATCATTTTCGTCTCTCTAGAGACTATCATTATTGTCTCCTTAGAGACAATACCGAATACTAACATTTTGTCTCTCTGGAGACAATACTAATTTCAATTTTTATTGTCTCTCTAGAGACGATACGAATTTAAAGAATGAAAAATATGAATTTTAAAACTACATAATAACCAAATATCATATAGTGCAATCAACGAAGTTACATATCATCTATGATGTCGGAGTGGTCTGATAATTAATATTACAAATTAACAACAATTTGATTTAAATATTGTGCCCAATAAATGGGTCCACAAATATTTTATTAATATCAAATAAGATAAGATACAAAAGGGTGTCTGAATTCCGTTAACCCTTGATATACAATATTAACACCTCTCCACCACCAACTTCAAGTGATCCATATGATTCCCTAGTGCTACTTTGAGGTTATTTTTCTTAACTTTAATTTTGTGCAACTTCCTTTTTGAGCAATTGTCTCTCCATCTGCAGCAGTCATCTTCATGTTCTTCGCTTTGATTTTCTCAACTTTAATGCAATTCTCTACTATCGTTAGCAACGAAGGTGCATTGGATTCTAAGAAATTACTGTAGACACTTAAAATTGGTTACTCAATTTAGTGTCCCTCACATTCGTTTACCTGCTCAGGTAACCTGGGGCACGTTTATGTCACCACTATCCCCTTGGGATATTATCCGATTTGTGATTTAAACACCTATTCTAAGTTTAATTCACCCCATTGTATCTTACCCGTGAGTAATTAAATATTAACTATTTAATTACGCCTCTTCACATGTATCTTAACCACTTATCTACCCCAAATTTATTCTATCTATGTATCACCCCTATTTTTCCTCTTCCCCCAAGCAGGATATTTCCCGTATTTGGGGTAACTCTTATCTTTCTAGAAATCATTCATTTTGGCCATCTCGGGAGTCTGTTCCGCGATCGGCGCCGACCGGTACGGTCGGCGCCGATTTTTTAGGAGCGGCGCCGATTATAAATAGAAGCCCAGAACTCAGTTCTAGGGACAAAAAGAGGAGGAAGAACACACGCACGAACGGAGAGAGAGAGAAAGAGACAGATCGCGACACAGAGACACAGGTTGTAAGAAAGAGAGATCTTTTAGCATCAAGTGTATCAAAAGAGAGCGGACCCTGTCCGAATCAATCCCTGAGAGGAGCACCGTTACTCTGCTCCTATCACATCAACATCGCACGTATCCATCGATCTTCTGGTGACTCTGTTCCAGTATCTCACCGACTTCGGCACATCCATCAGACGTTAACGATCTGGCCTTCACTTTCCGATTTCCAAATCTTCTCTGTCCCCAATCGACCGATCTACTTTCAGTCGACGCCGATCTTATTCAGTCGACGCCGATTCTTCATAACCGACGCCGATCACATCAGTCGACGCCGATTCTACATAATCGACGCCGATCATCCTGCAGACAGGTAAAAGGACACAGGTAACACAAATCCAGCTTTATTTCATAGTTTCCCTGTTTTCTGTTGCTTTCTGTCTGCTGTTTAGATTCTGTTTCATTACTGTAATCAGAAAATCTAGTCTTTACGTACATCTTTTATCATGTATGCTTCTCTGCTTAATTGAAAACGTGGACTAACATCCGCCGAGGAAGCTTATCGCTTCTCGGACCCCGCTTCTCGGGTAGTCCACCTAAATACCTTTTAACGTGGTCTTTTTCTGTCAAGCATCGGTGTCTTGCAGGTTATTCAGATCTATTGTGCGAATTGCTCGTGTGCGCCCGTCTTATCTACATCGGCTTCCTCATCCGTCTACATCTTCGGATCTTGTCCATCAGGTATCGATTTCATTGGAGTTTTTCAGGTTTTTTTGTGTTTAGTTTGGTGCATTAACTTGGACAGGTAACAAGCGCGAAATCCTTGATCTACATTCTGGCACGCCCGGTGGGACCTAACCAAAGTCCCTTATTGGCAAGTTCATTTCTTTTCTAGTTTTGAGCTTTGTTCTTTTTCTTCACTGATTTCTATCAGTTCTGCTTGAGCATTTCCTTTCATCGCTTTAATCTTGCTCTTTTTGTGAAATTTTTATTTCCTTGAAATTTTCCTACTTTCCGTTTCACCATTATCCGGATATATCTTTCTGGGTTTTGTTTGGTGTTTGCTTAACCTCTTCTTGCGGAGCACTTTGCTTGTTCGTGGGATTGTTCGAGGGGAAGAGCTC
>CM034153.1:696493984-696530583 GCA_019776745.2 Taxus chinensis
AATGTACTTGGGTGTGTGGGTGGGCATGATTCTAACTTTCCCAAGAGGGAGAATGATGCCTTCCCTTTAATTAAAATTTTGAATGCATCAATAATGGGGTAAAATATGAATACATATTGTTGGTTGTGCTTATTGCTAAGAAATTAAGTATTCAAAACTTTCAAATCCAAGAGAAATTGCAATTGATAGCCAATCAAGTGTTAGGGGCCTATCAAACCAAGGTTGAGCACCTTAAACTGTATAGGTGCACGTATGTGAGATGCCCAAAGAATTTGATTTCGTCCCTATAAAAGCTATCCCTATAGAAGAGAACAAGTTGGCCAATTCTATAACTACTTCATCTTTATTGTCCTCACCACGGGATACCTAATGTTGATTTCATGGTGTCATTAAGATCCCAATAAGCTCGAATAGAATAGGAGAATTTATTGCCTTGGATTTCACCAAAAATGAAGCATTCCTCAAGTTCCTTCAAGCTTATGAGCTTATTCCCAATTTTCACCATTAAGGATGGTTTTTCTCTCACCTTCCATCCTTTGTCCATACTTGAGAGATAATATTGAAATTCATACTACAAAATTGACAACTACAATGTTATTTTGGAGGAATATGAAATCTTTGAGGTTGATGGTGATACCATAGACCTTCCTCCAACTTTGTAAGAAATCAAAGAGAGAAACCCCTCTTTCATAGAGGAAATGATTATCATTAACATAAGAATGGAATAGTAACCAAGGACTTTAAAATTGGTGTCCTCTCTCCTCGAGGTAGAAACCATAAGTAATTGCTTAATGAAATATGTAAATCCTTTACCTTCTGATATTTGTAAATGAAAAGGATTCAACATAAATTGGTTGTCCACAATCTGGTAACTAAACTTGATGCTAAACTTGTCAAGCAAAAATTAAGACCCATGACACAAAAAATTGTGTTAATGATCAAAGAAAAAGTAATCAACCTTTTAAAAGTGGATTTCATTAAACCTATCGATTAAACTTTATGGCTATCTGTAGTGCCCTCTCATCGTTAGCGACCAACCATTCCTTCATACCGAATAGAAAAAAATTTGATATTGTAATATCTAGGTATTATGTCTCAACGCAGACGAGTGTATATGTATTGATTCATTTATAAATGCGAGCTTAGACAAAATTTACACCTCATCAACCCCTATGGTTTGGAATGTGAATCTTATTAGAGTTGGACCTGTTATAATCATAATAAACAATTTAAAATAATTCATGATGAGAATTTTTTTATTAAAAAAAGAATTAAAATTAATATTTAGTAAAGAAAATAAATTTTAGTTATTGGGAATCCATCCCATAGAATACATTAGAGATTCTATATGGTCATTGAATGAGATTAGTTGATGAAAAACTGTATAGGTGTTAGTCATGTAAAACAAAGAAAACAATTTAAACAATTAACTATCTCCTTGACACAATATGGCAGACCTGTTATAGCTTGCCCGGGGACGTTTTGGCTGTCACAAAGTTCAGATAAGGTACGTGTACTTCCTGTTGAATATGCAAGTAACGTTGTTGTCTGCAGAGCCGTGGAACCTCCAACCAAACACAATGTCACAAGTGTAAAGAAAACACCTAACCTTTTTCTACCAATATATGTGCAACCTATGTTTAAAGGGGATATTTGGAATAATATTTATGTAGAAATCGTAGTGTGACTAGCCAAGAAAGTACATAGGTATTAAGGAGGTGTAGAGGATATTATAAAAAAATGTGTTCTTGTGAATGCTGGTAGTATATGCCCAAAATGAGTTGTTTAAAGAAAAAAATCCTTACAACTTTGGAGAAAATGTGACGGGTAGGTGAAGACCCAATATTGAGCAGACCTATGCCATAAAGGAAGTTTTTAAACAAGCGTGGACGACCACCGAGCATATGGGAGCAGTGATTTGGTTAGATACTGGAGCATCCTGGTACTGGTAGGCTTTTGTATTCAAAATATATTTTGTTAGTTGAAAAGTCTCTAAAAACTTTGGAGTAAATGTAAATGGAAATGCTTAATCCAAGTCCCACATAGCCTTGCAAAATTTCTACCTTCCTACGGTGAAATGGGTATTTTTGAACAGGTAAGGATATTCGTAAAAACCTGTAGGAAGCTATATATGTTATCATTAACATGTAAATAAACCCGTGGTGGTTTTGTGGATTTTTTGTTTGGTGCTTGCAAACATGGAAACATGGAATATTTGACCAAAATCCCACAACGAATTTTTCCAATATCCTCCGTGCCTCTATGAAAAATAGGAGCTTGGAATCAAATTTGGAATTAAAATTTTTTATTTATGTATGATTGTGCATGGGGTTTATATATTATGAGCATAATCAATAACACCTCCTAATGACCCGTGTGCAAATATTGCGAGATTGGGATTGGATGTCATTGGTGTGTATGATAATGTGGGTAGACATGTATGTAAAATGTGGAAGCTCGGGAAAATCTTGCGATCTGTATGCGTGAAGAAATGTGGTCTATGACTCTCATGGACTGCAATGATTCTAGTCTATGCACGAAATGGATTTGTGGAAAAAGGTGTTTAAGGGATATCAAGAAAAATCTTTTTTGTAGGTCAAAGTATGTGAGGAAAAATACCCAGGAAGATGCCTCCTTCAAGCATCAAAAACGGTATGGATTTTTCCTTTTTTCTCTTGTACTAAATTTTTCTTTCATCATTTCTTGCACATGGAAATTAAATATTAATTTTTAGGAAATTTAACTCCAACCAATGATAAAACGTTACTTCATTTAGTACTATCAAACACAAAAAATAAAAATAAAATATGACCTCGAAAGTTATGCACATGGAGAGCCACACCCAAATGTATCGCAAAACTGAACTTCTTTGCATGACCCCTAGTAACACGGAACACCACATGGAACCTTAACCAAAGTGTTGGAAATTATTAAACGCACTTGCAAATCATATTCATAAACCCTCTTAGCTTAACCGTCACTTGTGTGACGTGTTTGTTTTAATAAAACATGATCGGTTTCGGCTTACGGTTGTTACGTAGCTTAAGCAAAACTTAAAACCACTACCTCATACCTCTAGACTGCCAACAAGAGGATCGAAACCCACCTTCAGTTCAATAAAAACACCTTCGGAAACTAATTTTTCAAGTGGGTTTTGGGGGCTCACTAGTCACTGTGTGACAAGAGCTGTCGACATAATTACGATAATTGGCCCCGAAGTTTCCCTTGTAAGTGGAGCTCTGCTTGTCGTAATCACTTCCGCAAGACATGATGAATTCTCTATATATGTGGGAATAATTAGGAATCATCAAACTTTGTGAATGAACTTAAATCGAGTGTTTTTGAGACCCAGATTGTAAGCACTTTTGTTGTTTTGGACTGTTTTCTCAACCTTAGCTAGAATCGCCTTTTTGAGTCTCGTTTGACTTCTAGCCATGCATGTGACCTCGTAATACCATTGCAATGCTATGTAGAATTTTTATTCGATATTTTATCTTGTATAAATGAATTTTGAAATGTATGGTGATTTTCTCTCTCCACCCTCTTCACTCTCTACAAACGACTATGATACTTGGTTGATTTGAAAACGTAAATGAATTGGGAAACGTGAATTGGTTTGAAATGAAATGATAATGGACATGAAATGCAAATGGTTATGATATTTTGAATGAAAACAAAATGTTTCTTAACTTTCTCTCTCTCTCTAGTATCAAAATATTAAGTGTAACTCGATGTGAAAGCGTGAATGCATGAGAAATTCTCTCTCTCTCTCTCTCCCCTATATAATTGAAAATATTAAAAATGATGAATGTGTGGATTTAGGCTTGAGTGTAGGGGATTTCCATACTCAGTCCTAGGACTAATGCAACGTTGGTTGTAGGTACACTGAACAAGAGGAATTTTCTGGATGTGATATATTGTAATTAATGAGTTGTCATTGAAAAGTTATATTCATCTTGCAATACATGTATTACCATAGAGTAATGATATGTATTATTGTTCAAAGAATTGTTCCTTGTATATTTTGAAAGGGAATACCAATGTGGCTATATTTTATAGGGTCGAATTGGATGTGAAGTTTTACTCAATGTTGTACCTATGTTATAAAGATATTAAACTAATCCCTTGCTATATTAATTATCGGTTTATTTCCTTAACACCCACAATGCTAGGTAGATTTCCATCTCATAAAAACTAAAAAAAGAACAAGCTACAATGCCTAATGTATTTCCTCCTCCCATTTGAGTCCTTTTCCAAGGTATAAAACACTGATCATGTTAATAACAAAACTCTATCCTCATTAATCATCTTCTTCTTTTGCACCTAACACGTCTTATTAAGGACCTTTTATTTGAATATTTTAAAAGGTGGCGATCTTACGTTGTGAGAACCTATCATTTTGGGACGAGTGAGGTTATCATGTCTAGGTGTTGTAGGTCTGACCTTATCTTAAATAAGTTAACCCCATTATGCGTAGTTCCCCTTGGTACCCTAATGGATGGTCAAAGCTTGCAAGACAGTTGGTGGTTGTACCTATGATTGATCTCTTGTGAGATATAAATTATGTAAGTGGAGACTACACGTCGTTTTACTTACATATTTACCCAACAATTGAAACAGGTCTTTAAGACACTTTTGAAATCCATAAGATTGTTCGGGTTATTTCTCTTTCAATATACACTTATTCTTCCATGTCCAAGAGCATTGAAATGAGCTGTCTTGTGCGAGGTCGTACTCCTTGTAGTCTTAAATTCTTAAGTGTTACGTAAGTGTTATAGGAATTACATTTGTTCCAAAATGATGTTAATACAAGAACAAAGTAACCATGTAAATGTAGTCAGTAAAAGGGTAAATAAGATTAAACTAAGAAATGACCACTACGAAAATGGTACACCATTGAGCGATGTCAAAACCATATAAAATGTCAAATGTGATCATAAACTGAATGTGATAAAATAGAGCTCCATGAATAGTACAACAATCTAATAAACTAAAAATACCAAATTCTTATAAACATATAGAGATTTTTTAATCTCTGAAATGCTGCCATTACATCTCATTTTATTCCTTGTATCCTTATGTGAGAAGGATAAGAAAACCATCTTGGGGATTTTTAGTCTACAAAGTACTAAAAAATTTCAAGAGAAAGTACTGAATATTCTAAATTTCAAAACTTAATCAGTAATAGGAGACTATGGAATGAGTAGTACGTAGGTTATGTTTGCAATGCAATCTGCAAGGGAAGTTTCTGGACCTATCTCTATAACCTCTGTTCATTTCCAATATGTGGAGGCTTGCCAAGGGACTCATCAAGAGGGAAGACACCACCTAAACACACTACTACAAGAAGAGGTATTTTGAGACAATAATTTCAGACAAAAAAGTATACTTTTGTCTCTGAATTCCCTTGTTTTAATTTTTAATAATTTATTCATCTTTTCAATTGCTATCTATCCAAACTGCTATCCAAACGTAACCCTAATCGTATTGAAAGCCATAGTGGCTGGTATTCCTTCCAGGTTGAATGACAGTTGCATTTTTGTGGATGGAGGTGTGGTGGTTCGGGTTTTTTCTAGGATCAGCCCAAAGCCGTGTTCCCTGCTACACTTGGATTCTATGCTCTGGCATACAGACGAAACAGGACTAAATTCAGAAACTGGGTGGATTTCTCCAGATACGGCTTGCAAAGGGGATGTCTCTGAAGCCTCTACCTGCAATGCATGCTATGCCAAAAGACGGACATTGATGGACATTGTGAAGAACATTTACCAAGAAAATGAGTCGAAAAAGTTATTATTTCATATGTTTGTATGCTGCGGGCGTGGTGAATGTTTTTGGGCCTATGATTATACTGTACAGCGGCTGCCGACTGTATCCTCCGCGTGCCTTGTCTGCACAAGAATCCCAAATGTTGTGTGTAAAACCATACAGAAAGCTAACTTGCACGATTCCATGGACAGCGATTGCCTCCGCAGTGAGATCGCCATTTTTGAATATGTGCGCAGGCATCCTCGAATCGTTGAACTCCATGGATTTTACGAGGATGAGGATTGCTCTGTTTGACATAATCGTCGAGAAGAAAAGGTTCTGAGAAGATGAGGCGGCGGCCGTGTTAAAAATCCCATACATATCTGCCACTGGAAGGGCGTCGCTCACCAAGAACTCAAACTAGACAACATTCTCTTCGCGGACGACTCATCCTTTCCCAATCGCATCAAACTCACCGACTTTGGCTTCCTCCTTTTCTTCAAGTGATCTACATTTATTTTCTCTATTTTTGTGGTCAAACAGGGGAACCCGCACATCACCATTGTAATCTCTCTGCCATTGGCCAAGGATTTGATTTCAGTAAATTTGACCTTCGAATGAGAGAAACCCTAAGCCGCAGGTTTGGAACACCTGACCTAAAACTGGCAGACGCTCAGGGGATGCATTCCGCACTTTCTTTTTACTTTAAATTTTGTAAGCCGTCTTCTCTTCTCTTTTCAGATAATAGATGGGGGAAATGAAAATGTACTGGAGAAAATCCGGCAAGCCTGTGGGTAGACAATAAAAAATCCATGAAGCAAGCAAATATTTACTTCACGGAAAGCAGGGAAAATGGGCGCAACTGCAAGGATCTCATCTCACTTGTCAGAGATCAGTTTCATTCAGAACCCGATGATGGTAAAAGGTTCATCGAAAAACTTGAGACGATGGAGCTTGTGAAAAAATATTTCCCTGCCCTTGAAGAAAATCACACCAGGATGACAGCAATCTCATTGCTCAATATCATTATCACACTTTTGCCTTTTTACAGGAATGTGGGTCGCATGGAAGAAGCTATAAGAGCTTTCACACAAGCTCGGGACCTGATGACATTTATTGAGAATTCTGATCCTCAACATCCCACTTCAATGGATTTGCTTAAAGTTATAGACATTGAAGCCAATAGAGTAAGTGTGGCTGCCTACAATGAATTTCAAAGGCTGCTAAATCTACGCAGGCAAGTACTTTCTTCTTCAGAAACATCAGAGCCCAGCCCGGAAGCTGGTCAGGATATCACAAACGTTGTATCTGCCATTTACAGAGAAGCCGAGGAGAAACTTAAACAGCAGAAGCCCAGGAAAACACAGCAGCTGTTGGAAGATCACTGAAGGATTCAAGGGATTGGGATGCAATAGCGAGCAATCACAGCAACTACAGAGTCTGTGAGCTAATTCGCAGCCTGTAATCACAGTAGTGTGAATGCTCTAGTGGATTACTTGTTCTCTTCATTGGGAGATGTATTTGCTGACTCCCTGCTACGAGTACCCATGTTGCAGGCGAAAGGATGAGAGGAATAGTGGGGACCCCCTATTACATTGCTCCAGAGGTTCTGCAAGGAAGAGAGTATGAAGAGAAAGTGGATGTGTGGAGTGCAGGGATCATTCTGTACATAATGCTGGGCGGAATTCCTCCATTTAATGGTGAAATGCTGCAACAATTTTTTTTGCCTGTAAAACCATACAGAAATCTGACTTGCGTGATTCCCTGGATAGGGATTTTCTCCGCAATGAGATTTCCATTTTGGAATATGTGCGTGGGCATCCTGGAGTTGCTGACGGGATCTCCTCTACAGTTTTACAGGTGCTGTCATTGGGTTCATCCTGCTCTGTAGTTTTGGGCTCTGTTACTATTTGTGGGCGAAGATGCAGGGCAACACAAAGCACAAGTATTTCATGAAGAGGAACAGAAGCCTCTTGAATTGCGCCGTGAAGCCCAGCACCGGTGTAGTGTGGTTTGACATACAAGAAATCAAGGCAGTAACGGGGAATTTCAGCACCATTGGGCATGACAGTTTCGGGACTGTGTATAAGGGTACCCTCCCTGATGGTCGCTAGATCGCTGTGAAGAGAATCAGAAATTACACTTTTTAGGGGGATTCTGAATTCATAAATGAGGTGGAGATCATCAACAACATTAGGCATCAAAATTTGGTTGTTCTGAGAGGCTTCTATATTTCAAGCGGCGACATGATGAAAATAATTCGTTATTTCTTCTTGTGGGGTTTTGCTTCAGGGGCGACGACTGGATCAACTGGTTCTTTCTATTTGAGAAACAATCTGTTGTTGGACGTCGAGGAGGAAACAAAGGCTTTGGATCTCTCTTCCTGCTCTGCTTCAACACGTCATTGCATACAGATAGGGTGTGAGTATTAAAAATCCTTTTCATATTTTTATTTTCACAAACCGCATATCGGAGAGGCTCACCTAAACATGAAAAATGATGCTCTTTTTGTGGGTATAATGTTATTGTGGTTACAGTTTCAATTTGTTCACTAGAAAGAGCTGCATTCAAAAACCCATTTAGGGAGGACGATTCTCCATTGTTTCCCTTCCTATGCAAAACAAACTCCAATCTTGACCTGAGTTGAGACAACACATCCCTGAAACCATTCTTGGAAGATGTCAGACACAAGCCGGTATCTTAAATGTTGGATGACAAATCCCCAACAACAATAAGAAAATCTGAAACCTCTTCCTATGTGTTGAATCCTATGTGTTGAAAATTGAAATTAACAAGCGTCTATGCTTCATTTGCATTTTTGATAGAAAGGTGTCCCATACAAATGGCACGCATGAGATTTCTCCTTAGAATATCTACTATCACAGCCATGTGCTTCGTATCGATTGGAGACCAATCTTTGGCTGCAATTTGAGAAATGACGAGTTTCAGATTATCATAGGTATAATCTATTTTATTAACTATTCGTGTTAGTTCACTTAAGGTCTGCTGATAGTATTTGGATCTGTTGTAAGGAGCCATAGTTGTGATCTCCGCCTTCCCCCCATACATTTTTACAATGAAATTTTCTTTGGATTGACTGCATATTTAATAAATTTTCTCATCAAATTCTTGTATGTGGTCCTCTACGTCAGATGCATCCTCATCCTTGATGCCAATGTAGAAGAGTTTGAAAAACTTTTTGTCATGCTCCACTAAATTGATCCCACTCTGAAAGCGGCTGAAAGAAGATTTTGTATCCTTATCTAAGTGAAAATTCTGTTGCACCGAAGAAAAATTAATAATTTTCAAATATGGATTTATCTCCCATTCTCAACAAGGCCTTAAATCTAAATCTAGATCTAAATCAAATTAGAGTATGATGTTCAGACTACCTTCCTTTTTGTTAAATATTGTGAGATTGCTGACAGCAGTGTTGAGAACAGAGAGAAGCGTATCCTCTTGCTCACTTCGCTCAAAACTGCCCAGTCTCTTGAAGTCTAAGAGAACAGACAGACACCTACCATCACCCTCACCATGTTCTTCCCTTGCTGTAATGGTCATCCAAACACTATCAGTGCACCTGCTGCCTGCAACATCAAGGAAATACCCTGATAGATGGTTCAACAAATAAGATTTACCACTACATTGTTTTCCCACGGAGGATATAACCTTAATTTTCCCCTTCCAACTGTTAAGAAAAACATCATATAACCCAAAGTGTATTAGATTTGCAAGAGACACGATGTCCCCATACCTAATGAAAGATCCCCAAATGGATCTTTTTACACCCCAATGAGTTTTAAATCAAACAAAACAACAAATACAGATTTTTCGTATGTTATGACACTTTCCCTAATACAGATCTGAAAAATGTGGCTAGTTTGGTATATTAAATTCCTTACAACAGCAATCAAACCAACATGTTTTCCTCCTAAACTGCCCTGTGCGTATTGGCAGCATAATATGCATATAAAATCTGACTTTTCTGAGTTAATATTAGGCTGGAATTTATATCAGAAATCTGCAGATGATAGAGGACTGAAACAACACTTTAAATCTTCCCAAAATTTACAGAAAATGCTTTATTTGATCCACACAAATTAATGCAACGTACAACAATAAGTTCAGACCTGAAATGTCTTCAAAATACCTCCAAATGGCCAAAGATGGGTCGCTTCATTAGATGAAAATGGCATAGCCCAGTTACAATGTTTATTCTTCACACCCCGGTACAAGATCTATAAACTACTGACTGAAAAGACTGAAAATACTCATGCTAGCCCAATAGAATTTCCTGTGTGGAAATCCCTCACATACTCTAAGAGGGTTTTCGTCCTCCAGAGGCAATATACTAAGGGTTTTCATCCTTAGAATACTTTAATACAAAAGCACTTGGCTTAAGATCAGATTCGGAAATGATAAGTGATTACAATGGTTCTCTACCCAAGCCGCCCCTCTCCTTTTTATAGGAAAAATATTACAAAATGACCTTTTCATCATCCAATGAGAAAAGAGTGCCAAAATACCCTAGAAATAGGCCCAAACCAAGTTGCACTTCCTCCTAGGACAAATAAACATTAAATAATGGCCCTTCATGCCAAGTCGCACTTTCCTTGGGAAGAGCAATAATTTTTATCTTTCCTAGATTCCACTTTCCCTCCTTTGTCCAAGTCGCATTTTGCCTAGGGATGACAAAACACAGCATGGGCCTTTTTTCTATTTTCCCTGGAAAGGACACAACATAATATTAGACCCAATGCACCCCTTTAGAGATTACAAATTTATTATTAAGTCAAATAAATTAATACAAGTGCTTTATTAATATATTTTTTTTTTTTTTTTGCACTTTGTAATAACTCATTGTGACTTAAGTCACCCTTATATTTTTCCTTTGGCCGTCGGGTTGACGAAAAGGGCCAAAGGTCTTCGATTGGGAAAAGGGGACATTAAAGCTAACATTAGGGGGGATTTGAAGCCCATCCCTCAATGCAACCATTCCATTCTTCTCTGCACGAGCTATTTGAATTGGCACAAGGAAAACAAGCTTACGAACCCAAATTCCCATTTTCATCCTAACATTGTCATCTATGGGAGGTGAATGCCAGCAGTGAAGTGTTGTTGCCCACATTTCTAAATTTTCCAACTAAAACTGAAGCTTCATATTTGAAAAATCTCTCTTCTTTCCTTAAGTTGTAGAATGAGTGCTTTTAAATACCTGATGCATGCCTCTCCATTATCGGGGTCTGTGCTGCTTTCTAGTATCACTTTGAAGGTGACGTCCTTCTTATCTCCTCTTTATTCGTGCTTTCCACTTACCGGTGTTCTCTCCCAAATGGTGGATGTTTTGTTCCTACATATTTTGAAGATGCTTTATATTTTTAGCCTTCAAGTAACCTCTGAAAAAATCAGTCCAAATTATCTTTATAGTGCTTTGATTTTTGTTTGATGATCCTTCCGAGGCATTGAAAATACTGTTTGGGAGCCCTTAAGGATAGAAAATTGGTCCTTTAAAATAGTTCTAGAATCATTCTCTTTCTTCCAATCCAAAAAATATCTTGTATCTTGTCCACAAATTCACATTTATCCCTGTCATAGGCATCATATTTTAGCTTTTGAAGAGAAAAAAGGTGTGAAAACCTCATGGCATCATCATAATGTCAACTGCTCCTGGGTCCTACGAATTGTCCAATGGAACGGAGTCTTCCAATGATACAAGGAACGAATTGAAAAGGAAGTGTCAAACATGAACCTACATATCAACGCCTTCACTTTGAGCCTCCATAGTCTTTCTTAGTTCCTATAGTATGAAATGAATATTGGGGATCAATTGTGATCTCTAACAGCGACTAATTGCAAGGTTTTTTGAAAAGAAGAGGACTTAATTTTTGTCGCAATGGCGTGGTTCTGTGAAAATGTCAGCAGATTCATTCTTCGTATGTTGTTACCTATTGCAAATTTTCTGCTCTAAAAGATTGTGGTGTTGAATTTCAGTAGGCAATGGCCTCCACTCTTGTGGTAGATCTGATATCTAGGATCTTGTATGCAGAAATTGTAGTCTGGTCTGTTACAATAGCATATAAGAGGGGAGAATATTACAAGAGGTAGAAGTTTTCGATTAAAATAAAGAGCAAGGTTCATACTTGACCTCCAGTGATGGTCACCCTCTTTCAAAATTTTAGAAATAGTGTTTTACAGATGTCTTTTTTGAATGGAAAGGATCCATAAGGGCTTGGAAATATCATTATTTAAAGTAAAGTTTTATAATTTGTCTAGAGGTTAAACAAATAAAGAATTCTTATGTCTACATTAGAATTACTAACCATCACATGACTCTTTTCAGATATATGATCTACGGCATCTCCTACTGAAAAAGCAAATTTATAGATTCATTAGGATACTTGGCCTGCAATGAAGTCATTAAGAATAATTTTTGGTCCTTGCACCAAAGCCTCTGCAATAGTTAAGGTTCCTACTTGCAAGCGCATTCCAGCCATCTATAAGATTACAAACAAGCACAAATAGGAATAGTATAACAAGATTCATTTTAAAGAATTTAAATTATGAACTTTCTTTTGCATTATAGAGAAATTTGATGATTCTTGACATGACCCAGACATTGTAAGTTGCTGTCCTTCTTAAATTATAGTTACATGTTTGGATAATGGTGATTTGCACCCAGGTTTTATATGGTTAAAATTGTTCCGAATACATGATGTTTTTAATATAAATGTTGTGTTTTTTCTTCCATAGTTAAAAATTAGGAATTAAGGAATCTAAATTCATCCTTGCTTTCATTTTTTTGGTTTACATGTGACAGATGGAACCCAAGGATGTGGATAGTGACACAATATACATGTTTGTTCTACTGCCTGGATTTTTAGTGTTTGGCTTAGCTAAAAAAACATATAATTTGTTTTGAATACATTGTATAGCTTTCTTCCTTGATACTAAACAAAGAACTAATCATATGCCACCTGAAAGTAAAGGAGAAGAAAAAAGTTTTAGAAATGATTTTCCTTTGTAGTGATGGTTTGTGTAACTTCTCCTGTATAGCATGGGTTGACTCGAAATTATATATATAATAAAAACATATATATACCCTAACACACACTATATATAGAGAGAGAAAAATGAATAGTTCTTACAATGATACCAACAATAGCGTCTTGAGACTCAACATAGTTTAGAGTACTTTTATAGGATATGAAATTCCCTTGCTGTAATGCTCGTGCTAACAGTAAATTTTTGGGGTTTGTTTTCCTTTCATTATTTTATATCATGGTACTGTTAAGAATACATCATGTGCTGTGCATGCATTGTCTTGGTGCCCTGGTTAGTTGGAAACTTGCTTGGTGCTCTATACACCTTGCACGGAAGACTTAAGCATGTGTTGGATAATTTAATACCAATGTATGCCTACAAATAATTGATGGTAATGATTTCATTGCCAGCTTTCTCGAGCACAGCCAAACCTTGCAATGAAAAATTAAGCAAATGAAAGTATATATTCAGTTGCAGCTGAACAAGACGGTGATTCCAGAGCTGTAGAGGTTGTGGACGACGAAGGAATGGAGGCAAGAAGTGGATGATTTTTCTGTTCTTTTTCAGGGATTCATAGAGGAAGAAATGCTTAAATCTGAGGCTAAGGCACTCTGTGTGGGGGGCTAAAGGCGGGCAAAAAGTTCTCACTCTTAGAGAAATTGGGGTTTCAGATGCCTTGGGAATCCGTGCCGCTTGTAATGAAGGGGTATTTTTATCGACATCCTTTTGAGGATAATACGTCCGATTTCATCTTCTCTAATGTTTTTTACAGCTCTGTGAAATTCTCTGCAGAGATCTCACACACGCTGAAACCTGGCAGAATCACGATTCTTCGCATGCATGAGATGTATATTATAGATTCTTTGATTCTTTTCTTGTTCGACAATTTTAGCATTGTTCTCTCTGCAAAGTGGGAGGGATGTGCTAAGATTGTGCTGAAGAAAAATGTAAATACGGAAACTTTTGCTGAAGGAAGTAAAGGGAATTCAAAATGTTCTGTGTTGGCATGGAAAACATCTGTAATGGAACAGGCGTAGCCGCTTATTGAAACGGAGCCATTGAAGCCCTGGATTGCCCTGAAAACAAATGTGAAAAATATCAAGTACCTTCCAGCACTTATAGACATCGGGAGCAGAAGGAATTATCCCTATGTGGATGTGGGTGCACGGTCATATGGGTCCAGCATCGGCAGCTGGTTCAAAAAAAGTACCCAAAGCAAAACCACATGCAATTGAAGCAGACGAGTCCTTCTATGGAGATTGCCAGAAAAGGAAAGGGGTTAAGCTTCTGCCCTATGCATCCTGGGTGAAAAACGAGAGCCTTAGTCTTGAGATTAACAGGGATGCCAGCAGCAGCCTTGAAACATAAGGAATGGGCAGAATCCAGCCCAGCAGCGGCAACAATTTTGCAGGGAACAAATTCGTAAAAAGTTGAATGTTGGTATTTTTGATACCTTCTATGATTTCTTGGAATTTAGTTTTTGATTTTGGCTTCTATTGTTTAGATAACTAAGAGCATTAAATATTAGATAACTATGAGCATTAAATATTTTGCAATGATGACTTGAAAGATGATCTCATTATAGGGTAAACTTGCAGAAGACATGGACAAAGAAGTCCTCAAGTTACGTAATGATTTATTGAAGGTACATGCTTAGTAATTGATTTTCTTTTTATATGGAATTTCATGCTTTGGATTTTGCTCAAATCTCAGGAATATTTTAATTTTAACGTTATGACAGATTGAGTTGGAAAGAGAAAAAATGGCCCTTCAACTAGAAGAAGAGAAAAAAGCTCAAGCAGAAAAGGAGAGGGTCATAAAAGAGCATGAACAAACAATTGAAAATCTCAGCACAATGGTATTGAATTGCCCATCCAACGTTAACACATTTGAAGGAAAAATTCATAAGGTGATTTGATTTCATTCGGTGATAATTTACAGTAGTTTTGAATTCATTGTAGAGCTTGATCAAGTTTATTGTTGAATGAATATGGGAATTAAGGGGGAAACATATTACTTCACTGGCAGTGGTTGCATTTATCTTGTTTATTAGGGGAAAAATTCCTTCTATGCTTTTTGTATTGTATTTGGGTTAGTAGTTTTTATTTAAAGTAATTTACATTAATAGAAGAGAAAGTGTTAATTTATGTTCACAAAGCATGAAAAAGGATATTCGCAAGCCATACTCAGCTCAGTTTATTTTGTAAAATATCGAATTGTTTAAGGTGCAGATTGCTTTCACTCTCATCACCATCTGAGCCAGGCATTTCAATATCTCTATAATCCAGTTGTAATCCAGCAACACTAATTTCTCAATCTAAATCGTAACCTAACTGAGAGCCTACACATCTGGCTAGAGATATCAAAGGAGGATTCATTTGGGTTGTAATTATTTCAATTTGTAGACGAGCTTCGACTTTATTTTACATCGAGGCCATCTGATAATGCAAAAAAAAAAAGGAGAATAGATTTATAAGACATTTGCCATTACCATCCCCAGGTCAAATCAGAGTACTATATTGCCATCCTACAAGAACCTTCAACTGTCTATTGGTCTAGTGACAATAACTTTCGGCTTTAACTTTCCGGGACCCAATATAAAATCATAAATTTTTGAAATTTCAACTAAGAAGTTTAAAAACTACTATAATTGTCATGCATTGTGAAGCAATTTGAGAGGAACGCCTACCCAAAGCTTATTTTCAAATTCATTCTAAAGATTTAACCTAATTATTTCCTTTTGAGAAAATGCTTCTTATATTACATAGAGAAAAGTAAGATATACATATAAATTTCAAATGATGTCTCAAAAATCGCCGTAAACATTTTCCTTTGATCGTAGAAAAGTATCCAGAAAAGACCAATTGAAAATTACATTAATGAACACTACCAAAATATTCTTTGTTCAACCAATGATGGGGAACAAAAGAGATTTTCAAAAACCTGATACATAAAATCTCTACAATTAGAAGTAGAACCCACAGGATGACCAAATCAAGCCGAGGAAACTAATGTAAAAGAGCACTCATTTATAAAAGAGAAAATCAAATCTAAAATTTATTGATCAACAGATAATGCCCGCCTTTTGTAGCGGACCATCACCTTATCCTTGACACCAACCACCATTGCATTCCGGTCAATCGCTGGGAAGGGGGAATAAGTTCCAATTCAAAATTACGCAGTAGATGGCTCCATATGGCTTTGATCTGCAGGTAGGCAAATGGTTCACCCAAACAACCATGCCTTCCTCCACCAAAAGAGATGTAAGAAAAAGCACCTGCAATTTTATCTTCTTCACGACCAGGAGCATAACGGTCTGGATCATATGTATCTGGATTCTTGAACACGTATGGCAACCTATTTGAGAAAGCTGGAGATGTTGCAACAATATGTCCCTTGGGTATGGCATACTCCTTCCCATTGCGATCAGTAACACTAAAATCTCTATGATTACTGCGAAGAAGAACAATCAACGGTGGATGTAACCTCAAAGCCTCTTTGATGGACCTATAGAGAATATCCATCTCAGCCAAAATATCATGGTCTAATTTATCTCCATGGCGCTTCATCACATCTTTTTGCTCTTCTATAACGGAAGATAAATATTTTTGGTGACTGTTCAGAGGCAGATAAGAATTTAGCATAATTGTCAGATTTCTTTATCCATATGTAACATGGAAATAACACAATTAAATTACATTGTAATAACTAATAATGGGCTTCCAATATGAAATAGGAGCATACAACAAAAAGAGAAAGATATGCATATTATGATATGACATTATTGACAATAAACCACAGAGCTATAGAGAAACTTAAACCTCTAAACACACAAAACAATAAACAGTCTCACCTTAAAAGATATGCCCCAGTCCACGTTGATGTTATTGAGCTTGTATGTTGACCAGCAAAAAGAGCTGCAATTAATAGACCTGTGACCTTAACTTCTGTTGTGGGACGGCCATCTTTGTATTTAGACTCTATAAATGATTGTAGCATATCAGCTTCCTTGTTGCCAGATTGCTTCCGACTGTGGATGATTTTGGTAAATATTTCAGCAAGTTTCTTCCTTGCTCTGTCCCGTTTCCGATGAGCAGGAATGGGCAGATATGGTAATATAACACTAATTGGAAGCATTCCACTGTCAAGATCATGGAAAAGGCTAGAAACGTCTTCAAACAACTGGTCCCTAACCTCTCTGCCCAAGAGACATCTACTAGCAGTTAAAATAATTAAATGTTCCAGCTCATACTTGAGATCAACAACACCCTCTTCACCCCACTTTGAGAAGTAACTCTGCAGATGACAGAAACAGATTTACTTCTGTGAATCAAATTTAATGCACCATACCTTATGTACCGTGATGTAATCTATAAAAAAGGTTCTATTTGGTGCCAACCCTGACCGAGAGAAGATTTTGAAATTTTGATTTACCAAATCTTCATTAGTAAAAGTAAGCAAACCTTCTAGAGTAATTGTCAGTGTTAAAATTTTCCTGCCAAATAATTATGCAATTTATAAAGATATTAACACAATGACAATGAATCGTCAAATATGAGAGCATTCCTGACTTTGCAACAACTTATCACTGAGTTTAGGAGATCAATCGACATGCGAGGACAAAGCATGACAGTGATAACCAACAAAGCTATCCCTCTGATCGATGTTTTATACTGAGCGATGTCTGTTAAAAAAATTAGGAAAGAGCAGGGAATTATTTTTATAACTATTTGTTTGTTTCTCATTCCGTCAATGAATATAAAACATGCAATTTTATTTTATGCTCTCAACATTTTCCCCTTCTCTGATCGTTGTTTAAAGCTCTGGAGTTTCTTGTGTCATTTTCAGCTTACACACTCATATTTTGCTCTACTGGAAGTATTGTGCAATTGCCACACAAACGTCATTGTAAATCTGGATACAAGTACCTTTGCTCACATTGTTGGCTCATTAGAATCCGGTCTCAAAAGCTTGGATGTTAACATCTCTACTCAGGTATAACAAAACAGCCTATACAGTTAACTAATTCCTTTATGGTTTTCTGTTCTGCTGCTATTTGACGGGGAAATAGAAACTAAACACAAATTTACTTGCTCAATTTTCATCTTTTGCAAGCACATCAGGAATGTTGTAGCCATTTTTACAGCATGTTGTTCATTTCATATGTTATATTTGACTTGCAATATTGCCTGTTCCTCATAAATTGAATGAATTTCTTTGGAACTAATATCTAGCTTGTAGTTTGTTTCAAGTCAGTGTGCTTCGGCTGTAGACAATTTAGCAGCTTTCTATTTCAACAATATCACAGTGGGAGAGACACCGGCATTACCTTCTGCTGTTAATTTAGCTCGACATATTGCAGAATGTCCCAATTTGTTTCCAGAGGTAAGTATTGAAAATTGAAATACCCTTTACCCTTGCAAAGCAACAATTGTAAGATGATATGTAAGACCTTGGGAGACACAATGACTTATGACTCATTCTAAATGTGTTCGGCTCAAACTTCTGTGGGAAATTTGTACTAAATCTTTTCGGTAATTAAGAAATTTATTTGTTGTCTTCAATTTTATACCTTGAATCTGCAACTTCCGATAGAAGTTGGATACTTTAATTTCTTTCAAATCTTTGATAATTAATTGACCATAGTCAAATTATAGCCCAAAGTGAACTCAAACAGTCAAATCCGTATGACTACACTTATTTAACACACACCACCTTCACATTCACTCCACTCTGGGTTCTTGGCTTCTTTTCATGTTACTCCCTCCAACCTCTTTATTATCCTTTCATGACTCTAGACTGTCCTAGAACAGAGCACTATGCATACTCACTGTTAAATGATCCTAAGGACTTATTAATGGTTGTTTCAAGGCTTTAACACGCTCCATCAATCCATCCATCAACCTTATCCTATCACCCTACCCCCATATATCTTCAAGAAAGACTTAAAACCTTATCAATGCCCAATCAGAGCTAGGATTGCTACTGCAAAATACAATTCACTTCAAGACGCTCAGTCTACCACAAAACAATTTCAACAATCTTTGATTGCACTTTTAAATGCATTCATCACAATGCAAAACCTCTCTTACCACCCAAGCTACTCTTCTAAAGTACTCAACAACATTCAAACAACATCTAACTTGAGTATTACAGTCTTAAAGGAAATCTGTACAGTCATAAAAACAAATAGCCAACAAACAACAAATAGTCAAGATGTCATAGCTGTTCAAACAACAAATAGCCAACAAAAATCTTAAACAAGGTGTAGGTTCACACACATGATGTTATAGCTGTGAACCGCTCTCACTTGCAGTCACCTATGTCACAAATTAATATAAATAAAAAATTAATAGACTACTAAATTTCTAATAGAATGCACTGTGTAGATGCCAACACTGCTAAAGCTTGTTTATTGTACATTATTAGTATTGAGTAGGGTTACCAACTTATCACACAGATATGAAATAGTAATGAAACAATGCTGACTTTCCAAACACATAGTAATGACGGTCTTAAAATGAGGATCTCTTGATACTGTGTAACCTTCTTTAACTTGTTTGTTCCTGTAAACTTGTTAAAACCTTCATGCAATAATGATTCCAAACTTATTGCAATCTGATGTACATACAAAATTAGGGGTCACTTTGGTTGCAAACTCTTTGACAAGTTCTGTGCAAGTTCTTCACTCAAAAAACTGCTTAGGAAGACAGATTTGCCCCATCTTCTTATTTATATTTGAGGGACTTGCACTAGGATTATTTTCACCAAACTTTGAAATATTGATCTAAATCTATTTTAAATCATTCTACAACAAGTGGCATCTCATTTGAAGGTCTACAACTCATGTTATTTATGATAGTTCGCAAGGGGGTTAAAAACAGGACAGCTGACTGAGAATTTCACGGTTTACCCATCTAAACACCTTACCAAGCCTCAAAATATTGCACACATCTAAATTTTTTATCCCTATAAAGCTTTCTTCAAAGTTTCATCTTATCTGGATCATCCATTCCCAAGTTATGCACTTTTTAGAGCTGTTAAAAGTGGGAGTTTGCATTACTTACAGACTTGATGACTGAGTTTTGAACATAACTCTCTCTCCAGGTGTCCAAAAACTCTAAAATAACTTGGAACATGTTATAAAAATCACATTTAGCATGTCTATAAATTTTCATAAGACTTAGATCATTTGTTTGAAAGATATTCAACTTTTAGTGAGCTTAAACCCTTCTTAAACCATCACCTACAGGCCTACTGTCTGTATTTTTGCAATATCTCCTTCTATAGACCTGAAATAGGCCTAAAACTTTGTCCAAAGTCCTATTTCAACCATCCAAATATTCTCCTAAAATTTCATTAGGTTTGGATGAGGGAAACTCCAGATATCAACGTTTTAGTATTTCAACTCTAGACTAGGATTTGACAGGACAGCAAGCACCCAGTTTGCAATTATCTTTGTTTAAATGTTTCAAATTCCTTTTCAACACTTCACACTGCTCCTGTAGGTTGTCCTACAACTTCTCTACACTGTTCCTTCTTTGACTTACCTCAAAAACCATCTACAACATCATCTACAATGCATGTTTCTTCTGGACAAACAAATTGTATATACCTGATTTCATAGAAAATTGCAATCAAGATTATATGTGATGTTCATAGGCACTTTAAAGTATTGAAAACCACATTATATCTTATATTTTTACCCTTAAACGATCCTTTCACAAGAGAATGATTTCCTTATTCAATGAAAACACCAAAATCTCATAGAAACATGCTCAAACAATAGTTCATACAAGTTACTTTACATCCACTGGTTGTAGCTTTGCTTCTCATAGAAATACGCTCGTTATAACTCTTATCCAGGTGGAGATTTTCTTGAAAGTTTCTAAAGCCTTTTCAATGAATCCCTGTTATGCATAGCCTGTAATAAATTCTATCTATGAGAACACATCTCTTTGAGGCATTTTGTCAAATGGTTCATGTGCTTTGTCTTTGCTTCCACATTTTACATACATGTCTACTAGGGAAGTTGCTACTACAACATTTGGTGAAATTCCTCTATCCTTTATGCTTTTATGGATGTCCATACCTTGTTTCAAATCTTCCATTTTGGCATAAGGTGGGAGTACACTGGAAAATGTAAACTGGGGTTAGAAACTTGTTTGTTGCATACAGTGAAAGCATAGAAAAGAGAGGAATTTGCTATTTGCCAATATTAATAATTTGTATATCATCACCTATTTGGAAATTGCAACTTGACATTATTGACTTATAAGTCTAGAGTGTATGCAACAATGTTGTAATCATTATGCAATATGTAATGATGTATGTTATGTTAAAAAAGCAGATGTATTGAATGTGATAAATTGGGAGGTTTAGAGCAATGTTTGGTATATTTGAGAAAGTTGTTACTTACACTAGAGACTGATATGTCAATTGTTTAATGTTACAGTTCCATTTAGTTCATGGTATGAAAAATATCGATATTAAGTATACTAGTGTATATTTTATGTTTTGGTGCAGTTATCAGAGCTGGATTAAAAAGCACATTATCGAAGAGTTGTCAATCGCTATTACCTTTACATTGACAATTACATGACCAAATTGACATAGTTTTGAAGGTTAGTGTTCTCATATTTATTTAAATTTGATTTCCATTTGCTCTATAAGTGAATATTTTTCCTCTTCGTACTTTCATTTCGGCCTGAAATCATTTGTTTCTATGGATTAATGGTATTATTGGCTTCTCAGGGTTGCTGGCGTATGTGTTTTTCATAGTCTATTTTTCCATGTTAAAAATACATAGTCTATTTCAAACATATTTTCTCTATTGTAAATATGACTTCACATTAAGCTTAACAATGTTCTTGTACTATTAAACAAATAATATACTTTGTGTCTTATTCCTCTGATTTCCTATATACATTACTATTGTAGCATTAATTAGGTTCATGAAGAATATCTTGAAGCTGGTGCCGAAGTCTTAATAACAACATCGTACCAGGTCTGTGCTTATGATATGCATTATTCATACATTCTTATATGTTTGTTCACTTTTTTTGCCTTCATCTTGGCACCTCTTCATTCATGTGATATTTATGGGGATTTGATTGTTTACAGGAAATAATTCATGGTAGCTAACAGGGCGCTCGGACAAAGCATAGGTTGGAAACATCAGTTGGAATAGCTATACTGCAGGCGCCAAATATTTCTAATTCCTTATATAATAACACCCCATTTGGCTTGTCTTCATGATGAAGCACATTTTATGTGTTTATCAATATGTATATATTGCTTGGCAGGTGCCAATGACAACAGTGGGTGCATTGCTGATGGACAAATCTGGTAGACGACCACTTCTTATGGAATGAACTTAGGCTCTGATAAAAGGCTATTATAAGGATTTTCATTGCTTATTTACATGAATATTAAGAGAAAATTTTCTTTAGATTGCTACTGGAGGAATGAGCGTCAGTTGCTTTGTGGTTGGATTGTCCTTTTACATATTGGTAATTACACTTATCACATCTTTATATCCACCCATCTTTATTGTTGGGATTTATTTTCATTTAATTAAATTGTTCACTACAATTAGGATACTGGTATGCAGATGCAAATGAAGTAGTAATTCTCTTTTTAATCATTCGTAATACTGGTATGGAGATGCCATTATCATCCGAAGATGGATCCAGAAGTGGGATCCAAAATGTCAGGCTTCATGCAACTGACTTTAGGAAAATCCAACAAAAAACTAACATGCAAAGAAACTGATCTAAAGACAAAACAAAAAATGTAGTTGAATATAATATAATTTTATTGACAATGGAGCTTTGATGTTCCATACGTCCACAAGGAGAGAATCAATCACTTAAGAAAATTACCAAGTACATAAAAGTATAAATTGCAAAACGGAAATTAGAGCAAAGATCACAATTATTCATGTTTATTGTGGATTATCTTGACTCATTTTCTGTTATACAGGGGCATTCTCATCAATCTGCTTTGAAATTGCTTTGAAGCAAGGTAGCTTTAATTGGTCTATTGGTGAGTGTTGTGCCTCAATGGTTTCACTGGGCATTGTTTGTATATAATGCTTGTACGTTTTTACTCAATTTTCATGCATGTAGTGTAGAATATCCACTAAAGAAAAAATAGATGAATAATGGCTTCTTTTTTGTTTTTCTGTACAGGCTTATATCGGAACATTTTCACTAGGCATGTGTGGAATTCCAGGGATTATAATGTCTGAGGTTAGTCCTTGGTATAAGTTATGAAAATGGATTGACAGTAATGAGTTAGTGATAACTAATTTTTTAGAACAAAATGTAAAGATCAGGTCGATTTAGTAAAAACTAATTATTGTCCTAATTTAAATGTAATTTGTGAATACTTTTGGCAGAATTGGAGTAAAATATGTGATCGTAATTGTAGATCAAGGATTTCGCTCTTGTTACTTGTCCAAGTTAATGCACCAAACTAAACACAAAAAACCCTGAAAAACTCCAATGAAATCGATACCTGATGGACAAGATCCGAAGATGTAGACGGATAAGGAAGTTGATGTAGATAAGACGGGCGCACACGAGCAATTCGCACAATAGATCCGAGTAACCTGCAAGACACCGATGCTTGACAGAAAAAGACCACGTTAAAAGGTATTTAGGTGGACTGCCCGAGAAGCGGGTCCGGGAAGCGATAAGCTTCCTCGGCGGATGTCAGTCCACGTTTTCAATTAAGCAGAGAAGCATACATGATAAAAGATGTACGTAAGGACTAGATTTTCTGATTACAGTAATGAAACAGAATCTAAACAGCAGACAGAAAGTAACAGAAAACAGGAAACTATGAAATAAAGCTGGATTTGTGTTACCTGTGTCCTTTTACCTGTCTGCAGGATGATCGGCGTCGATTATGTAGAATCGGCGTCGACTGATGTGATCGGCGTCGGTTATGAAAAATCGGCGTCGACTGAATAAGATCGGCGTCGACTGAAAGGGGACAGTGCAAAAAGATTTGGAAATCGGAAAGTGAAGGCCAGATCGTCAATGTCTGCTGGATGTGCCGAAGTCGGTGAGATACTGGAACAGAGTCACCAGAAGATCGATGGATACGTGCGATGTTGATGTGATAGGAGCAGAATAACGGTGCTCCTCTCAGGGATTGATTCGGACAGGGATCCGCTCTCATTTGATACACTTGATGCTAAAAGATCTCTCTTTCTTACAACCTGTGTCTCTTTCGCGATCTGTCTCTTTCTCTCTCTCTCTCTGTTCGTGCGTGTGTTCTTCCTCCTTTTTTTTTCGTCCCTAGAACTGAGTTCTGGGCTTCTATTTATAATCGGCGCCGCTCCTAAAAAATCGGCGCCGACCGTACCGGTCGGCGCCGATCGCGGAACAGACTCCCGAGATGGCCAAAATGAACGATTTCTAGAAAGATAAGAGTTACCCCAAATACGGGAAATATCCCGCTTGGGGAAGAGGAAAAATAGGGGTGATACATAGATAGAATAAATTTGGGGTAGATAAGTGGTTAAGATACATGTGAAGAGGCGTAATTAAATAGTTAATATTTAATTACTCACGGGTAAGATACAATGGGGTGAATTAAACTTAGAATAGGTGTTTAAATCACAAATCGGATAATATCCCAAGGGGATAGTGGTGACGTAAACGTGCCCCAGGTTACCTGAGCAGGTAAACGAATGCGAGGGACACTAAATTGAGTAACCAATTTTAAGTGTCTACATTTTGCCCCTTTTTGTCAAGTAACTTGCGATAAGCAAGGTTATGAGACAAAAACAAGGAGATGGAAGAAGGAAAAAAAAGTGATGATGTGATCCCCCTCAAACTAGGGATGGGATGGGTGATAGAACAGACGATCCCAAGTTTGAAAGAGGTAGATGAAAACGCAGGATGCCCCAGTCGGATGTCTGGAGTAGATCTGATCATTAACGATGTACAAAAATAAATAAAAAGGCAGCAACCTAAGGAACTCACATTGGTAGGGCAAACTAGACGGTCTCCTCATGAGACGACGTTAGTACCTACAGACCCATGAGTGTAAGGAGGGCTGCAAAATAGTACGAGTGTCCCACGCAAAGGGACGTTAACAGAAACCCGAAATAGAGTGTCCCACGCAAAGGGAACAAAACTCGTGGACGGTGATATCGAAAAGATGCGCCGAAAGGCAATATTCAGCACATAATAATGATCAGATAGATAAGTAAGCCAAGCATCAACACTATGGCAAACAGATACGTAAAATCGGCGGCGATCAGAGCAATCGGCGACGACCAAGCTAAACGGCGTCGATCAACAAAATCGGCGCCGACCAATCGTAGCGCATATAAATATGCGAACGGAAAACGTAAACGATTTATTTTCATCGTGACGATTGATTCAGAGAGAGTCAGAATTTGGATTTGAGCACCATGGAAGCCTCTGGGAGCGGTCAGAAGCGCAGGAGGACACGACCTGGGGTAAGTGGTTCTTCTTGAACCCGTTGTATTTCATTTTTTTTTTGTGTTTGATTTTTTTTTGTTTGTGGGAGGCCAGGGTCCGATTTATGTCCGGACAGTCAATCGGCGTCGATTGGTATAATCGGCGTCGATTGTTGTTTGAGCGGCGTCGATTGATATTAATCGGCGTCGACTAGAAATAAACGACGCCGATTTTATTAAATCGACGCCGATTGGAATAGATAAAATTTTTGTTTTTGTTTTAGATGTTCTGATTTGGGTAAATACGAGACTAATATTGCTCTTGCTGTCGTGGGTGCAGGCACGAGAGGCTCTACACATGAGGGATGCTATTCCCGAGTTACTAGAGACTATTCTCCCTGATGTGACTGATGCAGATTGGCGGCATTTAGAGTTAGCCGGGCTCGGGGGGCTTTAGATACTACAGACGAGTGCCGCGAGATGTGGAGCTGATGCGGGCACTAGTGCGACGGTGGGATAGCCATACGTGCACTTTTTGGTTCAGGACGGGTGAGATGACCATCACCCACGAGGACATATATAGGATTTTGAGACTGCCGATCACTGGGGACCCGATCGAGATTACACCGCGAGAGCAGCAGCAGAGGGCCCTAGTTCGATTATATAGAGATAGGGCAGATGATTCAGAGATAGTGTCTGGGGCAGTGCGGATAGCCTCACAGTATAGACAGGATAGCCCCCGGAGCAGACGGATAGTTCTGATTCAGATGGCGATATCCTATTTTGCTCTGCCAGATTCAGGAGGTGGGAGATTCCCACTATTATTATTAGACTGCGTTTGCGACATTCTGCAGTTCAGGCAGGTATTTGCCTTTGCTGATGCCTTGATAGCTCAGATATATTACGAGCTATGGATGTACACCACCGGCCGGAGGACAGGTATTGATGTCAGTTTTGTGCTCCATTGCTGGGCATATGAGCATATAGCGGTGATCAGGCCATCCGGGCTTCCTTGGATGCCAGCAGCAGTGGGAGGTATTGATTATGGATTCCGGCGATGGCAGGCTGACATGGCCGCTGGGGATACAGGGAGATCGGCCGATTGGTACACTGAGCGTTTCAGGACGCTGACACCGGATCAGGTCATCTGGAGGCCATATCGGGTATTTCCGACATGGGCTGGTCAGGATGCTCACTTGGTGGCATTGAGACGGAGCAGGGTGGTTAGGGGCCGCAGGCCTGATATGTGGGAGCGAGTCCCATTTGTGCGAGTATTGAGACAGTTCGGCCTAGTGCAGACAGTGCCGACCACTTACACGCCTTATAGGCGAGATAGCAGGGAGACTGATCTGCCGATTTTGATCCCGACAGATCCATTGAGAGAGGCCCCACCCTCCACAGACAGCGATGATGACGCAGGGGTAGATGAGGGTTATGCAGCATGGTATGATACAGAGCTACCACGACATCTCCCGGCATCTATAGATGCCGACGAGGAGGACATAGCTACGATGCTGGATAGACTGGAGGGAGAGCATGCCACCTTGACACAGACACATCAGGTAGCTCTTGAGGAGATCAGGGCTCTGACAGAGGAGAGGGATGCCCTAATTTTGGAGAGAGACACCGTTCGCCAGGAGCGAGATATAATCGATCCAGCAGAGGGATCGCTATTATCGACATAGGGAGGCCCTCAGGGCCAAATATGGGGAGACAGGTACCATGTCGGAGTCTGGTACACAGGGTACGACCCTAGGAGGAGCACCACCAGCAGCGCCAGCAGCCCCAGCAGCACCAGCAGCACCATTACGAGCACCAGGTACCATGAGCTTGAGCACATATCAGTCTCTCCTCGCTGAGGTGAGATACTATGAGGATGCGTTAGCGCAGCATGCCCCAGATGTGCGTCGGTATGGGGCGAGGAGGAGATCAGCGACAGCCACAGTGAGCGGGGCCTCAGGTGGAGGGAGCACCGGGAGAGACCGAGGTGGGCAGAGACCTCTAGCAGCAGGTGTGTCTAGCTCGATAGGCGGCGGCCAGGAGAGACAGCCTGGTCCAGAGGAGGGTGGAGGAGATAGTGTCCTCCATGCATCGGATTTTACTATATAGGGATTGATAGATTTTGTATCCGTGTAGCGATGTAGCCTCGATTGGAAGGCACTGTATAGATGGCTTGATTGGAAGCCTCCCATTTTTGTTGTACAGACACACATGTATATATAGATTCATCATTTCATTTGTCATATAATTGTTCTCATGCGTTTGATTTTGATATACATGGATAGATGTAGCGTAATTGTGATGGATATAGATATAGACTGATAGAGGATAGAAATAGATGTGATTGATGTGATTGATATGTGGATATAATTTTGATGAAAAATAGAGATAGATAGATGTAATGTAACTTGGATGTACAAGTTTTTAAATATTTTGATGGATAGATAGATAGATGTGATGATGTATGGATTTTATTTTGATGAAAACTGGATATAGATAGATGTAGTGTACTGGATGTACAAGTTTTTTAGATATTTTGATGGATAGATGGATAGATGTGATTGATTGTACTCAGCATGTTTGAGATGTTAATTTACTTTTGATGAAACATAGATAGCCAGATCCACATGTGTTGATAATACATGCTTGATAGATAAGAATGGAAATTAGATAGAAGGTAACTTGATTGATATAAACATTGTGAAATGTCATTTGCTGGATGAAAAACAAGAATAATGGGGAAGGAATTATTTACTTTTTGCGAGACAATGGAAGTAATGAAAACGACCCTGACTAGAAAGAAACCAAAGAAGAAAAAATCACCCGGATAGAATAAAGAAAGAAAATGACATAAGTGGGACTCCCAATCGACCCTTCAGATAAGAATCTAGATAGGAAACTCACAATATCATGCAACTGTAACGCCCTATATGAGGTTAAAATAAACCTGAACACAACTGCCGAACAAAGATTTAAGAGGAGAAACGAAAGGAGCAGCAGTAAGTATCTTTGTTGGAATTTACAATGGGACATAATACATGTCCAAGTGGGAAAATTAGGATTCTCCATATGATCGACAAAAGGTGCCTAAATCTAAGCTTATGATGTTGGACAGAAAAAGCACACGATCAATGCGGGAAGTTTTGCTTGATATGGAAGACTGATCAATACGGGAAGTCTTTCAGTGATGATGCTAAAAGTGTATAAAGACTGACAAGGCTGATCAACGCAAGAAGCCTTGAATATTTCTTTGAGAAAGACCAACCTCTTAAGGGATGCTGGTCTGTATTTTGAATTTTAATGATAGCCATCCTTGAGGGTATGGTTTATATTTTTCGATTTTGATGATGCCATCCTTCAAGGGCGATGGTCTATATATTTCTTTTGAGTCATTGAGAATGGAGGGATTAGCTGTCCTTCAAGGGATAGGCTATCTTTTTGGATTAGAATTCTCTTTTTTTTTTTTTTTTTTTTTAGAAAATATTGGAATGGAAGCAGCTGTGGAGTGGTTAGACCTAGATAGATCAGGATGGAGGGGAAGAGAAACATAAAAGAACCTGCATTCATGCCCCGGAGTAGATCGATTAAGATAAGTACTTGGGAAAAAGATGAGTGGTTGATAAGGATCCCTACCATGAGGAGGATGGAAACATATCCAAAAGAAACATGCCCAATGAGTAGAGCCGCGATACTCATATTTTAAGGTAAGAGAGGCAATAGGCGGAGAACCAACATAATTCGAATCACCATTGATGAAAGGATATGACTGTTGTGTAGAAGGATGAAAGATCGTCTTGCATAGATTTGTGTAAGATAGAATGTGCATAGTAGAAGGGCCGTAGATGCAAGCATAGAGTTCCACTTCATATACCAGAAATGGAAGATAAACGATGAAGCCCCAGACCCATATTTATGGGTGATAATGTATGGGGCCCATCCAGTGGGAGCAAACTTACCACGTGACTTCTTCGAGTGTTGGTAGTGACATTTTGATTTTCTTAAGAACAAAGATCACCAATATCACATGTAAGGCCCTATATGAGCCCTCAAGTCTTTTATACTTTACCTCCCCTTCCACCACGCTTTCCGTCCCTTTTTCTCTTTTCTTATTTTCCTCCGTACCCTTGGACCCTGTCTTTCCCTCCTTCAGTTCCAATGCGTTATTTCCTCGTGCCCAGTTTTTCTTCCGAAGTCCCTTTCTATCTCCTCCTTTTCCACCTCAGCTACTTCCCCATCTCCCCCCCGCCAACCTCCCCCTTGCCTTCCGGTTGCTTTAAACACCTACACCCTCTTATTGTCTATACCATTCGCCAGTTATTAATAGTTATCCCCTTCTCCAATAATTCACCCCCTTCAACGCCCAGCTACCACTTCAACTCTCCGCGCACCACCCCCTCGCTGCCCCTTCCTCCCTTTTATCGCTTGATTGTGTGACTATCTTCTTCAACTCCTAATCCCTTTAGAACTCCTCTAATCTTTTCTTCGACTAAACTAAACCCGCGTTTTTTCTCTTCTAATATTCCTACCCACCCTATCCTCCTTCCAACCCTTTCTTTCCAACCCCTCAATTCCCCACCCCTCATCGGTAAATAAATGACACCAAATAGCCGCAAACAGATTAGAGAGAAACGAAAGAGCAGTAAGATCTTTGTTGGAATTTACAAGGACATAATACATGTCCATAGTGGAAAAAGGATTCTCCATATGACGACAAAAGGTCTAAATCTCAGCTTCATGATTTTGCGCAGAAAGCAAACTGATCAATGCGGGAAGTTGCTTGATATGGGAAAGACTGATCAACTCGGGAAGTCTTTCAGTGATGCTAAAAAAGTGTATAAACTGACTGAAAGGCTGATCAATTGCAAGGAAGCTTGAATATTTCTTTGAGAAACAACCGTCCTTCAAGGGAGCGGTCTGATTTTGAATTTAATGATAGCCCTCCGTTGAGGGTAGGTTTATATTTTTCGAATTTTGATGAGAGCCATCCTTCAAGGGCATGGTCTATATATTCTTCTTTTTGATTCTTTGATAATGTATGCGATAGCTGTCCTTCAAGGGATCAGTCTATCTTTTTGGATAGCATCTCTTTTTTTTTTTTTTTTTTTAGAAAATCTTTTTGAAGAAGATGAGTTTAGACCTAGATAGATCAGATGGAGGGAAGGAGAACATAAAAGAACAGCATCATGCCCGAGTAGATACGATTTAAGATAAGTACTTGGAAAGATGAAGTGGTGAATTAAGGTAGCCCTACCATGAGGACGAAACAATCCAAAAGAAAATGCAATGAGTAGAGCCGCGATACTCATATTTTAAGGTAAAGAGGAAATAGGCGGAGAACCAATAATTCGAATCACATGAAAATATGATGAGTTGTGTAGACGGTTTGAAAGATCTGTCTTGCGACAGATTTGGTAAGATAGATTTTACGGTAGAAGGGCCGTTAGATGCACGGAATTAAGAGATTCCAATTCAGGTATCCCATCCATGGAAGATAAAGATAAGCCCCAGACCCATATTGTATGGGTTGGATACATGTATGGGCCATCCAGTTGGGAGCAAACTTACCACGTTGACTTCTTTCGAGTGTAGTGGACATTTTATTTTCTTTAAGAACAAGATCACCAATTTCTTGAAGTCAAGGTGCATGCAAGTGCTTGTTATAAGCAGTGGACACGCTCCAGATAGACTTGATGAGGTTCAAAGAGAGTTGAGACGCCGCTCATCAATAATTCAAGTTGTGCTAGACCGATTTGACGATAGTCTTATCGGAGACAATTCTCTAAGAGAAACACGGAGAGATGGGATTTGGACTCCAAAGGAAGAACAGCCTCAGACCCATAGACGAGAGGAGAAGGAGAGCACCGTAGAGTACGAATGCTAGTCAGATAAGCCCAGAGAGCAAAAGGGAATGTAAATGCCAATCCCTACCAGCGCTAGTTACCTTTGCGAGGATATTACGCAAGTTTATGGAAGCTTCGGCCTGACCCATTAGCTTGAGGCTAGTATGGAGAAGAAAAAGGAGTGTGATATTGAAATGGTTGCAGAGGTTCTGCAAATCAAAGTTCTTGAAAACTTACCATTCTCTATGCTGAGTTTGTGTGAATTGCCAAAGCGACAATGATTGTGATAGACGAAATAACTATGGGTTTCGCCTTTGTTGAAGAAAGAGGGATAGCCTCCACCCACTTAGTAAAGTACCAGTGGCAGTAATGATAGAATGATGACGCTGGAAGAACGGGAAACTGATGAGGCCAATAAGATCAAGACCCCATTGTCGAAAAAGGCACAAATCCGCTGTAGGTTGTAAAGTTGACTAGGGATGTGTGTGAGATTGGAATGTTGTTGACACTTGACGCATTGCTAGTGTATCACAACAATCTCGATAAGAGAAGCCAATAATAGCACAAACGTAAGACGTTAGCTACAACTAAGCCACTAAAATGTCCCACCACAGATACCGTCATGGACCTCCTGGATAGCGGAGTAGATTTGATTAATGCGGTTTGGAGCGGCACCAAGCAAAAAATCCATCAAAGCCGATGTTTTGTAAAGAATTCCCGCGCCTAGAATGTTATAGCGATTAGCGCGTTGGATATAAAAGATCTTCTACCATTGGAATGTCAGATATGGAGGAGGAAGCACGAAGGAGATAGATAATAACAAACTTGGTGATACCACTCATCCTGAGTAGGGTTTGTGACAGCACTGTCATTGAAGTTAGTTGCCTAGATGAGATGGTTGATCTAATCGTTGTACAGCCCACATAAAGTCCGCGAGGAGTCCTCGGTATAAAAGGTGGGATAAGTGAGGCTAACGAAGCCATTTATCTGCGAATCGTTTGCAGTGCGATGAATAATTGGATAGTTGAATTTATCAAAGAGTGGAGTTTGGCACGAAAAACTATCACGATATTTTTGACGGATATCAATTCTTCCCCAGTGATAGACACCCGTGACTGATTAACGATGCGTTCAGGAATCACCGGAAGATGTCATATGACGAGCGACGAGGATTAATGGCCATTTTGAAGACTAAGACAAGAGCTTCGTTATTTGGCCATTATTATTGGGCACCAAAGTTCAATTTGTGTGCGACTGGGTGGGGATAGTGTACCTCAAGGGGGATCATCACTAAACCCGCACCTCCCCTTGCTGGCATTTGGATCATCAAAGGAAGAGCTTTATTAAATGGAGACAGACCAAATCAATTTGTTGGATAAATATTCATCGGGGAATTGGCAGGGGATCTTGAGTGTCGGAAGAGGGGCAGCAGCGAATTATCTGCAATAACCTGACCATTGATAGACTTTTGACGCGAATAAACTCGAGGTCAAATTCTGTCATAAGCGGAGCCAAACGAGGATACGATCATGTGAAAGGCTTGGACATTGAATGTCGTGGAGTTGGATTTACACTTGTGACAATGTGTAAGTTTTGTGATTAAGGAGGTAATGACGAAGTCTTAGACGTTGCGAAGAAAAGAAGAGAGCACAACCAGCTTTTTAGCATCGGATATAAACGTGTTTCATACCAGGGAGGGTGCGAACTGATTGTAATAGACAGCTTGTTCTTTACACAAGTGTCCGAGGCGAGATCATGGCTCCGCAGAGCATGGTCAGGCCACAGAGATATAAAGTAGAAAGGCTCCCCCTCGCGGGACGGTGTAAGCGCAGGTGGGAAAGAAGGATAAGCTTTGAGATCATCGAAGGCCTTTTGGCCAATGTTCATCCCATTCAAAATGAACATCCTTACGGAGGAGATGGTGTTGAAAAGGTTGACAACGGGTCCGACAATTGTGAGATAAACGACGCACTGATTGAAGACGTCCTTGGAGACTGCGGTAGTTGCTTTAAGTTAGAAGGGGGAGGAAGGGCATCTCAATGGATAGCTTTTATTGTTGCCGGGGTTTACTTCAATACCCTGATGGAAATGATATAAAAACCTAAGAGTTTACCAGTGAGACACGCCAAACACGCACGTAGCACTCTTCTTAGATGGATTTAGCGAAGGACAAAAGCGGATAAGCCTTTTCAAAGAGAGGTTGCAAGGATGAAAAGATGATCCTGCGGGGGACGTTTGGATTACGAGGAGACGTCAACGTAACTTCCACAGTTTTGTGTAAGAGACATGGAAGATGTAGGTCCATTGCCTCGCGGGATAGGTGCTCCTGCGTCTTAAGACCGAAAAGGCATGACGCGGGATGACCAGGTCCCCAAGGAGTTAGAAAGACGTCTTATGTGGTCTTCTGGTGTAGATGAGAATGTGATTATATCCAGGAGAAACCATCCATAAGAGAAAGAGTCATGACCGCAGTAAATCCACGAGTTGGTCGATATAGGTAGAGGAAAGCATCTTTTGACAAGAAAGGTAAAGATCCCGGAAGTCGGGGTACAAAGTCGAATTTCCCGTACTTTAGTTACGGGTACTATTGGAAACCCATGTGGATAATCGATGGTGGGTTGGATGAAGTTAGCCGAGAGTAAGCGCTTTTTTCGACACTTCTTAGTTAAACACGAAGGGCTTACTCTAGGGTGCATACGTAATTTTGTTACTGGTTTGATTGTTGGGAAAGATAACGATCTGTGGACCACAATATCGGATCGAGTCATGGCATATCCCATATGCCCAAAGCCCAAAGCTGATGCTGGTTGGAAAAGGAAAGGTGGTAAAATCCTCCTAATACCTGTGGATATTAAGATGGACTGGCCAGACTTAATGATGGAGAGGGTCTTCAAAAGTCCCTTAATTAAGGGTCGCAGTGGCTTTCATTGAGAAGCGTAGACGTTTGTCAGAAGGAATAGTCTGGGAAGATATGAACCTCTGACCCCAGATCGGTTGAGGACAGAAATCATCCGCACAGTGGAAGTGTAGATAGTAAGGAGGTGTCTCCAACTATTCAGGGAAGATTAACGGTATGGAAGCGGACCTGTTAGTTTTATAGGATAGCGGGCCCTAAGGAAATGGATGATCAAAAAAAAAAAAAGTTAGGCGGGAGGAGGTCATGTCCACATCGAAGTGATTGCTTCTGACTTGCGGGAGAGGAGAAGATGGTTCTCAATAGGAAGAGGGCTCAGCGAGAATAGTGACTGGGGCTTTTGAAAGAGGTTTAAATACTAACCAATTTTTGAGTGTCGGCAATGGGTAGGAATGGATGTGAGGTCATGCAAACCTTGTCATATTTCCAGGCCAAAAAACCTTACACGCGAATCGATCATATAAATAAGTTTTGCAAACGGGGATTCGGTAGATAACTCGAACCCTGTTTAAGTAAGGTTTGTCCTAGGAGGAGAGTCTGGGCGGATGTGAGGCGTATCAGACAACCGATAGATGAAATTCGTCTGTTGATGGGGCAGGGACCAATGGTGACCGATGCGAACGAGACATGGTGATATTCAGGTTTGTTTGTCTGGGCGACCATTAATCAAGCTAGGTTTGAGATGGGCGTCAAAGAAAAAAGAGGGAAGCTCTCCCAGTGAGAACGCTGTGAATGGTCTCTTCTAGATTTTGTTGTAAATCCGGGTTAGTTTGGTTTGCAGGTAGGGGAAGAAGATGAGGCCCGTCAGCGCGAACAGGCATTTTCCTTTAGAGGAGGCAGACCTTGTGGGCTGGTCATGTCGCATTGGCGGAAGGAAAAGGAGCTCCTGGATGAGTATATAATTTGCCCGCTCATTTGATATTTTAAGCATCGAGGAGGTAGTGGAAACAAGCATCGCGCGAATCCAGAGGAGCGTCCGAGGATCATATATCGTGGAATGTTCCTTCGACGATGTAGAAGAGCGTGAAGCAGCTAATTACCTACGCCAATGGGTAAGACCACAGTTCCTATAAAGTAACTGCTAGCTGAGTTAATGATCGAGGGTGGAAAGGCGGGGGTGGGGGGACACTACGTTCTTTGGTAACTTAAGCTGCTCGAAATTTGCCCGAGGAATGACGTTTGAGTGCAGCTCACTGTAGATCATAACGCGTTTTAATGTAGTGTTGTCGATTTGGACGCTGAATCAAAGGGGGCGGCCTCCAAAATCCGCTGAAGAAAGAGGAGGAATTTTAAATCTCAAAGAAATGGCGGTTGATGGTCTATTCAAATCCAACAACCAGCTCGAAGGGCTGGGGATCATCTGAATTGTATGCGATGCGAACGCAGATTATAATCAGAGCCTGGCGATGTGTGGAGAGGATTGGATGAGGTCAAAAAGATACATTTTGCCCGGAGCCTGGGTGAGTGTTCCTAACAATCTCTCAACTGAACGGGATTGAGCCCGAGGTGACAGCACGAATAGAGGACCCGAGGTCGCGGGGCTAATGAGGAAGGAGGAACTCCTTCGGGGGCTGCAGAAATGAAACCGTGGTCGAGAGCTGTAGATGAAGATAGCTCTATAATCGTGTGGGGTTCTAGTGGCGATAGGATTGTGTCAATTTGAGAAAGTGGAAAGATCAATGGGAGTGAATCAATAGAGGTCTGAAGTGGAGCGTTGGGGCTCAGATGGGCTAGATGACAGGAGTACTTGTTTCTTCTCCTCCACAAAAGAGATCACTTTCTTCCAAAAAGGTTGTTGAAAAACAGCTGACGAGTTTAAATCCTCAGTATCATGACAGGGGTACGGTGGTAAGCACAAATCGATAGAGTTAAAACCAGGTAGGTTTAACTCCTTAGGGTTATAAGGTTAATCGGAGGAAAGGATATGGATGAAGATTGGATAAGTTGGCGAGGATTTCGGTGTAGAACCGGTAGATGAAGATGAGGACAGAGGTGATGAAGGTGCCTCTTTACTTTAACAGACTGCCGAGGTAAATGAAACCTGCATGTTACGAGTTTACAGGTCTTTTTAGGGTCATCTTATTTTTTTGGCATCTGGAGGAATAGTATTGGGCACTTGAGATGGGAGCAAGTGAGACATTGCCTTGATTTTGGTGGAGGGGGAGCCCCTAAAATGATTTGAAGACGCGACGTGGAGATTGGACAAGTGTTGTGGTATTCCGAGTTAAAGCGCGGTGCTTAGTCGAAAATGCTGATATTTAGATCTAATGTGATGAGATGAGGGAGAAGCTCCCAATTAGGCGTATCGGAGGAACATAGGGCGCCCTGGCTTTGGTAATGAAGAGATTATCCTGTAGAAGACGGTGACGTCCCCTTTAGTTAGGTAAGTCCACTTTTTGGGGTGTTGGTGAGAAGTGTTGTAGAAGAAGAGATGGTTTCGATAAGTGTGTAGCAGAAGACACCTTCTCAGCGGACAAACAACCTTTTATGGTGCGTCGAGAGAGATTTTTGTGGGAGAGCCCAAGGGTCTTGATGTTGCGAATTGGGCTTCCTTTTCAGGATGGTGACAACTTCAACGGCATAAGGTGATTGAACCTTTTCGGGGAAGCAAGTG